>VZRO01000431.1:293998-387589 GCA_013397915.1 Daphoenositta chrysoptera | reverse complement strand
AAAAAAAAAAAAAAGGAGTAGGATGAGCACCTCTAGCTCCAGGTCCAGATTGTCTCCTTTTGTCCTTTCCTGCCCTGCTGAACATATCACTTCTGTTAATATTTTTCTGCTGTAATGTTTAAGAAGGCCAGGGCAATGCGTGGGCTGTTCCATTCATCCTTCATCATCTTCCGTATTATCTGACTTGAAGAAATGAATCATTTCTTGACTAACATTTTCTACTTTTAACAAAGTAGGCATAGAAGAAACAGAGGGTAGCAGTCAAAATATTTGTATTTTGAGTTATTATCCTGTTCTTTGAAACATGTCCCTGGCAAAAGACCAAGATCTTTAATGGAACCAACATATCTCACACAGGATATTAACTAGGCAGCATTCTTCTCACCCTTGTCTTGCTTTTGAGTAGCATTTTTTCAGCAGGTGTATCAACAAGCTTGTCTCTGTGACACCTAGGGAGGCAGCCCCTCTTCAACTACTGCTGGTCTCCTGTTACATACAGAGAAGTCCAGTCACCTTTTCCCTGGTTTCATGCCTGTTCTAAGTCCTGAGAACAGTACATAAAGGCTGGTCCTGAGCAGTCTTCCACAGAAGTTGTCAGAGGCTTTGACATTGACTTCAGAACTGAGCTCAGTGTCAAGTCGCGTCCAACCCATATTAAGGTACTCGCTATTTCTTATAACCAATAAGTAAAGTCATGTAAGATTTGGTGGCTTTACTCCCTGGCAATTTTTGCAAATATTTTTGTTGGTTTCAATCCATGTGGGGTTGTCAGTCCCTCTCCATGCTTCAGTTTCAGCTTGAAGTTTGACTAAGCCTGAAAACTTCAAGTGGAAGACAGACAAAACTTTGGAGTTCCATCTGGTTTTGCATTAGAACCATAAAGAACTGTGAACTCCTCTTTTTTCATGTACAAACCCCGAAGCTGACCGCAGACATTTTTCAGCACTGAGCAGCAAGGGTTAGCTGCTTCTCCTCATTCCCTGGTGCTGCAGACCTCTCTCTGAACTTAAACTAAATCACCAGCTCTCAATAAAACCCGCAATTAAGTTGGCTGATCCCTTCAGTAAAGAGTCTTACATACACATAGAAATAACCTTTACATACATCAAAGCCTCAATCCAAATGGTCCCAGCTTTTGACTAAATTGATGTTAAGATCCCGACTTGGCTGTTGCATCACCTTTCTGCAGTGTACTCAAAGCAGCTGACAGATCAGAACATCCCAAACTTTCAGGCAGTTCACATCACAGATAGAAACATAATGGATTTTTTTTCTCTTCTCTGAATGGGCTATACTGAACGCCCACACACACTTTTGGGTCTGATCTTTGAAGCTTATCTCTGATTTACTTTCTCCCTCCAGGCGGTGTAAGTCTGAAAGACATAAGTACTTCTGAAATGGAAAGTTCTCAAAGCACAGTGCTAAATGTCTGAAACTTCAAACTTCTGCCTGTATAACACTTGTTCTCTGGATATACTGAAGTCAAGGGCTGTCACTCTGGCATCTTTCACCAAGAAGGAAAAACAATGTTTAATCTCTTTTTTAAGAGTCTCTGTGTGCTCTAAATGTCTCCATGTTTAAATTATTTCATTAATTTATTTATTCTCCAAGTCTCTCTGGTAGCACAGGAACTTGTCTTTGCTGGTATTTATTTATAGCAATGTGAAAAATTCGTCACTCTTTCTTATTATGGTATAAGCTGCTTATTGACTGTAGGCCAAGGTTATAATGGTTTGTCTATGGTCTAAAGTCATTAGGGTGAAAATCTGCAAATTCAAATCATAATTTAACTGTCTGTTTAAACAGTTTAGGATGGTAAGATGATAAATTGTCTCATTAATAGTAGCTTCTTTATCTACTGTGTAATAGTTTATCATAGTTGCTTAAAAAAAAAGGAAGATAATTAATACATACAGTCATTCTTTTATACATGCACTGTTTGCTTCTACCAGTAGCCATTTTAGTTACAGCATCCCTTCCAACTAGTAATCTCAAAAGTGCTCTGCATGCACTGCCAAGTTAAACCTCTCTCTTTTACCCATAGATAAAGTGGAAAAGTTATCTTCCTTTGCCTGATGCAAGCAAAGAGAAAATGGTATTTTTTCCCTTACGTTAAACCACCACTTTATGCTTTTGGGGAAGAGAATATATATTTATGTAGTAGAATGAAAACTAATGTTTTCTGCACAACAGTTGTTTGATGTGATATGCTTGTTGTTCTGTGACTGTTAACTGCATCAGACAAGAACAAAGCACAGAAAAAGATGTAATGATAAAGGTAGGCAGATTCATAGGTACTGGGATGCTTCAGAAGTACAAGAATTTAAGCAGTACCCAGAGACAATTTTTGCAATAAAAGTACATAAAAGCAACTGCCTTGTTTTGAGTACATTTTCCATTTTAAGGTATTCTCAATTTGTTTTCTTATTTTATATTGTAAGCCTCTCTTTTCCAAAAGTTGAACAACAGCTTGTTTTCCTGGGTAACAACATTGAAACAGCAGTAATTTGCCTTCCTGTAATTCAGAAAAGAAAGTGAAACTTGATTTTGAATTAAGTCATATGACGAGGAAAGTTAGGAAAGTAAAAGGGATTGCAAGTTACTGAGGTAAAGCAGCCACTAACCACAGATCTCTAATTATCAGCTGCAGTCTGTCCTCAGCTCAAGGATAAAGAAACAGCAAGGTTCATGAATGGTAAGATGAAGGGGTTTTCTTCCTGTCCTGGGCTGAGAAGGGGAATGTATGGGTAACATAATGAGAATGGAGAGAAACGGAATAGACTTTAGGAGACCTGAATCTGTATCCCAGATGCATCATTATGATCTTTACTTCAGTCTGTTTCTCCCTTATCCATCTGAAAAGTGTATTTTTTTCCCCCACCATCACAGGGCTACTGATCAGGTTTAGCCAGGCTCAGGCATGCTTAAAAAAATAAAAGTGCCTGTAAATTCAGCATGTAGATCCCCCCATTGCTTCCTTGCTTGTTTTTTCATCTTTGCAAGCTTCAAGTTCGAGTTCCGGAGCTAGCATGAGTCTGTGCTGCTGGCAAAACAAAGCAGGTGCAAATTACGGTGGAAATGAAATAGCTGGTGCTTTGAGGTGGTGGAGTGCCCAGTTCACCTCAGGGTATGTGTCTGCGTTCACAAAACATTACTATCACGCATACCCTGATTCATTAGAAGTGTTATCCAGCAAACAAGAAGCCTAATCATATTTTAGTGGGAACATTCTTATGATAAACTCTGCTTTAGTGAAACTCTGCGTATAGTGCAATTTCTTCTGGCCGTGTATGTTACACAGTGAAGAAAAGCTACCCCGCTGTGTATCAGAAGGCTGTAATTTCATTTAGGGGTTCTATTGACATCATAAACTGCAAGAGCAGAGCTCAAGTGGCTATTTAAGTCATAGGAACTTCAGAGTGAAATTACTGCCTGGCAGCAACTGGCCCTCCCCCCACGGGCCCCCATGTACGTACTTCATGTTTTCATCCCTCTGCCTATAAATAATAAATCTCTTCAGTGGCTTCGGAAGAGAGCATTTCCAAAATGCTGGCGTTATCTGCCACCCTCTCTGTCAGCGGCGCGTTCCCAGCAGGCAGAGGAAGGAGAGGGAGCCCCAAGGCAAGGTGGGAGATGCCCGGGGATAGCCGGGGCTCCGCTCCGGCTCCGGAGGCACCCGCCGGCCGTGAGCAGCGAGGGTGAACACACCCGTGCCTGCTAGTGAGGCTGTTTGCTGCCATCATAGCTGACCTTTCCCACTCCTAAGCTGTAGATATCCACCCTGGCGCGTGTGAAGATAAATGCTCCGTGCCACCTGCGATCCAAAGGCTAGAGCACATCTCCTGTTCATTCCCCGCCTCGCTGGAATTGCTGCCTGCAGCCCCGGGGCAGCGCCGCTGCTGCTGGGGGAGCGGGAGAGGGGATGGGCGAGGGGAGAGGGCTTGGCACTGCCCCGGGTCTGGGCCTGGGAGAGCAGGGCTGAACTTTCCCGTGGTGGGACCTGCTGCACCTGAGCGTGGAAAAAAAAACCCCTTTTTTATTTTAGAATTTAAATAATGCGCAGGCAGCAGTCACGTTGACAGAAGTTAGTATATTTCATCCATATGGACTTGTTTCAAGAAAAGAGTGAAGTCAGGGAGCATTTGCTTTTTATCTGGAAAGCGAGGTTAACCATTCATTAGAGCTTGTCAAGAGGCCTCAAATTTAAGCCAGGCACAGGAAGAAACTTTCAGAAGGACAATGAATAGCAAGCATTAGTTTTGTGTGCCATAGATACCCAGCATGGGCATTTTAGTTTGCCTCTCTGAAAACCAATGCATCTCAAGTTCATATAAATGTTTAATTTCCCTTATCCTCATCTTTTTTCCACATACTAGGAAAGAACTATTTTTTGTACTCAGTGCTTTCAAGACCTTGGGGTGCCAGATAGGTGTTAAATTACCAGTGGGAACAGCATTAATATTTATGTATTTTCTCTGAACTGGTTTGTCCCTTCTTAAATTTCATTTAACAAAATGATGGTTCACAATTAAAAATTACAAAAAGCATTCAATTATAATATTAATATTTCCAGTTATAACATTAATATTTCCATTCTTTATAAAGGAAACTTTATTTTGCTTTTGGACCTAGCTTTTTCCTGGAAAAGCAATTAAATAATTGCCTCTACTTCTTAAATGCCACCATCTTGTGATTCCTGAGACCCTGGTACAGTTTGGGGGAAACAGCAGCTTTGAAATTAAATAAACAAGGTTTATAGTTGTCAGATGTGGCAGTCTGCAGTAGCAGGGCAGACTTTTATGGTCTAGAGGTAAGCTGTTCACACTGGCATTTCATCTGACTTTGAGTACTAGTGAGTCTGGATAGGCAGTTATCCTGGAGAATATCCTGTCAGTGTTCTCCATGAGTCTGCAAGAGCAGCTCATGCACATGCGCAGAGTGCAAACAGGAGAGGTGAATTTTGAACTCCACATTGCTGGCTCTGGGGGTAGGGATGCAGGGGTCAGTAGCATCTGTGCTCTTTCTGCTGCTGTCCTGAGAAACTCTATCCAGGTCTTTTTGTGCCATTCCTTACCTCCTTGCCTTTGCTTTAGGGACTTCTGAACCTTGTTATGACTGAAGTTACTATGCTGGCTGAGTGCATGTTCCAAGTAAGAAAAAAAATGAAGTCCAGAAACTGTGGATAGCAGCAGATCCCACAGTACAATGAAATCAAAATAGGATGTTGTATGCCAAGACACAAAGTTCTTATGGCCCTTATCTCTGTATGAAATAACTGGAGGTAGTTACAGTTTCCTTCATTTGGTATAACTGAATGTATTGAGGGCTGAGTATCTTCAGTGAGATATGAACTGCCTGATGGCATGCATCCTAATTTCAGGACGTGATGTCCTGGCATGGCGATAGAGTAGCCTGTTGTCCCACTGAGTCTTGAGTGCCTGAAATCTAAAGCTATGTTACTGTGTTGGTGTCTGTCCAACAAAGATGTGTGTTCTACTTGTACCATGTGGAAAAATGAATAAAATATCTAAAGTTAAAAAACAATTCATAAACACCATATGCACATACATACTGCATGCACAACTTCTCTTTGAAAATATTACAATGGGACACCCTTCCAGATTCTGGTTGTAAAAGACTGTAATGATTTCTTCTACAGGTTTTTAGTCAAAAAATACTGCAACAGTCTGTTTTCTTTCAAATCAGCAAAAGTATAGTAGAAAAGAAACTGTTCTTTAAAGTGAAATGTCGATCTGTCTGCCTAACATACAGTTCTTCTAAAGCTGCCACCCTCTTAACTGGTAGGTGCCAAAAACTAATTCACACTTGGGGATACTGAGGCAGAGATTGGTGAGGTGACTAATCTAACACCGTGTCCTCATGGAGCCCATTCGACTCTGAGTCCCCTGCCACAGCTGCTTTGATTAACTTGCCAGGAGGGCTGCTGTAGCCTGTGTGTGGATGTGTGAGTGGAGGACTCTGCAGGTCCCCAGTCATGCTGTAGGTTGAAACTTGCTGTTGGGAACCAGAGCCTCTCAGAGCAATGATACCTGGTCCTAGGGGAGAACAGGGACTGTTCTCTCAGCTCTGGAGGTCCGAATTTACTGTTGCATGTATCTTCTGGGGAAGGCATAATCGTTTCTGCTGAATGTCTCGCTCAACAAAAAATAAAACCCAAACAAAAAACCACAGGGAGAGGCTTGAGTACTCTTCTAGTCCCATCTCCTTTTTGCTATAGAGCAACACCATCATTTGTTTTGCTGTCACAGTGCTGCAGTGTCTTTGTAAAACCAGAGCGAAACTATGGCATTGGGTTTGAAATGAGATAGATGACATTGCTGCAGCAGGGAAAGAGCAGAAAATATCTGACATGCATTTTCTTCTCAGCCTTAAGATCTGCACCTGGGTTTAATATTAGATATGATCACTGAGGAGAATTGTGGTTGGCAAATTTTACTTTTTAATGACTTAAAATGACCTCTGATATATTAGGCTCAACAGTGTCACTCTGTAGCATGACTTCATTGTGAGATTTCCTGCTTCCACTAGAATGAGGGGTGCTGATGGTACCACTTCATCCCTACTGTTGCTTTCAGTGTGTGGTACCCTGCCATGCAGCTACCGCTGTTTTTACTTTAGAAGTATTAGTAGTCCGTCTGATACTCTATCAGTAGGACTTGCCACTCCATAAAATCGGCTGTTTTGTAGAGCAAAGACACAAGCACAAGGGCAAGCTGAGTCACTGGCTGTATTTGGATGTTTTCACATACTTTTGTGGGGAAAAGATGTATACCTGACAGGAGGAAGGCTAATTCTTCTCTGTCTTTCAGTGCAAGGCAGAAGGTTTAGTGAGAAAGAGATCAGATGGGCTTGAATGAATTTTGTAATTCTGAACGTATCTAGGAAATAGAACTGAATGATGTATAGAGAACTTCTCTGTCAGTGTGGAAAATTAGAGATTTGAACAAGATGAGTTTAATACTGAAATGAAATGAGAAGAAGTTTATGATTAATAGGGTCTGGCAGAGACAGCATACTTATATATAATTTTGGAGACTTAGGAAATGATCCTTGGGTAGATGTGGGTCTGAGGGCTTAAGAGGAGAGGGTAGGAATGGCCCCACAGGGAGCCCCAAATGTCTCATCCCTTTTCAGTGAAAGACCCAAAAGTTTAACACAACTGGCATAAAATGGAAGAGGTATATCTTTAATTTCAGAAATTCAGAGTATCTTTTAAAATACTTTACAAGGTTGAAAAGATAAATTAGGAATAAAGTATTTGTCGAGCTGAAACAGGATTTTGGTTCATCTCATCTTTATTCCTGCTTCTGAAGGAACTACCATTGTTTCAGGGCGAGACATTTTCCTTCTGGATACTTTCCTTCCAGCTGAGCAGTACTGAATGCTGGACATGGAGGCTAGGTTTTCTTACCCCTGTGACAACAAACCTGTGTCCTGAAAAATCACTTTGTTACAGTCATTCATAAATTGCAAGATATGCAGATAGACAAAATTTGTCTTGTCTTACATGGCTACAGATGCAGCTCATAATCATTAAAATTACTCATTGGCCTGTGAGGAAAACATAAAGAAAATTATTTTGTGGAAACTAACAGAAAAGGGTAAGATTCACAGCTCAGTCGTTATCTTCATTCTAGGCAAACAATTAGCTGCTTTATTATATTCTAAGGAACTTTAGAAATTTGGGTTGTATTCTCCCCCCAGGACATGGTGAGGTTCTATATATTTTACCTTGTACGCTTCTATTTTGAAATTTTCCTTCAGAGTGAGAATTATTTCTCCTGTGAACACCTTTATATTTTTTCTTTGTGTAAGAGAAAAGCCATGTTCCCATACTGATGTTTTCTGACTTAAAATTATCCATGTAAAGTCAGCAAACATGGAATAATTACTTCTAATGCAGACTTTGTAATAAGCAAGTTTTATTACAAATGGGGGAAGTGCAACTCTGGTCTTTGCCTGCCCTTCTCCAGAGTCTCATCCTAGGGCACTTTCCTTTAGGTGGCACTCCCACATTATCTTGTGTATGACCCGAGCAGCTGTTTGTGATCTATCATTTGTCTCCTGAAATATGATGGAGAGACTTAGAAATTATATTAATTGTGGTGTCCACATCCTCTGTTCATTAAAAGTTGAAAATTGCTGTTCGAATATTTCATAATCAAAAATTAATCCCGGTCTACCTGTTCCAAATCATATATTACGCCCTCTGGGAATGAATCCCAAATTCACGTTACAATTTGGATGCTCTCTCCTCTGGGTATTGATTACAAATTCTGGTTATTGTTCACATACTTTGTCATAGGGGGAATTAATCTCAAGTTTCCGTCTACTGTTCTGGGACTGAAAGCTATCTATAATTAAGATTTTTCTATTAAATGGATATTGACGATGAGCATTTTTGTCTACAGTTTTGGGGTTATCTTCTGGGAAGGAAACTCTGTCTGAGTTAGTGGAGAGATTCTTCATGCTGACTATTCTGACCAGTAAGAAATGACCAGTTTTTGTGCCATTGTGGTGCAGACGTTTTGCAGGAGCCAGTGGCATAACTGGACCATTCTCTAATGTTGATGTTGGGTAAGGAGATGCAAACATTTTCACAAGGGCTCAGCCAAGTGGAGCAAATAAACAGATGAATAAAACCAGAAGAGTTGCATCAGAAATGTAGAGGAAGATGCGAGCGTGCAATTGTGAAGTGCTCTACAATTGCAAACCAGTTGCCTTATGAAATCATAACAATCTTAGATATGTAGAAGGGAAGAATAATTTGCTCTCCTTTTCAGCAGTGGGTAGAAAAAGAATGAAAATACTGTGGTGAAAGGCAGCAGTATAAAAATACCAGAGAGACAATGTATTTTTGATATGTGAATCTATGTTCCATCTGATCAGTTTCAGCAACTTTGACTACAAAACTAACTGCTGTTATTTCTACATAGATGTAGTTATTTTTCGTATAATGATGCAAAGCACCTAGGAAAAGGAAAAAAAAGTCTTCAATTCCATAGCTGTATCTGTCCCTTTTTCTTCACAGGCGGAAAATTGGATCAGAATAGCCCTGTTTTTCAGAGAATCTGGACTCTGGACCTAGGTTTTCGTGTTTCAGACCCACCGCTGCTGCTAATAGACATGGTGTTTCCAGTGGCAACAGTTGTCTCGTGCATTCTTTCACACTTTAGAAAAGATCCCCGTTTCCTTTTTTTCCCTCTCTTCTTTAGCAGTGGGCAGCCCCGCAACCTTTTGATCATACCGACTTTGTACGTTACATGACTGAACTCAGCTATGCCAAACATCCTTTGAGAAAGTTTGACATTTGTGCCATTTGAAAAAAGGGAGGGAGAGAGGAGGAGAGAGGGGGAAGAATGAATCCTGGCAGCTTCCTCCTGCCCTTTTGATTAAGAGTGCAGTAAGTCAGCAGAAGAGGTGGGACTTTTAACAAGGAGGGGGGTGTAAGCTGGTTGTGATCTGTGATGTATGCAGAGACATGCACACAGAGGACAGGAAAGAAAAGGACACAAGATAGACAATCAGAAAGTACTAGAAGATATTAGCTAATTGATGGAAAGTCTATGGTGACAATCAAAGAGAAAAGGTGAGACAAAGGAAGATGGCTTGTGGTACCATCCTAAACCTGGTGAGGGAGGTTGAACTTAGGAACTTCCAAGGTCTCCTTAAGACCTAATAATTTAATTCTATAACACATTTGTTCCTATTCATTACTTTGCAACTTCTCTTCTCTGTCCATATTATATTCTACTTTTTTCTGTTCTGTGATGTACTTTGTGCAATCATTAATACTTCCAGTTCTAAATTTTTGCCCACCTCTGCTATCCCAGTCTTTGAGATGGTGCAGAGTTTATGGAACCGGAGCAGCTGTTCAAATGTTGGCATGCAAAGAGAACAGGGACAAGGCTTATTAGGTATTCTAGTATTTGCAAAAGAAGACAGGGGAAAAGGCTGTTGCATAAGTTCACAGCACCTTCACAGCTTGGACACTTGGGCCTCTCTGTGTGCCTCAGGGATCAATGCTCAACTTCAGTCTTCAGACTGAAGCTGATCTCTGCTGAGGTGTATGAAAGCTTTTGTAAAAGGGAAATGCTGAGTTTTTTTACATCTTCTTTCAGTTTAATCAGTGCTGGCCTTTGCTGAAGATGTGATACTGGAATGAATTAAATGCTGGGTTAGTGTTTAGTGATGGCTCCTCGGTTATTATTTTTTAAAAAGAGAGGGGAAGAAAGAAGAAAGGAAAAGGGCTATGTGAGGAGAAATAACAGGCCAGAATAGGCAGTAATGTTAGACAGGCTCTTTAAAAGTCCTGAAGAAAAAGTACTGACTGCTTTAAAGTAAGTTTGCAACGATGTGTAAAATAGTTCTCTGTGTGAAAATCTATATTGATTTTCTTTCGCTTTGTTTGTGTAGAAATTGTTCTCAGAATAGAAAGGCTTTGACATTTTGCCTTCTCCCGTACTTAATAAGCCATTTGTGTCGTCTCCTCCTACATACACATGTGCTCTGTCTTCTCTCTGGCTTTTGGCAAAAGATGGCTACTTGCTACTTCATCCACGTCATTTGTAGAGCTGCAGGTAATGGATGATGGTGTTGGAGACCTGCTGCAACTCTGGTGGTTGTGGGATCTGTGGTGGGAGGGAGGACATGCTTTGGGTGGTGACAAGAGTGGATAACACAAATGTCTGTCATAGTCCCTGATGCAGTTAATTCTCGGATGTGCCAACCTGCAGAGAAGTGTATTGGCTTTGGAGAACCAAAGACTCCTCTGTCATCAGGAGCTGGAGGCTGCCAGCAGAGTCCTTGCAATTGTTTCCACTTGGCTTTACGCATAGAAAGGTAGCTTTGTTTTTCGAAAAAAAATGTAATTTTTTTTTGCTTTGGCAAAATAATCTGTCTGGTAAAATGATGTGAAAACAAGCACCTCTTGAGCACTGTACATGTTAGTCCCTATTCTTATAGTGAGATTTTATAGATGCTGTGGAGAGCAAAGCCTCGTGTGGCCAGAGACAGAGGGAACTTAGGAGAAGAGTTTTCAGTGAAGAATATTGCCTTTTCTGCAGTGATAATCATAGAATCATAGAATAGTTTGGGTTTGAATCACCTAATTCCAACACTCCGGCCATGGCCAGGGGCACCTTCTACTGGACCAGGTTGCTGAAAGCCCCATCCAACCTGGTCTTGAATGCCTTCAGGGAGGGAGTATCCACAACATTTCTGGGCAACCTGTGCCAGTGCCTTACCATCACAGAAAATTCTTCCTTATATGGAATGTAAATCTATGCTCTCTCAGTTTAAGGCCAGTACTCTTTGTCCTATTGCTTTATACCCTTGTAAAAAGTCCCTCACCACCTTTTTCGTCAGCCCCGTTTAGGTACCAGAAGGCTGCTCTGAGGTCTCCACAGAGCTTCCTTTTCTCTGGCCTGAACAACCCCAGCTCCCTCAGTCTGCCATCATAGAAGTGCTCCAGCCCTCTGAGCATCTTCATGGCACTCCTCTTGACTTGTTCCAACAGAGTGGAAAACCACAGGGTCTTGCTGCTTGGCTTTTCTTAGAGCACTCCCTTTGCTTGTCAAGGTGCTCTCAGCTTCCCTGGATTTTCCTGCAACAGACCTGGGTGTTGTGGTGGCAGCAGCTTCCATTTGCCAGTCAATGGTGTCAGACAGCTGTGCTTGTGAGGGGGAAGGAGGCAGCCAGCAAGGAGCTGGGCATGTTGCTTCTCATCCCACTTGCTGTCATTGTACTGAAGACAAATCCTGTGGGACAGCCCAGGGGCAGTGGGGGCAGTAGAGCCTTGCAGGAATCCATGCCTGTGGGAAAGAAGGAGAAAATGGCTCATGGAGCCCCACTTCCAAGTGGCTGTGTGCAGAGGGACGCACTAAGCTGTATTTTTAACATGGTTGGGTATAAATTACCCATTTTTACCTCTGCATACATCATCTGCATCATCCCTTCACTTCCTTCCTCTTAAAGTGATGTGTTATGCATAGATTTGTCATTTACACTCCAAATGCATTTTGCATTATTACATTTTAATGATATTTGAAGTTCTTGCATACATATTTGACTTCCTGATATAAATGAAAAAAGAGAAATAATCAGCATACTTGGTTTATCTGATGGCATAAAAATGTTCTATCATAACTTTGGCAATTTATTGAGTAAGATCAAGCACAAGATCAAATAATAAGAGAGGATACAAGTACATCTGTCTATCTCAATGTCTCTAAAGTTAGGGTTGTTCAAAGTCAACGGCTGAATTTTGCAGTTTGGCACCATTTGTACCTCAGATAAAAAAATATTTAACCAACTCCACCCCTTAAGCTTTGTAACTTGTGGTTTAGGTTAAAATGAAATAGAGGTTTGAGTGGTCCTTGACTCTCGTTGGTTTTTTTTAAATTAACATCTCACATATTGGCTTTATTTGAGGATGCTCTGTGTGATCCAGAGGGTCTAACCTCCTCCATCTAATATCTCATGCCGACTTACAATCTGTTATAATCTATTAGGAATCTTGAGGCTTGAGGGCAGAATTTTGTGTAGGGATAAAAGATGCTTTCATGTTGGTGCTATGGGATATTTTTTTTTTTTAATTCTTTCTCTCATTCTCCATTTCATGAAAATTCATTAATCTGTGACATTTAAAGACTCTGTCTGAGAGGTGTCTGGAGCAGCGGCCGGCTGCATACATCAATAGTTTCTCAGAGTCTGGCACTCTGTCAATATTTGGGGGCCTCAGTAACAGCACTTAAATGCACTGCCTGCCAGCCATCACGCTCTAAGCGTGTCTGTAAGAGTCTGAACGAGGGGATATTAGCACGAAGAGTCCTTTCACAACTGGCAACACTTTAGAGACAAACTGCTTGGTAGGTATCTCTTCTCTTCCCTCCCCTCCTGTTTTCTGGCATGTCTGCTTTGTTTATCTGATGTGTTTTATGTATTTACACACAAATATGCATCCTGTGAGGAGGCATCATAAATCCTGAGGCTAGAGGTGGTATTATGGCATAATCTATATAACAATGGAAATGGGCTGAAGCTGGATTTGGACCCAGAACCAGATTAAGTTTGGGTTGACTTCTGGGCCAGTTGAGTCAGGAACAGAGTTTTGTTTGGATTTCATGGTGCCAAAATCTTTAGAGTTCAGTTCCAAATAATGAGGATCTTGGACTAAAATATTACAGGAAGTGCTACTGTGGCAGTATTTCAACCAGCTCCAAACCAGAAGTGGAAAACAAGCCATTTCAAGACTTGGGTTCTATTCAAATCAAAACTGTTACAGCAGGTTCAGAATCCAGACCTTCTGTTCCTTTTTTAATCCTATCCCACTGCATAAATTGGATTCACAGCTGAATATTACTTTGGATTATCCATGAAACCTCCCTTTTCAGAGTTAAAAAAAACAGGGAAGCAAAATGCAACATTTTCTTCATTTCTCTGGTGGAATGGGAAGTACAGTAAAATAAATTTGAATTCACAGATGCTTATTGATATTCTCCTTCCCCCTTTTGTTTGGTTGGAACATTATGGCTAGAGAGCAATCATTGTATTTTATGATACAGTCATGTTTATTTTCTCTTTACCCATTGCGCTTCACCTCTTGCTTATTATGTTGCTGGATATGGCTCTGAAACCAGGTTGTCTAGAGAAGTGAAAGGCCACAGTATCTGGAAGTTTGCATTGGCTTTTTAGAGCGGAATTGTGGACAGAAATCAGGCCATGAAACTCTGTCCGAATCTTTCAGTTTCTAAGTCTCCTTAGAATACTACTTTTGGAACCTATTTCATGCCATATATACCAAAAGGAGATGAAGGGATGGGGGCAAAGTAAGCCCCCCATTAGGAATGTTTTCCTGACTGAATTTTGAGACCAAATCCTTAGATGAATAAATCTGAACTCAGAAGTTCTCTGAAACCACTTTCTTATCATTCCTACTTTGCAAGTCCAGTAACACCAGCCAGTGCTCCTCAGCTGTGACCTCCAGCACATCCTTCAGTGCTAGCTTGAGTTTACTTCTTCATCCTTTTCCAATAATGTTCAGAAACTCTTTTTCAACAAAGCACCTGCAAAAATTTGGCACGATAACAAAATAGACAAAATTATTGTGTTAGAGCTACCTTGCAAGAGTAAGTTGGCAACAAAAATAGCTAACTACCATTTTTCAATCATTTCTTTGCTTGTTTTAGCACTCTCTCATCTCCTGCCTTTATCTTCATTTTTTCCTTACTCCAACTACAGCTGCATCTGATCTCCATTTTCCTGTTTGCATCCCAGAGCACCTGCAGTTATAGAGTATTTTGTCACCTGTTGACAAAAAAGGAAAACCCTGTGAAAGTTTACAAATGTCTCTGCAGAGGCAGTGAGCAACAAGGGTTGTATTTATCCCTGCTTCAGGCTGAGCTGCAGTGAGAAAATAAACAGGCTCAAGGCTTCTGTGAATGCTGGAGATGCATCTGGCTAGATGGCAGCAATGGCCAATAAGTGCAGTCAATTGACAAAGAGGATGATTTATTTTTAATTACAATAATTGCTCCTTTAGCATGGTGTGGGGGCACGTGTGTGCTGAGGGGAATGGCTGACTGCAAGCGCTGCCCTTGGCCAGCACAGGACTGCCTTGGCACACCCTGCTCGGGCTGTTCCCTCTCACAGCCCCTCGCAGGAGCTGCAGATGAGGTGCAGCCATGGCTCTGGGAAACAGCAGTGGGGTCTCCCAGAGCTGAGCAGCAGCCCTAGGGATGGAGAAAACTAGCATGAGTTTAAGGCTGCCATGGGACTCCAGGACACTGGGGGCACCCATGATCAGGCCCCTACAGTTGGAATTACTGCCCCGTGTGCTCCACAGTTCCTTCCTTCTCAGTCTGCACTTTGCACTGCCTTTCACAGTCTCAGCAGAGGAACACACGAGCTTAGCGTAACCCACGCACCTTTTGTACCCAGGGAGTACATCTCAAGACATAATGGGGAACATTTGAATTCCGTCCCCAGTGTTTTAAAAACGTGACTGACTTTATTGTGAGTGACAGCCATGTATGTTCTGAGAAGCCTCCCCACCCCCAGCCCCGAGTGCTCTACATGGAAGCTAAAGAGTTCATAGATTTGCAGTCCTTTCTGTTTCTGTGGTGTTTATTTTCCAACGAGCTTCAGTTGTCTTTTAACTAGGTAAGCTGGCCTTGTGAGATGCATGGGATCCTCAAAAGAGAGGCAGGCAGACCTCTTCCCTGCAGTCCACAGGCTATTTCCACCTCTCTGGAGATACTGAACTTGCATTTCCCATTCCTGCTGGTGACAATTGTGTGCCTAAAGCCCTGCACAGGGAATTTGAATGTTGCCTATGAGGGTCTCCAGTTTTTCCAGCTCTTTCAATCCAGCTAGTCTTCCTTCCCTGGAGGGAGGAGAGGATTTGTCCCCAAATACTGGGGGTACAAAAGTGCTGAGGGGATCTTGGGTTTCAGGCTTTATTCATTACATGTCCCTGTTGGTTCCTGGTAGCTGTAAACGAGATGCTTTCTTTGAGTGCTGAAATTGATGAAGCAGGAAAAATCTAGGCTTGCTGTCCATTCATATTTTACATCTATTAATAAGTAATTAATTAAAAAAGAAGCTGATGCTCCCATGATGGGCTGCTAAATATATGTGAGTGAAACTATTGGCATTAAAAAGAGATTTGACTGCAGTTGAGGAGTTATTTATATTTTAGTAAATCATATAGGCCCCAGTTGAGATGAGCAGTCTGTTGTTTAAGGCACTGTACAGACACACTGTAAGAGGTGCATGTAACCCCAATGAGCTCAGAGACTGCAGAGACAAAGTGTGGACAGAGAGACAATCATAAAGAAATGAAATAATAACTCACCTTGGGTGCAAAGACAGGGGCTGAACCAAGAAGAGAATGCAGATCCCCTGCGTCCTTGTTCTTTCATTAAGTCAAGAGCTGGTTGACTCACAATTCAGCCCTTAGATTTAAATCTGGGTAAAACTGTTGAGTTAAATGTTTTATTTGCTGAAAGCTGTGCACCTCAGATATGGGCTAGCCAAAGTTATGCAAAAAAAAAATTAAGAAGAAAATTAAAAGTTCTGGAAAGCCAGAAGATTTTGTTTTGATATTTCTAAACAAGGTTTCTGGTTTTGTTTTGAAACGTAGTCAGTTTTAATCTAAATATATTGAACATAAACAAAATAACTAACCCATTTCATTAAACACATAGGTAATTTTTGTTTGCGATTTTTTTCCTTTCCATGTTCTCAGTTTGGTCAGCTAGCCAAATAAATCAGTTATTTGCACAACTGTAGCTCTAATTAGAATGTTGGGCCTTGGGGACTTGGGCTATATATTTCAATACAGTACATATTTATAATAGCAAGTACCCTGCCTGGTACTCCATATATAATAATAGCAAGCAGTCCAGTGCACTGGGGAGATGGGGGCACTAGGGAGGACCCAGTGCCTTTTAGCTCTTCAGATTTTTATTTTCAGTGGTACTTATATTTTGGAGGGTATTGCTTACAAGATAAAATTTGCATTTATTTGAGCAACTCACAAATGGGATTCACTGCAAAGCTATCATTAAAGGGAAATAATGCAGAAGAAGGAACAAAGGATACGTTCTCGGCCATGGCTGACATGTAGACACTTTCAGAGATCTTTGTCGCCATAGGAATAATGCTGTCTTATTACTCTTCCACGACCTCCCAAAATCCTGAAAGCCAAGCGGTTGGGTACAGGGGCTGCTTGTGAAATGCTGTGACTGTCCAGCTTTATTTTTGTCTATTTGCAGTGTTTCTACCTTGCAAACAATGTAGCAATTTCTGTGATTATTCCTGTCTAGAAGCATTTTCCTCTTGTTCCAGTTCAAAGCTGCAGAGCCCATTTTCTGTGAATGACTTCCAAAGGGGAGGACTCTGGCATCAGGTATTCCTGATGTGCTTTTTGCTTGTGTAAGTGTTGGCACTGTACTGTAGGTAGCTGGTAGGAACTGAAGGAGTCATTTGAAGTTGGGCTGTGTATTACTCTTCCTCATCTTGTTTAACTGGTATGATTTAGTGTTTTCTCCATTTACATGTTTCCATGAGCAATACGCCTATAATTTTATTCAACCTTATTAGAGAAGCACTAATAGGAGAGGGCGAGATGTTTTCTTCCCAGCACAGCCACTGTGGTATTCATCTTGCTCCATTCTTGCCAAAGAGCCCCACAGCCTGAGCTCTGGTACCGAGGGCACTCTGCCACCCTGTCTGCAGTGCCTCATGCTGAGATTTGGCAGGGGTGATGCTCCCTCCAGGTGATGTTCTCTGCAGTGTGCAGGGCTAAAGCTGGTTTTGGTGCTGCTCCAGTCGCAGCTGAAGGGCTCAGGTGTACTTCTCATATGATTTTTATGTAATGAGACAGACTTCTTCCTATGAACCTGTAGTAGGTTGGTGGTGAAGGAATATGCCTTAGGAGTGCTAGACCTTGACTGCCAAGTCAGAAGGTACAGAAGTTACAGAATATTCTGAGTTGGGAGGGACCCACAAGGATCATCAAGTCCAGCTCTTAAGTGAATGGCCCAAAAAGGGATTAAACCCACAATCTTGGCATTATTAGCACTATGCTCTAACCAGCTGAGCTAATCTAAGGATCAAGTCCTTGAAGATTAGGATCAGGCTTTCTAGTGGAGAATTCTTTGGCTATCACTTCCCTTGACTGAAGAAATGTAACTGTAGGATGCTCCACTTCCAGTCTTGATCTGATGGTTTAGCTGCAAAATGACATCCAACTAGGGAGCCATGGATAAAATCTAAGAAATGAGACTTGACCAAGCCCCGTGTGACTCCCCACAGGTATGGGGATGGCTTTGATGAGGTCAGCTTTATGCAGACTTTCGGAAACTTCTTTTGACATCTGTGAGGGCCTCATATCTCTTTGTCCTTACCTCCAGAAGTCTGAGGCATTGCTGGACAAAAAAAGGGTCTGCTCCAAGCTGTCAGATTTCTTTCTCCATAACCTCCTAGCTGCCCCATTTAATACTATCTGATGGTGAATAAAGCATTGAAACAGGTTGCCGAGAGAGGTGGTGTGTGCCCCATCCCTGGAAGTATTCAATGTTAGGTTGGACAGAGCTCTGAGCAAGCCAATCTGGTTGAAGAGAGAGGTCCCTGCTCATTGCAGGAGAGTTGGACTAGGTGACCTTTAAAGGTCCCTTCCAACTCAGACAATTCTATGATTCTGATTCTATGGTGGGTACCATGGGATTCAAGATAAGTGAGAATGTGGTAGGAAAAAAGGTAGATAAGATGGGTGGGACTGGAGACCTGACATGGGGAGCTGAAAGTATGCTGTAGTATGTAAGGAGGGTGGGCAGATATTTTTCCTGAGTATGTATCATAGAGTCATGCATATAGGGGTCTGCCTCCACTAGCCTTTGTTTATGCAGAAATCCCGCTGTTAGACTCCAGTGGTCCTAGTACTCAACCCAAATATTCCCATGAGAAAGAAACACGGATCCTTCTGCTGATCCTGCCAGTACCCTGGGGAAGAAAATCGTGGAGAAGTGAATTTTTCACTGCTGGTTGTTGCTGTTCTCTTTGTGCGCTTACTGCTACTGTACCAAGCAAAGGTTTGTCTAGACCACAGCTCTGGGTTACTTATTATCCTCATAATCCATTTCCTTTTGCCAACAGCAGTGGCTTATGTGGCTAAGTCAGAAGGGAATGCTCCCTTCACAGGCAGCCTCTTTTCTATGATCTTCATTAAGCTTTGGGCCATTAACTCAAGATGCGTGATTATTTTGTTTGTTCGAACAGCAAGACAAGCAGAGTCTCCTCTGAGTGTTTCTTTCAAGCAAACCAGCATGACTGAAAACTGGGAGCTTGCCAGAAAATGTTACGTGAAATAGTAGTGGCAGGTTCATCTTAGTGTGGGCGGAGAGGGAGCGATGTACCCTCTCTTTTACTACTTCAAACATGTAGTGTCCATATGCCATAGTTGAGTTGGTTTATGGATGGAGTATGAAGGATAGTACTCCATCTCTTTCGTGCAAACACTGTGTGAGTGCTGTGGAATATAGAGTCTCAGGGATATGAATATCAGCTGTTGCTGCAGTCCAAATACACAGCATCAATATTCAGTATGCTATAGACAGTTCCGTTTTCCTCCTTTATATTTAGTGTTAGTGCATGGAGCCAAATACTAAAAGGGGGGTGAGTGGGTCACATGATTAAATTAATACCATTAATTATTTAGAAACAATCAAAGGAAATACAAGACATCTGGCTTTAAGCCCAAACAACTCATGGCACTGCTGTTGCCTTGTAACCTCATCAGCTCTTAGTCCAGTCATCTCTCTTCTTTCATTATGAACACAGGAGATGCTTCCCCCCTACCCCCCTTCCCCACCCCTCTTTCCTGCCTTATTTCTGGCGGCTTGGAACACAGATCACAAGACTGAACTATATCGTTTACTGATTTTGCGTGTATAAACTCTGCTTAGTTCTGTGACGAAAAGGCATCCCCCCCCATCCCCATGCTATGCAATGGTGTTTGATTAGCAGTGTGTTGCAGCCATAGGTCATGTTTTTCTCCTCGTCTTGATATTGGGGAGTAGCTGCTGTTGGAGGAGAAGACACTGTTGCTACTGTAGTGCTGAAAGCCATTAAACACACGTATTGCAGTAGGCTGTGCACAACGTACGGTGAGAGACGGCTCCTGCCCTGCCGAGGGGAGAGTCTGTGTAGGCAGAAAAGCTGGCGTACAAAGAACATCACGGCGAATGGATGCACTGTGCCCGTGATTCTGCAAGAGGACTGTGGCAGACCCAGTCCACTGGCCTTGGCATTCCCCTTCCCCTGGCTGAGGCCAGTGGTCTTAGCCTTTGTAGCTGTGGCCAGGTGTTTTTCATTAGAATGATTTTTCAGTGGAAATGCTTTTTTCTTGAAATGAAAATTTTCTTGTGGAGTAACTGTTTTACCCAAGAAAAGTCAAATTAATATTTACCAACTGCTGGTTCTAAAATACTCTTTACTCTTTTTCCCCCTCCTTTTTCCAGATAGTTGAAGAAAAAATTCTATTTTGGTTATCTGAGAGGTGTGTTTTTAGGGAGAGACCTTCTCATGAGGAAAAAAGACCCACTTGGCTGATTTTTCCAAATCAGGAATAAACATTTTGGGGCCACTTTCCCTCAAGTGATTATATTACCATGATAAGATAGTTCCATTTTTCTTCATCTTCATAGATGATTTAATGCAGTTTAATTATGAGGTTCTCATCTTCCATAGGCAAATTAATATATACAACTTCCTGAAATGGTTTTATTGGGGCACAGCAAAGTTCTTGCTGGTCATTAGGATTCCACTTTTCTGTGCACTGGTGAACGTGGTCCCATTTTGATGTCTCAAATTCTGATGTGTTGAAGTCATTCTCATTACATCTATGTCTGTGGAGAAGCACTGACTTTCATTTTCTAGCTTTAATCCAAAAAGCATGGGTTCACTGACTGTTCTCTTAATGGTTGTTGAGAGTTGCTTTGAAGAACTCTTATTTTATGAAAAGGCATTGAGACTTCTGTCACAGTAAGCATCTCTAGACAGTCTTTACCTACTCTTGACTACTATTTTGAAGATGCACATCCCCAATTATCTGTGAAAAAGTATTGAAATATGCTTTCTTGGTTCTGGGAAACTTGCTCTAAAGCAAGCTCTCTATTATTTGTAGTATTCCATAGCCTACACTTGTCCTCGGGAAACGATGGCATCAGTCAAACATATTGGGTGTGATTTTTCAAAGCATGCGGTTTCCCACATTTGGTTCCTTCTGCATTCAGTGTGTGTTAACACTACCTTCAACAAAGGCAAAGTTAGGCCTATGCAGAAGGCTTTAAAAACTGAAAAATGAAACCCACCTCTTGCACCCTGGGCTATTTGCAGGCAAGAACATATGTTGTGAGTGCTTCTGCTGCTTTTCAGGGTGTTTCTTAAAGGTGCTTAGGCTCTTCTCTGAGTAACGCAGTAGTTAATTTTGATGCTATGATAGGTTTGTTTCTTTTATGTTGTCCCTTCAAGTTTATCATGTAAAGGTATTTTATCTCCTGGAACTAAATGTAAACAAAAATTCTGTGTATCAAATAACCTAAAAAAAAAAAATCAACAAAAAACCTTCCACAACCTCTTAGATTAAACTATTTCAAGGTTTTGTTTATGTTTCCTTATACTAAAGCCAGTACTTTTTTATTTTGTTCTCCTCAGATGTAGTCATTAAGTACAATTTCTTGTTTATGTAAAACTTACAGTTTTATTTTCCTTGTTTCTTCTCTCCCTTTTCTATTCCCTTTCCTGACATCTGCATCGCATGTTGATGTTGAGAGCAGCAGTGGTTGGCAGTTTTCCTCAGCTTTGCAAGAGACAGTGAGATTTGGTTGGAATGAAACCTTGCTCTGCGTACAGCCTGCTTGAGATGCAGCATTGAAAGGTATAATCTAATTTTCTGTCTTGAAACCAGAGATGAAAACCACAAACAGGTAGAAATCTCGGTGCCAAACCACCTGTTGAGTCACAGCCGAAAAGCCTTTGGCAATACTTTCCTCACTGTATCCAATTGGAACAGTTACATGGCTGATTCCCACAGTATCTGTCTGTACCTGCGGGTTTGGTTAAAGAAGCTAATTCATTTGAGAAGATTGGGATTGAAATTAGTTAGAGTTAGCATGACAAAGAATCTTCTGCTATGAGTCTTGCTTTTTGCCTAGAGTAGCATACATCACTCGTATAACTCGGTTCAGCATTGAAAATACCAATCCTGAAGTCACATGCTGTGTATTAGAGAGCAAAATGAGATTTGTTGAAACAGCCTTGTGTGGAGTCCAGATCTGCAATAGCATGATATCCTAGAGGTCAGAATTGAGGTGACTGGATGAAACTGTGAAGACAAAACTTGTGAAATACCCTGCCAGCAGCATCAGTACTTCATCTTTTGAGGATATTACAATTCAGAAAATCACTTGAAACCAAGTTAAAATGCTATCCTTGGACTGCTACACATACGCTCCCTGTGACATACGCATTACAGAAACAGCCCCTGTGTGTTAATATGGCATTACAATTTTGGACTCCACCCACAAAAATTAATAATATTCTTCAAATAAGAGTGATGTAGGATGCTGACACATTTAAGCCCATATGTTCTTGGACTTGTGTCCTCCAGTGCATGAGAGAACTAGAAATCCCAGAATTTTTCTTATTTGCTGAAAAGCCATGCTGGTAAAGTAGTAGAATGGAAGTGATGGCAGGCTGGCAGGGCTTGGACCATGAATAGCTGAACAGTAGAGCCATATTTTATATTTTTACGTGCTCTTATGTATTCTGTTCTGTTAGTGGTACCAGTTGACTTCCATGGGTTTGCACAAGCATAATTTACAACAGATTTGAGCCACGCTATTTATATTTGTGCAGATTGCTTCATGTTTGTGAAACAGTTATTTCCTGCGGATCTGTAGCATTGTCCAGTGTTGCGAAATGCTTTCATATGTATATATGACTGGTTAAAACATGAAATGTGTTTTGAAGCAACATGACAAAGAGCAGTAAAATCTGCACAGTAACTGAGCTTTACTTGGCTGTCCATATAATGTTCAATTAATGCGGTTACTGTGCTCTGAAGTCTCTCCAAGGCTGAATAAGACATGCTGTGGCCTTGTAAAAGATGCAATTTTTCCGTGAATTTTCTAAAGATTTCCATTACAGATGCTACAATGACATGAGGACAGTGTAATCTGAATCTTTAGTAGCAGTAACAATGCAGGGTGTGAAGTACATCCCCAAAATCCGAAGGTGTGAATTCTAACCCATCAGCGAGCAGTGTGAGAATTCTATAGAGTAAAACCTAATTCTGTGCTGAGGAACACTGTGAACACCCAGCATAAAATAGAAGATGTTCTGTTCTCTACTCTACTATCTTGAGCCAAACTTGGGATCTAAAAGCCAAGTGAGGTTCTTTCATCACCAGTCATAAAGATGCTGTAAGTCAGATTGTCCCCTCAGGCTATATTTTGACAATGTAGTAAACTGAGCTTTGGGAACTTTCTACCAGATCGAGAACTCTATCACCTCAAAATGCAAAGCACGGATAAATTCTCTGATGCAGTTTTTTAAATATATTTTGATGTGTTGACTTTTACCAGCAAGCTCTGTGCTTTATCTGATACCTTTTGTTCCTTGCTGCTAACATTAATGCATGCAAGGGCTGGCAGAAATGGCATCTCGTGCCCTCACATGATCCAGGTGAAATCTGTACTGTGGAGTTATCCAGTAGTGCAGTCTGTATTGAAATCGATGATAAAGCACAGTTATTTCCCTGCATTTCAGTTATTTCCCTGCATTTCACTGCCTTTCTATTCTTTCCTTAGTCCTGGAAGGTGGCACAGGCATCAGGAAGTACAAAATTTGATCTATGTTACAAATGGAATCAGAAAATATCCTGGATTTGGTATATGTGTATCAACACTTCCAATCCAGTGAACTGTATTGAGAAGAGTGAAAAAAACTAAGTCTTGTTTCTTGCACAAAATGAAGACAAGGAGTGACAGGAAAAGTACATGGGCAAATTCCTTTCGGCCTAAACTCTAGAGAAACTAATGAATAGGCAAACCTTCAGAGTTTTGATTTGAGGATGAATTTGGCCAGTATTAAAATTTGCCTGAAATTCTTATTGTTTTCTTCTGCCTTCTTCCCCTTTGCTTTTCTCTGTGGTGTGATGAATGTATCATGTCCACATCTTGTGACTGTAGCTTTGTGTTTAAAGCCACATTAGCACAATGAATGTCTTTACTAAATTATATTTCAGAATTCTTCCAGGGAGTTTGCAGTTTGGAAAGGCAAAGCTGCTTGCAAAATCTTCAGTTTCAGAAATGTTCTGTGCCTGAATGTATATGGTTTCCTTGACCTTGGTGGGACAAAATGATTCTCAATCTAAGATTCTTGGTCTCCTTTAAAGAAGAATAGGGGAAGAGGAGGGAAGAACTTTGTAGTGAGATTTTTGATACAGGTGTGTTTAAAACATACTGTTTCCTGGAGTTTTGAGAAGTTTTCAGTTTGTTTTCCTTCCCTCTCTGACCTAATTAATTTTCAGGGATTTCCCCAGGGATATTATTTATATGACAAATGAATTACATTAAAAGTTGCTGTCCTGATATAAGCCCCCTTGTTTAGGGTAAATTCAATATGTTTCTGTATTCTTTCCATCCATAAATGCTAATCTACCAGTGACAGTCTATTTTCTTTATTTTTTGGATAATTTTGTTATCAATGTTCAAAATACTAAAACTATGGAAATTGAAAAGGAGAAACATTGCTGTAATTCAGCTGTGGCTAGAAAAAACCTTCTGAAGTGGCACTAGCAGAGAGGTAGGGCTCTTTGCTTTGACCTTTTGTCTTTAAAAATAGTTTTTTGTAGAAAAGAGTCAAATAATAACTAGTATACAAGTCTACTCAACAGTTTTCCGCTCACTGTAAAATAAAAACATTCACCCTTGAGAAAGGATTTTTAGGAAAGAAAAACACATACCAGTTGCATTGCTCTGTTCAGGGCTGTCCCAACTGCAATGTTTTTATTAGTGAAGCTGCTTAACCTTTTGAAGCCTGTGGATCTTTGTACTGCCTTTTCATGCAACCATTTCTTAATATCCATGCAACCGACTGACTTCAGCAAGACAGCACACACATTAAAACGTTTAGTTTGGGCTTCTAGGGCTGTGCATTCTTTTCTGAAAGATTAAGGACACACGAGGGGTAATTGCTGCTTCTGGTGAAAGCAGTAGGCATTTTGAGAGCAGGAGCAAGTTTGCTGTAAATTCAGGCCAAAATACAAGTTTGGAATTTACTTGGATTCCAAAATTCTCCAGTAGCATTGCAGCTAAGTCCTTTTTCCTAAAGTTGGATAGTGATGCTGACTTTCTTCTTCATAGAGAATGAAATGCAGAAAATAGCTTAATGGGGATAAAACAAAGTATGGTGCATCTTTAGCAACTTTTGTTTTGATTAGATGGAAAAATCCAAGGAAGAGAACTTAGTTTGTAAAACCGTAGTGAATATGACAAAACATCCCAACATCAGTTCAGCAGAGTATCCAAGCCAGCGTTTAAATCTCAGCTTGTTCCCCAGAGCCTCTGCCTGGCATGGGCTTTTCGACCTGACCATGGCCAGGTTCCAGCTGCTCACCCACACCCTGAGCAGGATTTGGGGAGGATCTTTTGGTAAGTGTGAGGAACTGCCTGGGAAATTTGCCTCAGGAGATGATAGCAGGGAAAGGGTGTTGTGCAGGGAGCGTATTTTGAAACACTGGATGCACTTTTTTTTAGTTTTCTATTTCCATCCTGTGTTACTGGCTTTTCTAAAGGAATCCTAAGTAATTTCAAAACAGAATTACTTCACTAGCAGTTGTGTAGCCCTCATGAATATAACGAAGCCTGACACTCCCTGTCTCGCTTTTTCTTGAGGTGCTTAACAGTCTTATGGCATTTTCAAAATCTTTCTTCTATGTCCAGATAGCACTGTCTTTGGTTAAAAATAAGGTTCAGAGGCAAATATAAACCAGTTATTTATTATAGGTCTGCACTAACTCTGCCTTTTCTCTTCTTTTTTTNTTTTTTTTTTTTTTTGAGATGATAAGTTATTTTCTTTTCCTTACACAAATTATAGCAAACACAGTGCTATCCCACAGTCCTCAGCTTCAGTTTTAAAATGGATCAAGTTTAGGTTCTGACATAATTGGCAGAGTACCATCATTTTTCTATCCCTCCCTCAATCTGGGCCATAATTGTGGATATCCTGTGGACTGCAGCCCAGAGACTGCCAGTGCTGGGAGCATACGGAAGGGAAGAGATGATGGCAATAGCTCTGTAGCTTGACCTGACATTTGCATTGTTTCTCAGTTGCTCAGAGTGATGAGGGGAGCAGAGGGTTTGGCATGAACTGTATGAAACAGGCCATGATTTGGAGGAGCGGTCTCCCCTACCTGGCTCAGATGCTATTAGTAGGTGCTGTTTGCACTTCAAAAAAATATGATACAAACAAGGGGTATTTTAAATAAAGAGAAAGAAAGCAAATAGATAGAGAAAGTCATACTCTAGGTAATTCCACTGCTTGCAATGAAGTTTCACTGGGGATAGATATTGACCCCATAAAATCCCTGGGTCACAGACAGCCTTATGACAGACCCTGATAGCTTTGTGAAGACAGATTATGTCAAGCCCTGAAATTTGGAAACATAGCAATTCCTCTGTAGTAAGATTGCAAATGAACACCCATTTGGAGATTGCCAACATTATCACAGTTTGTCAGGGTGATCTCACAGCCCACAAAGCGCCGTAAGAGATTGCTTTACAAGTTCTGAAAGATTAGACTGTTGAAGTATGTGACACTGGAATGATGCTTTGATGCCTGGCTTTGTCAGTCAGCCAGACAAATAAATAATACCCAGTGTTTTTATTAGTGTAAAGCATAACAGGTAATAAAAATGTATGGAGAGACACTTTCTTGTTGCAGCTACAGGGAGCACAGAAATGTAGGCTAAGAGAAAATGGGATGTGTGAATGTCAAACCCCTCGAACAGGCAGTTGTGTGTCTGTGTGGGTCCGTAACATTGCTATTTCATCAGGTACTAGTTCAAAGCATTAGAATTATTGCTTGGCTAAATGAAACAGCAGAAATATTTGGCAGTCTTGGATTTGGGTCATCTAGTGAAGCATGAAAATATATATTCTTGTAAAATAAGGATGGAGTGTTAAGGGCCTGGGCTGCAGAAACCATGGGTTCCTTGCATGAGTTGTGAGAGAGAGCAACATAGGTGTACACGTAGGAAGTGGCATGGAATAAACAGCAGAAGAGTATAAAATCCAGCATTTCTTCACAGCCTGGAATTGTGGAAAAGCTTTTGGGTAATACGGCATGCTCAGATTTTTGTTAACAGTTTTGGGTCTCTTAAAACATAAGAGATCAATGTGAGAATAATCTACAAGCATGAAATTGGTGTTGGGACTCAGTATAACAACGGAACTTTGTAAGGGTACACTTTTCCAGATTTCTTCCACATTCAGCCCAGATTTCCACAAAGGATGCCTAGTCTGAAAACCATTTGTGGAGCCTCAGTTGAAAACCATTTGCACTAGTAAACAGTTTCAAACAAGGCAAATTTGTTAATCTTGGTACTTTGATACAAAACATCGGTATGTTTTTGTATATACCAGTCTTCCACCAAAGAGGGAACATGGATCTGATTTACGTCAATTTTCAACCTTTAAACTTTGTGGAACAGAAGGTATAGGATGTCCATTTGTTGCACTCCTTCATTCTTACAGAGCCATGAAGTTGTAGAAATGTCAGATCAGCTGCAAACTTCTGTACCTCTGATCCACCTGTAGTTAAAAGACAATCATCTGCAGTTGTCTCCCACCTGTAGACGAAATCATAGTTTGTCCTTGACCCTGGCGAGCTTTTGCCCCTATTTCCCCTATTTCTCCATCCATAAGAGCAGCAGAATATTTACACGTACCCAGGCATTAGTTAATGATTGCTTACACAAACCTGGAGAAGCTTGGATGAAAGACCTGGTGTAAGGGCATGGAATTATTTTGACTATTATTAACTGAATTCCGAAACCTAGACAATGCATTTGCACATGTAAGTAATTATGATGCACTTCAAGGCATTCTGTTTGTAATGCTTTGTAATGCTTTGCTCTCCATTTCCTACAAATCAAATTACTCAGGGATAGATTTGATTTCCACGTCATTTTGAAAATATTTTCTTTTTCTTTTTTTAATTTCCTTCGTATTAATTTTTTTCAAAGTTCAAAACACAACCAACTGTGACTAAATGCATAAACCCAAACAAAAACCCCCTAAAGTATAACAAAATTAAAGACAGCCTAAGATGATATGCAGCAAACAATGTAAATCATACCTAACAAACATGGTTGTAATAATATACCTTATCCATGTCTGATCCACTAATAACAAATACTTATTCAGAGAACAAATAACTCATTCTTCTTCTCAGAGAGAGAAAGAGGCAAGACCCAAATTCAAATTATATCTTACAGTCTAAACAAATATGAAAAACCTGCCAAATCTTCTTATAGAAATCCCAACAATCTTGTGTTTTCTTGGTATCTTTTGGGAATAAGGGGATTGGGAGGAGGGGAAAGAAAGGCCAGCTTTTACTGGAAATGTGTGTCCTGATCCTGTAGCTGTTCCATGAGAATTCCTTGGTGCCTTCTGTTGAAAGGTTTCTCTTGTGGGTTTTCTCATTGGGTTTTCAAACCAAAACCTGAAAGCACAGCCTAGGGTTATTTTTAATAATCAGGGATTTTCTCCTCCCTTATAAGAAGTTTCTTCAGAGCGTTGGGTTGACAAACAGATTACAAGTGAACTCTGGTCAGTTTATAAAGTTTGATACGAGAATAAAGACTGTTATTAGAAATTTATGAATGCTTTCCTTTCTCTCTCATGTCAAAATAGGCTTCTGACATTTTCGCGTTTTTACTTTTTGGTTACATAAACAATTCCTGTTTGCTTAACGGAATAGCATCCTCCTCCCTGTCCTACACTGTAGGTGTAGCACCATCTTCCCTAGGCCCCTGCTCCCTTCCCTGACATGGAGTCAGTCCGGTTTGGTTTAGTTCTGGGCCACGAGTTGCCATCAGTGTGGTAATTGGCACAACTGCTTCCCAAAGTGGGAAAAGGCAGATGTTCAGGTGTCTTCCAAACCACGGCGCACCTTACCTGCCACACAGCACATATTTGTTGTTTGTGACCAGGCCCTGACTCAGCTGGCTGCAGTGCCAGCTTTGCCACTTGCCCCGTCAGTGTGCGAGGAGCTTTCGCCTCACTGCCTACTGGAGAGAACTCGTGTCTAATGGTGTTTAAAGAAGCTGGGAAGTATTTTCCCTCTCGTGTTAGACTTTGGGGAAGAAAACAGTTGTCTATCTCATGTCTCTTCTATTGCTCTTACTGCACCTTGTGCTACTCACTCCTGCTCTCTGGGCTCTGGTCCTTGTAGGGAGAAGAAATTCAGTCCTTTGCCTGTGTGTGCTGGTGAAATCACTGCCTTGCAGGGGCTCTGTGCTGGGAGGGGTAGCAGGGAGTCTCTGTGTGTCTTTTGATTTTGCCTTGAAGCCTCTTGCCATTCAGCAGCACCCCTCCAACTCCTTGCTTCTCTCCCTCTGTCCCCACACGTCCCTTTAGGTGCTGGTCTACTCAAAATTCCCCCGTGCTGCCCCTTGCCTGGGGTGGTCCTGCAGGGTTATTCTCTTTGCCTGAGAGGTTATGGTCATGAATTTTGCAGTTTGCAGGTGATACTTCTAGTCACTACTATTGCTTGAAGTTTAAAAGGCACTATTGGCTGAGTCCAGGCTGCCTCTTGCAAAGACCCACTGTCTAATACATGCAGGTAATGTGTGCATATCAGGAACAAATGGGAGATGAGTAGGGTCACTAGAGTGATGGAAGGCAAAGAAGCATTCTTAGAGCCTTCCATATGGTATTTGGCATCATGAACTTCAGTTTAAATTCTATCAACAGCAATTTGCATTTAAAACCAAGCCCATAGAAATTTCTCAGCATCATAGCTGAGAAACATGTCTTAAAAATGTGAGCCAAGCATAGCTGATACAGTGTCATGTCTCAGTGTGTAAGATCCCAGATTACTGCCACTTAAGTTGTTTTGGTTTTTTATTGAGGAATAACCAATTCCACAATCATGACTTCCAGCAAAGATGTTTTCCTCCCAGACCAAAACTATGAACCTTATTAGCTGGAATGTAAAATGTAAGAGAGAAATGGCTGTACTGGCTGCAGAAACAGAGATCCCAGTTTCAGATACATACCAGTCTTCTAGCAGTGGGCTAACAACATTCGCCTCCTTTTGAGTACCAGAGAGAAAATCTTGATGCACTTTGTGTGCATTCTCTTTGAGAGTCTAATTAAATGTCAGATGCTAAGCATTTTTCCCTATACATCTGTATAAAGTCCTGTCAGGGGAAAGGGGTTTGGGAAAAGGGAGGATGTTTATAGAACATGTTCTGAGGGGGAAATGCAGAGAAAATTGACTTCTGTGGTAGATGGACTTAGGAGGGAAAGGGGGTAATGAGAAAAAATGAGAAATTAATGTATAGGCAGAGCCCCAAAGGTCAGAATTAGATTATATTCTTTCTTTTCATAGTAAAGTTACCTGCTTTATGAAGCAATGTCCTAAGCATTTAGCCGGTAATATTTTCAGAAGAATGCATTCCTATTTTCAAAGAGACAGAGAGCCCAGAACGTGGTTTAGGGATTGGAGAGAATGTGTATCAGTTACATCTGAGTAACTGTTCCTTGTACTGAAATGAAAATTAAGTTTATGATACTGCTGTCATTCTTTGATTGAGAGACATGAAGCTATAGAATTAAGCTTTTAGTGCCCGTCATTTTGTTGGGCTTTGCTTTAGTCAAGTTGGCCAAACTATCAGAGAAAATTAGGCTTCTGAATTTAACCTTTTAACCTCTTATTTCTAGCACTGCAGCACATCACTGCACTGCCCTGTAGCACAAGAGCTGCTCAAAGTATTGTTCAGAACTTGAACTGGTGTTGTGCTGGTCCAGAGCTGCACTTTGGCACCTTCAGTTAGTCTTTCCAGATCAGGATAGTAATTTAAATGTCTCTTGTCATGGGTTTGCGTATCTCTCAACCTGTCCATGATTATGGTTGTTTAAATGGTTTTGTATTTTAACCTTGTTGGATCTTCCTTTAGAAGTTCCATTCATTTAGTCAGTGTGGAGATGGTGCCTCTGCTAGAGCCCCACATTGGTTTCAATTTGTGTCTGCTGTTTGGATTCTCACAGGGAAGAGGTGGCATGAGATTTGTTCAAGGAGGCTGCATTCATTTTCAGTGGACATATCTCCTGTTGCACAATGATAATGTGGAACAGTTAAGGTTGCATTTATTCTGCAAGAGCTGAACTGTAACTCCCACTAGCAGAAGATCGGGGTCCATGTAAATAGGACAGGATTGTGTATTTGTCAGAAGACTGTGGTGGTGTCTTAAGATACAAGACCTCCTCTACATCACAGCCCCAAATAGTGCATTGTCCCCAGAGGGTGGCAGTAGCAGATGTTTGTGAATGGCAAGACCAAGCCTCCAATATGATCAGGAAAATGAGTCTCAGCAGAAATTTCATTTCATTGTGCTGAAGGGAAGTGAAGCACCATTTATTGACACAGCAGAGGAGTTTTACACGCTGTTGTGTTATGGATAGAGAAGAATAGTAAAACAGCTTCTACTTGGCATGTTCTCAGTGCAGCCACCAGTTATAGGGAATTCAGTCATGCACAGTGCCTTCACACCAGGGAAAGTAAACTTCTGTAATACATAGCATAGTCATCAAACTCTCTGCATGCACATCTAATCTGTGCAACCATTTCCTGGGTTATGGTCTGGTGTGAATACAGGTATACGTTATTGCTTCCCACAGTCATGCCAGTGGACAGCAAGAATAGACATACAAAATCTTGGGAAGGCATCAGAACAAACAGGCACATGTTCTTCATCTCTCCATGCAGTCGCCATGTATCAAAAGCACAGACAGGCAGTACATCATACGTGAGGGCAAAAAACCCAGACTGCACCCCATGCAGCCATCACACCCTGAAAATAGACATAAAATGTTAAGTCAATATGAACACACAGCTCCTAACAGCCTAATAGAATAGATCACACCACAGCCAGGTACATCCATTCTTAGCACTAACCATTATCATTAGCTTAAAACACTTAAAATCACTGAGTTTCTTTGGGTCTGGGGACAGATTATGGCAGGAAGAATCTGTTAAATAGATTTAGCAATGTTGCAAGCAGGGACCTTGACTACATTAAAACGATACATTTTGCATCTCAAAGGCTGTAGGCTGTTTTCAGAGGAACAGTCTGAATGAAGAATGACACTAACACTGGATAGCAATTTCTTTATCACTCTTTAAATACGGAGCTTGAAACCCTTGGACAAACAACTGTGCCAAACTGGAAAACAAGTTGCCTGTGAAAAATCAAGCTTGCAATGTATGGTTAGTCATCAACCACCCTGTGTTCTTGTCAGACTTCTGCATAGGCTGCAAAAACTGAACTGTGACTGGACTTCAGACTGTGTGGCTGACAGAAAATCAGGTCTCTCTTCTGTAGGAAAAGAAACAAAAGAAATAGCAGAATTCTCTCTGTCTCTCTGTGTTCACATGCTGGTATCTGACTGCTGTGAAATGTGAGATACGGGTTCTTGCAGAGACCATGAAGTCATGAAAGCTTAGAGGAGGTTTGAGAAACAAACAAACAAAAAAGCAGTTTGATGTACGCACAGCATTGAGTAGTAAGGTGGTACACTGCTTCTTGTTTAGGACTTGCTCTGAAGGAGCTGATGAAGAAGGTAAGTGACTGGTTCAGTGCCTGGCTCTTCAAAAGAAGTGAAAGTGGACATAGGGCAGAATGACCATGATAGAAATAAATGTATGAAATACTATTTTTGATGATGAAAAATGTCTGGATGATGCAAAAGAGGAAAAAAAAGGGCACCTATGTTTTGCACATTAGCTAAAAACAGGTCCAAAGGAAGGTAAAGGTTTAGCCTGTATTCTCAGACTTACAGTCAGGAAATTGTTTGAACTTTATGAATGGCCATGAAGGCCTAATACCTCTGCCAGAACTTCAGTGTGGTTCCATATATCTCCACCCAGACTAGGAGTTCTTCAAGAGCACTCCAGCTGTTACGAGAAAAAGCAATAGCAGGTACACATAGAAGGCCATCCTGTTTTTTAATCAAGTTCACTCTTTTTTGTATCTTAACAGAGACCTGAGATCCCATCTTTCCCACTGTCATCTTTTCCATATCTCACTCCATTCGGTCTCATGGCACAAATTTCTGAGGCATTAAGCCTGACAGCAATTCTTTGTTTCCCCACAACAGTGCAGGCTGGGTGTGTGAAACTTCCTTCCCTGTTCTGATAAGGTGAAGTGTCTTTGTTTTCACCACATTGACCCACAGATTGTTAAGCTGTTTTTCCTGTGTCTGAAAGGCCACAAAATCTTCCCTTGCAAGGTTCTGAGAATGCTTCCTTGAATCCTTGCCTTCAGACTACCGACATGACCTGTACACAATGTATGGAGGTCCCCAGAAAACTGCTGTCAACAGCCAGGCTTCTCTGGCACAATCCTTCTCTCGGTGCTAATAAAGGACAATCTGTCACTGCTTGGGAAGCAGTCTGAACCCATGCAGTTACATCCCTGAGGAACTGGTGGTTGGTGTATACATTACCACACCCTGCTTCCCATGGGAAGTGTATTTCTTTTATCATGTCTTCTTAAATATAAATACAGAGCATCAAGTGCATAAAAAAGCCCCTACCAAAACAGGAAACCATATTGCACCCAGTTCTGTCTCTGGAGAAAGGAAGGAGTAATTCATGTTAGTTATGTTGCATGGCACACTCAAAGCAATATCCAGATGATGCTCTGGTGGCAGGGCCATGGTCAGGGAGTCAGGATTGAAGTGGGACAGGTGATCACCCTGGCGGTTGGGAAGGACAGCTCATGACAAGAAATAACCCATGGTATATGCCTGTTCATTCAGCCCCAGAATGGGTATAGGTGGGATAATCTTTTTAAGAAAAAACAACTAATAAAGTTGCCAAGAACAGATATTTTATAATCTGTGCTAAATCTCTGCTGGAAAACATGAACAGCAATGAAACTGAGAAGACACTAAAAGAAATTCGGGGCAAAGTGCCAGACGCCCAGACGGAAGCAGAATGTGGACCAAAAAAGCTTGCGACAATTGGGTAATTATGGTTTATGAATTTCAGCTTTAATCTGTAGTTCAGTGAGTCCTGATTAAATATCTGTTAAACACAATTAAAGTTTGTTTTTGTATTTCACCGTCTTGATCAGAATAATTAGAGACTGCGTGTTTCATGTCAAAAGTAGCAAGAGGAATTTTAGTGAATGAACATCGTTTTTAAAAGCCATTTGTAGCACCAGCTGTTGGCATTATTTTATATTTTAGTGTTATCAGCATAAAGATGGGTCCTCTCAATGCTGAATGCTTTCCAGCAGGGCTGAGATTCCGGGAAAGGCGTGATACAGTCGGAACTGTGCCGGGCCACGGGGCTACGAGGAGAGCCCGGGGTGGGACTCTTTTGCTACAACGTGAGACTGTGCACTTAAGCGGTGGAGGGTGAGAAGTGCTGTGAACAGGTCGTGTAGCGCCCAGCCTGTGCTTCTGTGCCAAAGATGTTTGAGATAGCAAGTGCGATGAGTGATAGGAAGGATCACTGGAAAGGGCACGAATCTGATGAGCTGCATTTGGATTCTCTCATCGCAGTGTCTTATCAGAAGCTCCGGGTGTCCCAAGGGTTAGATGTTAGAGTGTTAGCCCAGAATGGTAATTGTGGCAGCGTTACAAGTGCTCTTGGGAAGGAACCCTTAAACTGTGTGGCAGTGCCTTAGCAAAGGCAACAGGCTGCAGTGATGGCCCTATGCGTTTATTGAAAAGGATGGGTTTGCCAATGCCAGCTGCTGCAAGGACTTTGTGTGTTTGTCTTCATCAGACACAGTTCTGTTTAACTGAGGAGGGGGGATAAAGTCTACTAAGTTGTTCCTCAGACAAATAGGAAATAAACAGGGTCATGGAGGAAAAGCAGGATAGTTTTAAATGAAGGGAAGGCACGCTGAGATATAGAGCTCCTTCTACGGAAGCTGGTTTTTTCAAGAACCTGAAATGTATCTGAATGTCACCTGAATGTAGTTAGGGTGTATAAATAAATCCGGGGGTGGGGGGAGTGTGCACGGGTATATGGCTGACCTGGTTTTAGCCTTCATCTGTCTCTTCATACCAGCAAAAATGAATCTTCAGTTGCACTTAGTGGTGCCTGAGGATGGGGGAATAAATCTCAAATACCGTAAGCTAAAAATTGAAAATACCTACTAAAGAGACTTGAAAGATAGTTCCAGTTTCTCCTCTTGAGAATGTGTTTTGCTGCTCTATGTTTAGTTTACTTCAAATTATATGGTTTCTTTGGCCTCTACAGTTTCAGCACCTTTGCTGAGTGTCAAAAGAAGGAGAAATGCAAGTGTCCTGTGTGAGGGAGACAGTCTTCAAGCACAGGACTGAGACCACAGTCCTGCTGAGTAGTCATCCGTTCGTAACAGCTCTCAGTCACCAGTGGCCATGTGGAGGGTCTGTGTGGCTCCTTATCATCCTGCAGAACCATTTCATTTGCTGGCAGCTTAATGATTCAGTAAGAGACTTGCTCAAAAAACACCACTCAAAACTCAAGAAAGGTATTGGCTTATCTATAGTGTCTTTTTTTAAAAAAAGCACTGGTCAGTTTCTTTGTCATGTTTCACCTACCTTTCCAGCTAAGAGGGGAAAAACAGTGCCAGAGAAAACAGAATTTCTAAATTAGCCTTCCAATAAAACTATAGATCTATTAATTCCTAAGTGAAATCAAGGTTAATGGTGAAAGAGTTGAACAGAACTTAAAAATCAAAGATACTTTGGAAGACAACATCAAAGGCATATCAAAATATGGTGGTCTTTTTATAAGCTGCAAGCCCTGAAGAGATGGTGCCCCTAATAGAGCTGAGGGAGAACGGATCAAAGCGATGATCACATGAGTCTTTAAAGTAGAAAGAATATGTGGAGTGAATCTATGAAGAGATAGGTTTTGGATGAAACTTGCATAGCACTGGGATCGTTTATCATGTCTTGAAGCGCGGGTACAGTACAAATGATCAGATTTCACCAGGGAAGGAGGCAAAGGATATTCAATTCAGAAAAGGAAAACTAAGACCAAATGTCTATCTGTGCAATAATAATATCCATGTTTAAATGTGTGTATATTTACATATACGTGTAGAAACAAATGCATTTCTAAGACATATATTTTATGAATATTAGCCATACCCACTTTATTCAGGAGGAATATATTCTGGTAAAAGAAATCAGTGGGATTTGGTTGAGTGTATGATTTTTTTTATTTTTAGTTCATTAAGTTACAAGGAGAGGAGAAACAGAGCTTTTTTGTTATCTTCTGTTGCATTTCTGAATTACTCTGATTTTCCCTTGGAACCAGCTGCTTAAGGATATCTCATCAAATGGCTGAGCTTGTCCAAATCCACTACCCTTATGTCTGGGATGAAAAAAAAAACAGGGCAGTGTGTAGGTCTTTGCTCTATATGGGGGTGGGGAAATGGAAATACTGATTTGTAATACAGTTTGTGTAAGCCTTTCACAAAGTGTATACAAGCCCAGTGCAAAAAAAAAGGAGCTATTTGTTCTTTTGGCAAAGGTGTGCATAGTTCTTCCACAGAGTTTTATACTCTGCCTGAGGGTCATTTCTCTTTTAAAGAAGCACTGACAGCTGTGATGAATGGCATTACCTGGGAAGAGGGAATATCTAGATGTTTAAACAGATCAAGTTTCTTCTTATAGAAGAGTAAACATTAGGTCACAAATCTGACTGTTCTACTTTCATGGACAATCAGGATCAATTCTATGCTACTTAAATGTGAACTGGAAAGGCTTAAGTGTAGCTGCATGCTGACATTAACAGAGGAGGGTAGTTCATAACCTGTGTACATTGTCACAGCTATCCTTTTCCATGAAATCATGGATGAATGCCATGTGCTCATGTTGAGTTGCCTCCTTGTCAGCAGGTGAGATTGCCCATCCATCACTATTATCTACAACGAGGCTCATTACCTGCCAGCCAGTAAACATCTCACTCTTACCATCTGCAGTGAATTACAAAGTGACTGGAAGAATCAGGATCAGTTTGCCGTGCAGAATGATTGTCAAGTTCATTTTCATCTTTGGAGGTCCTTTGGAAATGGGAAAGATGGTGACTGGGATGGCAAAAAGATGATGTCCATTACCCTCAGCCATACAAGCTGACTGATGCTATTCTTTACATGCCTTGAAATTTTCACAGCTTGCAGGTGAAATAATTTCTTTTATTCTTGACTGGCTCTATCATTTGTTATAAATAGTGGTGCCATTTTCACATGAGTGGACAATGTGTTCTCTCATTCAGGAAAGATTTTTTTTTTAATAAAAACATTAATTGTACTCAGTACAAAGACATCTCCCATTGACAAAGTTCATGTCCAGCCCATCAGTGATGCATTCAGAGAGGAGGGTAGTGTATTATAGTAATTTTTGCTGTTAGCATTTTGCCAGTCAGTTGGGGTTTTTTGAAGCTTCCAGGTAGCTTGACAATGATTGTAAACCTTGATGTCACTGCATGAGCTTACAGTGAATACTGAGCATCTGCCTTAGGGAAGACAGAATCTATTTCGTGTGGCTGTTAAAGGAAAACATAAAATAAGTGGGTAGATTAGGAATCTGTCAGTAATTCTTGGTATAGGGTCTGTTGGTAATGTACAGATAGATGAGATGTCCTGCTGTTGGTAGTGGGAAGGCAGACAGAGGAACAGGAGTGTTTAGAAACAAAAGCCATTCTACTGGCTCTTTCCTTTGGCTTTCAGGACACACCAGGTTAGTGCAGAACCTGGCCATAGGCTTGAGTGTTTATCCTTTCTCTTTGGCCTCTTTCTCTCAGCAAAATGCAGAGTTAAAAAAAAAAAGATAAAAAATAGAGTGATATGTGTTTGGTATGTCAGCCAATGGCCACATGTGCAGTGAGGAAATTTTCTCTGAGAGCTCCCAAAGCTCATAATCATTGTACAAGACATAATTATACTCTTTAGAAATCCAGATCGGTCCACAGTAAGGGGAGGATGGGAGGGAACGTTACAGACGGATTTTAACAAGTGTATATGTCTCCTTTCTGCAACAATTTTGGTCTTAAGTGCACTTGGCTAAATTCTCATTCTCCCCCGGGAGGGTTACTGGAGGGATTTCCAGGCTTTTCTGTCTGCCTGCAGCAGGCTCATGGGGAGCAAACACGCTGACTACCATTCTTTGCACCTGCTTCAGAGAGGGGCAGCGTACACTCCCAGATGCTTGCCTCAGGGTGCCAGCAGGAACAGGGGAATAGGAGGAGGCTGGCACTGCTCTTCAACAGACAGTCATCCCCCTTGGGAGTCCGGAGATGCCAGTGGGCACCATGAACCCAGGACTTTTGAGCTGAGCAAGTGCTAATGACAGTGTTATACCTGATGCCAGTCAGATAAATAAAGAGGTTCAGAGAAGAAAGCTCTCCCGAATCCTTTCTTCATAGCTGGTATTAAGCTCTCTATAAGAGAAGAGCTCTCTTTTTTAGAGAGCAAAATCAAATTAAACTGGTGAGCAACCCTGATTTCTGACTGGGTTTAACCATTTGCTTATCTGAACTAATCACTGTTTTTAGGCTTTGTCCCTATTTTTGTTTTTTGTTTGATCCTTTGAATTGTAAACATCATTTGCTAATGGAAATGATCTCCTGAACAGTGATTTTTCCCGTAAAACAGGGATTCAAAATGGTCTGCCATCCCAATTTTTTGTGATACCCAGACATCTGACTGACTAGGCATATTTCTTAATTCTTAGATTTGCTATATTTTGAAACTGGAACAAATGCTTATAATAAAGCAAATGAACAATACTAAAGTAAACAAACAATACTTTCTGAACCCGTGAAGTAAATGGAAATTTTGCCTTGGGCAAATAATGTCTGGAGCTTCACAAACACCCTCACTTCATACAGAAAAAAAATAGATTGCAGTTATTTCTGTAGCATGCAGGGATGATACGGTACCTAGAACCAGACAGTGGATGGCTGCATGATAGACAGTGCAGCCTCTCTGGATCGTACCTTGATATTCAGGATAAGAGATAAATGTCAGCTGTTACAGCAGGGTTTTGTGTGTTGCGTTTGGCAACACATGCGTACTGTTGTCACTTTTCCCATCTCCAGGAACTCTGCAGTGGAGGGATCTAATTGTTGGATGCCAGATTATCAAAAGCATTTAGATGTTTAAAGATGTCACTGATTGCCTGAAGGTACTTTCAAGAGTACATTAGCAGGTTAGGGTCGTTCCTTTGGCACTGGGTGCCTTTTAAAATTCTGGTCGCTGCCTGCTGTTATGTTTGATCATAAAAATTTCTCTAAAGATCTTTGTTGCCACCTCCAAGGCTTGCCAGCTCGCCCACCCGAGTTGTAAGTGCCCTCTAGACTTCTCCTGTATGAAGCATGTGAGGGCGTGATATGGTCTGCTTCTTTCAAAGTACCAAGAAGCACAAAAGTATTGAGAAGAGGGTGTAAATAAGAGGGAACTAGAAAAACAGGAAATTCAACAGACTTTGCAGAGGTTAGAGAAAGCCTGTGCAATGAGCACTGCACTGAAAGCCACAGTGCTGTCGTTGTACTGTGTTTGCCGAGCAGGGATGAGATGGATTTGAAGGATGGTATGCTTGCTCTGGGCTTCACATTCACACTGAAATATTGAACAGACAGATTAGCTGCAACGTGAACTTGAGCCATTCAACAGTCAGCATAGCTTGGCTTGATAAACAGCCTCTCAGAAGAAGATACCTACGTCACCAGTCCAGGCAGAGAGAAAAGCTCTTCTTTATGCTATGTTTTGACTATTGCGTGCTTCCAAAATGGTACATTTAGTGACACTGATAGAGAAAAGATGGCTCTTAGTATCAAGCAAGAAGGAAATGATAGAACACCAAGCTGTTGAAATAGCACGTCGACTAGCCAAAAGAATGTCTGGCCACATTTTTAGATGTTGTAAAATCAGTATGATTATTTAGATCTTAGTTGAAACATGCTAAGTTATACTTGCAAAATATCCAGCCCTTTGTGATAATTCATGAAAGTAAGAGCTTTATCCCTGTGTGTAAACTATTTCTGTAGGGCCGTTGATGTTTTAAAATTTCAAACACAGGTTTTTAAACCAAATCAAATGGAAATGTCACTCCTTGTAACAGGTCTCATTCTTTGCGGTTTTTGAATCGTAAAACATCTAAAGAAAAAGAGAGAGACAAACCAGAATCTAAAAATTGCAGAGCCATAGATACCCTTACTCTAGTGGCTGAAGCAAAAATACAGAGATTTTTCAGCAAAGTAACTCTGTCAAATACCAATGGAATACTTGCAGTTACACAAGGAGGAATTCAATGCACTTGACATTTTGTAAGAATTTGGGAGTTTTCATAATTTGGAAAGTATTTTGGAAGTGCTTTAGATGGCATGCTATAAGAAATAGTTAAAAGGTGAATTAACATACCATGATTTCATATGTATCTTTTTTGATTTACTGATGTTTTCCAGAAGGACCAAATGAAAAAACGTTGGGTTAACAGAGAAATTCCCACCAAGTTCACTGTGCCTCAAATCAGATTAATAGCAATTCAGAACTCGTAAAAATGTTAAGAAATAGGTTTTGGGAACCTTTTAATTGAAAACTACAATTACAACACAAGCATTGAATTACATTTCTTCCTAGCCTTTGTTTGACAGAGTTAGTTTAGTTCTCTGACAACTGCCAATGCAAGTTTTACAGAGAGAGATGAAGGTGGTGTTCTATACAAAGTGCATGGCAGAGTGAATTACGAAAAGAGACATTTGTGGGATTTTAGCTAGCAAAACACCTGCAAAAGGCTGCTTACATGTAGGATTTAAGGAAGACCTTGTCTGAACTAGCACTTTAATGTTTAAATGATTGTGGGACTGTTTCCCAGTGCAACACTCATCAAGGCAATTGTGGGTTATATAGTTATGTACTTTCTGTTCTTTTTCTGCAATATAGGAAGTTCAGCAGAATTGTCTAAAGAAATGGTGGTCCAGCATCCTTAACAGCATCTTTCTTGTAAAGGCTGAGATGATACAAGGACTCCACCATCTTTTCCTCATTCAAATTCTCCCTTGACTTCCCTACCTGGAAAGTATAAATATCAGCTGTGAAATGGAGTACTAATTCTTTTTCACTTATAATTTCACAAGTTGAGCAACTTATTATAGTTTATCACAGTTAGGAATTTGTTTGATTTTCTTAGTTTATTTTGGTCTAGAAGTTTATAACATCCAGGCAGTTGAGGAATAAACAACACCTCTCTCAGTTGCCAAATCCTCCTCAAATGACGCTTTAGCATGTGGAGAATGACGTTTTAATTGAAGTACCACATTCCACTGCTGAACCAAAAAGGTCATGCTGAAGTATGGATGTGGCTGGATTTCAAGGCAAAATCAGTGGTCATATCGAAGCTTTTCTTGTAATTTTCTGTCTACATACCTTGAATCCAAGTGATCTAAGATTAGCTTTTCTCCCAAGATTTCTACACTGTATTTTTCAAGAAGGATTGGTAGAGGAAAATTTTGGTGGTATCTAGATGACACTATGGAATGCATACCTTCTGGTTATTTCCAGTGGAAGTTTGAATCCAATTTAAAATAATCATGACCTTTTGTAAGGGATTTTTGAGACTGCGCATGCATGTATATAAACAGGCACTTGTGACTGTATCATAAGATGATAAAGTTGTTGGAAAGCAGTGCCTGAGTGTCCAGTTCCAGAGCACAGAGATGTGATGTGTACACATAATCATACTGCAGATACCCAGGATGACTAAGACAGGAGTTAAGTTACAGGGAAGGAGCTGCCACTGGAAAGAGTGTCTGGGTATTTGTGTAGATTGGCACTGTTTGAGCACAGGAAGATGTGGAAGAGAATGAAGGCGGGGTCTTGTCAGTGTTTCAGTGAGACATAACCGCTGCAGGGAGCTCTAATATGTGATCTTTGATGCATCATTATTCCTTTCAGGCTTTGGAGACAACTGCTGTTAATAAATAAGGAAAGGTTTTCCTTCGTTCCAAAATGTAACTATCTTGCTTTTGGGCCCTGAGGTCCTTCTCCAAATCTTTTGCTGAGATGAATTCTTCAGAAGACAGGATCATCCTTCATTTGGCATTTACTCACTCAATTACCTATCTGCATTTTGTGCAGGCCACATCAGACTTTTCATATTTTATTTGTTCTTGCCAGACCACATTTATTCATTAGCTGTATTTATTGTAGTTATGGTTGAGACAGCAGTCTTATTGCAAGCCCCCTATCTTTGGTGGTTTATAACTTTCTGAAACAATTACCTTTTTGGCTAAAATTTCTCAAGCTTGTTCTAAGCTCAGAGGTGAATAATGTTGCAGTAAGGTTGAAAAAAATCCATTAAGCCATTTATGAGGACTAGACATTCCAATAAATGTAGGCACATTTATTTTTTGATGACCTACTTATTCCAATAAAGTACATTATTATTCTGTTTTCTCCTGTTTTAAATTATGTTGTCTTTTAAAAGAGAATGAGGACATTTTATACCTGATTTTTAGACGGGCTTCAAGCAAGGTTTGTTCATAAGCAGTTTTGTGCAGGCAGGCACACTTGTTTGCTGCACTGAGCTCACAAACAGGACTGTTTATGGGTGAAAAAGCTTTTGGAGTTCAGCACATTGTTCTCTGCAGGAAAACAACAGCTCAATCCCCTGTGGTTCTGGTGGATAGCTGGCACTGCTTATGCAAGTCTGACTACACAGTGCAAGGTTAGATAGACAAAATGAGGCCGTCTTTTAAATATAGGTCTTTAGTTGTGCAATAATGCTAACTCAGTGTGAAGATTCAGATATGGCTTGTGCAACAGTGCAATGAATATACTTCTGCTGTCTTGCAGGCATGGGATACAATTTTTAATTGTGCTGCCCTGGACAATATGCAATAATTTGACAAGTGATAAAGTCTTGTGCAATTGAAAAGGCAGTGCTTTTTTCCTTCTTTTTTTTCATTGAACTTCTGCACAGACAATGTAATTAAATTCAACTATTCTTTGTCTCATGTCTACAATGTGCCTTTTAGTACGTATGTAATGCTTTGTGTGTTGCATACGTTGTGAGGAAGTTCTAATGTTAATACACACTGATGCACACTGAAAATACAACAATCTTTACTTATTAAAGATATCCTAAGCTTATGCCAGTGTAACTGAGGGCAGAATTTGGCCCAGTATGATTAAATATACTGATGAACTTTGATGCTAAATTCCATGACCTTTGCACAATTAAAACCTCAACTTTAACATTGCATTAGCCTAGGTTTTCATTTAATTATACATATTTGGTTGAAAGCTTCAAAAATGTTAATATTTTAAGTCTCTTCTCATGTCTGTAATTGAACTTTTTTGTGTGATTGTTTTCTGCAGTAATCAAAAGGACATTAGCATGGACAGGAAATGGATCTGGAACTCAAGAGATTAATATTAATCTGCTAATGTCCTGTCCTGATGTTCTCAGGAATCCTTTCTTCTCTAGCACATTATGGTACTTTAGTAATCAGCAATTAGGGTAAGGTTTTCTCAGGCCTGAACTATGTCCTCATATGTCTCTCATTTTCTGATTGCTGTGGGAATGGTAGTTGTGCCCCCCATGGAGTCAGAGCAGAACGTAATGTTTCTTCTCCAAGAGCCATACTGCTTAGACAAATGCAGGGCTGAAGGCTTAGTACATTATCAGGACGGAGATTTGAGAGTTAGTTAGGGGAGTTTAACCTCGGGTTATATTGCTGCGTGGGATCTGCCATGCTTCCATGCTTGGAAATACTTACCTTGATCCTTGTGCCTACTCTGCATAGAGCCATAGGCTCAGTATTGGTGCTTCGGGAAGCACAGGCCCAGCTGGCCCTGACCCACAGCAGCACTTCACAACCTGGGCCATGCTGAAATCTGCGTCAGGAGGCACAGTCTCATCCTCTGACTGTGTGCTTCAGACAAGACTTTTTTGCAGACCTAGTCTTGTAGTGTCTGGCAAAAAGTCAGAGGGACTGTGTAACCTCAGCCCATTTACCACCTCCTGCAAGGGACCTTGTTGTCCCAGCCCTCAGGCACACTGATGCCACTGCAGCAATCATTGTAGCCCTAGGATTTCAGTAGACTTCACTGACAGTGCTTAAGTTTGTATGTGTAGCATTTAGGCAGGAGATCCCGTAAGCCACAGTATTTCCTCACAGTTATTTCCTCCACTTGCCACTTGCAAGATGGTCTGAAACATTGCAGCTCCGTGGCATGTAGGAAATACAGACTTATCTCCAAATATCCCACTGTCATTTGCATAACAAAGCTGAACTGATTTTTATTTCTTTTAGCATTGCACAGAACGAGAGGTGAAGAGAGAGAATTCATTTTCAGATTTTCAGAGCACTGTAGGATTCTGTGGGTTGGTTCAGGGGGAGGGAAGGTTGATGTGTGTTTTCTTCCTTTTCTGGCATAAGTGCCCCTGGTTTTGCTCCAAAAAATTAATTGATAGTCCATTAAAAACTTACTACATTTGTTCTGACTTACACTTTTATTTTTAATTTTTATTGTGCGATTCCATCTGAATAAAAAACCCTCTAGAAGGTGCAATATTGAGATGCAATATTGACTTGATTGTAGCAGATCATTCAAATTTTTCCCTAAACAAAATTTCATTGAAATTGTTGTATTTTCAGTGCTTCACTTTTGATAAATCCGCATCTTCCAATAGCCATATGTTCTATTGGAAAAATCTCAAGTCATCCTAGTTGTATGCACCCAGATGATACTCAGTTTCATGATATGTTCCATCGTATGGTATGTGGTGCAGAGAGAGGAAAACAAGAAAGTGATAGTGGAAATGACACTGAGGCCTGTGCTTGCACTTCAGAATAAGCAGATTGGAGTCCAAGCACTGCTTAAAGCTTCAAGTTCAGTAATTTTTACTTTGGTTTAGGATACAGACTAATTTTCTTTTATCTCAGGCTGGGTTGTGTCCTTTATAGCTTGTTTATTCCAATGAAAAAATTCCTACATAATCTGAACCTTTCACTGGCCAGATACCTATTCGTGTTTTTGCATGGTATTCAGGTAATTGAGCTTCCACTCTTCTTAGCAGATGAAGTGGATAATAAAGTTGGTTTGAATTCCTAGAAAATAGGAATCAAAATACCATTGCAAACCTCAGCCTTAGTTTTTCTGTGTCACCATTTCCCACCTGTACATACATCTAATTTATAAAAGGTACTTCAAAAATAATTGTTGCAAAAATGGAGAAGTGTGGACTATACAAGTACCTAAAAGGGTGAAGAGAATGAGCCCAGAGTCTGGGGCCGTTTTCAGGGGAGGGGGGAGGAAGAGGGGTGAGAAAGCCCAGATTTCTCTGGCTGTACAGTTTCTGCTATGGCACTACGGTTAAAAGGGGAGAGATTCACTTCAGGTGGGCAGAAAAGCCAAGAATATTTTGACTCATGAATGCAGGCAGCTTGCACTGGTGTGGTAAGCAAACTTACCTGCCCAAGCTCTATCCCAGCTCTGCAAACATCTGGCATTCTTTTGAAGCAACAACCCCTGAACTCTACCAGTTTGTTACCAAACATTTTCAAGAAAACCATCACCACTTATGATTTGTTTTATTACCTTGAACTGTGAGCCATGACACTTCAAAATCTGCTTTGTGAGCATTTCAGGCAGCATTGTAGCAGTGGTGGATAGAGAGCTGGGTGGCAGCAACATTTGGCATCCCAATGCCTGGGACTGATTCTAAGTCATACCAATTCTTTTTGCTCTAGCATTGAGGTCAGGTGCATCCTCCATCTGTGCTCCATCTGCTCAGCAAGAATGCTGATCTGGTGTTCTGTACCTAATGCAGTATATCTGTCTTGCTATTAGATATAAAAAGGACAAAAGACCCGAGGACATCCACAATGTATAAGTATTTTTAAAGGTTCGGCTGAAAACATTTAAACTTCAATGGTCAGCAGGAGGGCTGCAGCAAACGAGATTTCTTTAAACTCTCTTTAGAGCCCTTCTTTTCTATATTGATCTGGTTTTCCTTTTCCAAAGGATTCCTGGTTCTCAGAAATACGAACAGAAGTTGAAAGAAAGCTCACTCGAGGCAGAACCATTATGCTAAGGCTTTCACTATCTCAGATATTGACTGTTTTAGGGCTGATGGAACTTGGGTCTTCTCCCCTCTTTGAACTGTGTTGTAGGGATCCGGGTCTTTTTTTTTTGTGACAGTAACATGTTGTCATGTTAAAACCACACTTTATTTTAAAACTGAATTTATTCCCTAGTTCCAAGGGGAAACTGAGGCAGAAAATGACTAAATTGTACAATGGAGTGAGTATCAAAGCAGAGAATGGAATCCCACATTTAATGCTGGCTTCTTGAAATCCAAGGCGAAGCTGACTGATGGGACCAGCTTTTCTGAAGATAGCTCCAGATTGTTCATCTGTTTTCTGTCCATTTCACCTTTGTCTGAGTACTTATCACTTAAATTCAGGAAGTTGTTTAGCTAAGTATCCAAAATGGTAGGAACTCCTTTGAATATTTATATTTTCAGAACTGGACCGTAAGTTATTTAAGAACTGTGTTAAACAGGGTATTTTTTATCAACTAGTGTCATGGGCCGAGCAAAATGCATTGTATGTCTAAACAAAGTCTTCAGAAGTTCATTGTATGTATTTAGTAATAAAGAGCTCAGAAATTCCATTGGCATTTTGAAAGTTTAAAGAAGATTCAAAGTCCAAATATGCAGCCCTTCCCAGAAAAAAATGCCTGTTGCCTTTGTTGTTCCCTCCCAAACTGGCATGGTTAAAGGATTAGTTACTCAGCAGTGTTCTAGGTAAAAGATCAGGCTGGTTTGCATTTTTTGTAAGGCAATTCACCCTTCCCCGTGGCAGAAAAGGACAGTTGTATTTATACTGACAAGAGCTGTAAATCAGAATTGGAATAGATGTTGGCAGTGGCTCTTAATTATTCCTGGGAGCTGGGATCAGGTATGGCTTGCATTTATACCACAACTCTAAAAGGCCACAGAGTACTTTCCAAAAACTGAACAATGCACATGCCTGTTTTCTGTGAGTGCAGCTAAAGCAGGCTGCAGCCCACTGCTCAAACATCTGTTGAAGGAAGGGCCCATTAAAAGAACACAGCATCGCTGTGGTGTGGCGATGCATTTTAATTGTCTCCTGCTATACTTCTTCATGCTTTTTTAGCCCTGTGGAAAACCAAGTTCTCCTCCAACTGGTCAGAAGCGTTCACACAAACTTACTTGCCCTGGGATTCACTATGAGTCACCTTGATTTCAAACAATACTGCCCAGGTGTTCTTGTTTCTTAGCAGTTTGTTCTAAAAAGGTCTTGCATAATCTTGGTTTTCTCTAGGGTGCAGGAGTGTGGGGAGTTTGGGGTTTGGCAGGTTGTTGGCAGGATGGAGGGCTTAAAAGATCTTCTCTTTCCACTGTTGCTTATCACTGACCTATCAGGCCAGTGGTGCCAGATAGCTATGGTAGGCTGACAGCTCTGGAGTAGCTATTCACCATGGGGCTGGTGGAATTTTGTGATAATTCTGCAAAGCCTCACTAGCCCCTAGACCATTCTTCCTTGCCTGCTTCTGTTTAAAGAGGTGGTTGTAAGTAAGTGCTTGCACATTCTATTGCAAGCAGTCATGTTTTCAGAAGCATTTGCAGATTTGAGTCACAGCTTTCCCGTATCTGGCAGCAAATACCGATATGAGAAAGGAAAAGATATCACTTCCTTGATCAATTGAAATTACTCATTTTCTTAGCACAGTCTTGGTTTTCTACCCAGAAAGACACTTCTACACATGCAGAAAAGGTGAACTGAAGCTTGGGGGAGTTGTACTTTTGGTTTATGATTTCATTTATTAAACAAAAGTGTCAATTTCTTTTTTTTTTTTAATAGAATTTAAAATGTTGAAGATCTGAGTATGCATTACTCTTTCCATGTCATTATGATAGGGTGCTGAATACTCACAACTTTCTTTGAAGCTGGTAAAAACCAAGAGCATTAGGACCTTCTAGAATCAGTCATCTTAGACCTAAACAAAAGCCGTCCTCTACCTGCACAACATAGGTGGTTTCATACAAGTATACAACTGGAAGTGTAAACAAAGGCATATTTCAGCCTCTTATCGTGCTGACATTTTGCTGCATAGTATAGCTCAAATGTCCATCTTCTTTTGGTATTGAACAAATCCCAGGGGTGCTCAATCTGATGCACAGTATTTATAGGTTAGGGAAGTAAATAACGATTTACCAAAGCATGTGTTTCCTGCTGTGGGAAGACCATGAGAATGGGTTGATCTAGCATGGGTGTTTTGTTTCTTTGCCACTTTCCCAGTCTGTTTTAAAGGTTTGGCCAGGATCAGTGGCCAGACTCACCTGGTACACCTCCTCTCTTTGGGGGTGGTGATGAAGACATATCACAGGGTCATTAAGGTTGGAAAAGACCTCCAAGATCATCAAGTCCAACCTTAATATCAGTTGCTAATTCCTAGATTAAAGCTATGAGTGCAAAGCAATGCTTAAGCTCAAATTAGACCTTCCTTAGTCTGAGCTGATGACCACTTACTGCTGGGACCTTCCTAGAGACTGTTGATCCAGCCTTTTATTTTGGGGAAAGGAGACCTAAAACATCGTGCCCTTTGCATGCGCTTGGCAGCACAAGGCAGTGTTTCTGTGCTGTTGGGAGAGACAGGCTCCCTGGAACCCGGATCTTCAGTGTTTCCACATGAAGGGACCTTAATCCAAACAAGGAATCTAAAGAGGAGTCCTGCATGTGCCTGTATAAACAGTCTGCAAATCCCATTGTAATGAGACATTCCTGAGGTGATTTCTGAACTCCCTCATCCCAGTCGGGTGAATTCTCCCTAGGTTTCACCCATGCTCTTCGCGGAAGGCGGTGGAGTAGAGACTGCATCACTGACAGTGTGTTTCTTAGGCCTTGTGGTTGCAGAAGTGTGACTCAAAGAAACATCTGCAGATGTCTGGGTTGTACAGGAGTTAACAGAGAGAGTGATTTAGGCCACTAAATGTGGATATTTTGTTGTGGCCCTATTGTAACCTTTCATATATTTTATATCTTCTAGTGACTGCACAATCCTGGGACTTGCCTTCTGGCTGTGATTTATTTTTCCTGTTAAGTCATTGTTCATCATTATGAGCTGAGATTATTTTTCTGTGTAAATTTAACAGAGAAGCCTTTTTGAACACATTTTTAATTTTTAAAAAGCAGCAGAACCCCCTTTGCTCTCCTGTGATTATGATACTAAGCAATTATAACTCTTTACCCTTTGGTCTTCACAGCATTCTTGTCAGATTAGTACAGAGAGAGGCTTAAATCAGGACACTGCCCCTGAACCACCTCACTAGCTGTGGGCTTTGAAGGGCTTTTCAAACCTGGATCCAGACACAGTCTTGTCTGAACACTGGAAAGCGAGCGCAAAAACGTGCCAGGAAAGCAAGGCTATGCAGTCATCCGATGCAGATGTAATTCTGTTGTTATTGCTAACGCCGAAATCCTAAAGGAACAAAATTTGGTTGGGGAATCTGTTGAAGGGGAAAGAAAGAGGCCTGCTAGTAGTTGACCTTGGCAGATGTCAGATGAAGGAATGCAAACGGCTCTTAGGAAGGCTTGGAAGGTCACTTGAGCACTCTGAGAGAGGGTAAGCAGGCCTTCCTGGCCACCCAAAATTTGGCATGAAGAGAGAAGCAGGTGCACCTCTGAGTAGGTCAGAGGGTGTTCCACTTGGCTTTGGAGAATTTCAAAGGGACAGGTACAAGGCAGGTCTCACATCTCAATTCTTCACAGAGGGAAGGTCATAGAAGTTATGTAACTGTTGTTGCGTGGGGTTGGAGTATCGGGATAGTTTTCAAGGGGAAAGAAGACCTTTAGTGCTTGAAGCAAGGACTCCTTGCTTGACAGGATGAGAACTCCTGTTTTGCCTTTTCAGTTGCTACACAAGAGGCTGAGTACTCCTTTCTCTTACCATTTATATTTTCTTATGCTTGCCTAGAAGAACGCAATGATAGCCTCTTCATTAAAGCAAAACCTGGTATTTCTTAGGTGAAAGGAATTATTCGAAAGATGGATTAGATATACAAGTATTTAACAGTCATTCACATTTTTCTGTTCATGCTACTTAACAGCGTTTGGTTTACCATTCAATTCATCTCTGTCCTGGTTTACAGTTTACATTTTTCTGCCAACCCCAAAAACTCCCTATCCTTTGTTACTTCTTGTTTGACAGTCTTTGTGGACTTCTATTTTACTTCTTGCTCACTCGCCTCTTTCCCTTCACTCTCTCTCTGCTATCTACATGTAAGTTCATAATTTTTACCAGGGGTGAGGAAGCCCGTTTGTATTTGTCCCAGATTTTGAGGTCTACTGAAAGGGGGCAGGGGTAGAAACTAAATTGGAGTGAGTAATCATTCTTGGCTCCTTGAAAGCTGGAACCAGCTTCAAAGGGAGTCTCAACTTGGGGCAGTTGCACAGATGAATCCCAAACCTTTTTACATCCTTCTCTTTCCTCCTCCTCTCTCCTCATGTAGTCTGAACAGATTTGGCAATTTCAGTTAAGCACGTCTGTGCAGATTTTTAAAATCCATTACATAAGTTTGTTAGTTTAAGACTCTCTTCTTCAACATATGAGCCTAAAATGGCTTTGATTTAAAAATGGAACTTGGCAAGGAATTTGTTCATATGGTAAGATATTTTTTTTCTTAGTTTGGTTTCATTTATAATATGTTTTAATCATTTTTGGTGTTTTCAAAACAAATGGTGAAATATGTTTTTTTTTTCTTCTATTTCTGGCTACCCTCCTCTGAAAGGCCTTACTTCTCCCTGTGTATTTAATTTGGTGCTTGAAAAAGCCTTTTTAGACAGAGGCTGCAAAATGTAGACTTAACATGCCTGTGAGGAGGGAAAATTCAGACAGATCCTGCTGACCAGAGCTGTGGATCTCAGGAATCTTCTCTAATAACAAGCAGAAGGATCACTAATTGGGTCTCAGAGTATGTACAAATATAGAAAATAAGTGGAATACAAGGAAAACAAAGGAGGGAAACAAGGCAGGACAACACTGTTCCTTTATTCATGATCAGTGCATCAGGATTATCTGAGCAATTATAACTTTAAGGAAAGTTTTTTCACAGTCTGAAGTGCAGCAAAGCAGATTGCTGCCAAGCAAAACTCTTTCTTCTAGTTTGGAGAACAGGGGGGATCTGCATTCCCTGATTGGCCCAAATATCCTGAATTTTCTGAAATTTTTTTCAGACATTTTCCTTTGTGATCTTAGTACATACAGTAACCCATAGAAGAGATTTTTGCCCTTTAGCAGGTGGTTCAAACAATGCATCTTGTTAAAATCTGTTCAATGGAATTGGGTCCTCATTTTTCAAGTGATCTTCCCTTTGTGTGCACAGATCCCAACTTTGCTAGGGATGGGAAAGCAGGATACAAGTTGCAGTTGTGTTCAGTCTTGGAATCTCAGAATAAATGCTTTTGAAAGAAATGCAAGGCTGACCACCTGGTCTGCCAGTTGCACCCAGCTATGTAGGAGACCCCAGCTTGTGTCTATGCCCAGACTGGCTGAAATAAAATGCATCTTGCTTTTGCAAAGGCTACCAGCACAGAAGAGCATCATCAACCCAAAGAGCAGCCCCTCTTTTGAAAAGGGACAGGCTCTGGAAAAAAAATTTCTACTCATCCTTTGTGGGAAACCTAGCTCCAATTGCTGACAATTTAGGATGAGAAAGAGGTAGACTCTGCATGACTAAAGCAAAGGAAGGGAGGATCCCCTATAGAAAACTATGGTAAAGGGGAAAAAATTGCAACTACACTTCATCCTGGTTAAGGCTGATGTATGAGGTAGAGGGAAGAATCTTTCAGGCTCGGAGATGGGCTTTAGAAGATCAGCCAGAAAAAAGCACACACAAAAATAAGAAAGCAGAAGGCGTGGGTGGTTATGGGGATTAGTACTGACATATGGAGCCTATCAGCTTGAAGTTACATCTTTAAATCTGACCTAGGTCAATCATGCCCCAAAGTCATTACTGTTGAACAGCTGTTGGACGGCCTCTGTGAAATGACTTAGGGGTTTGAGCCCAGTTTCTAGTGGCAGGTGTCCACATTACACAAAACCCGTCTGTATTAATTACCTCCTATATCTGGCAATCTCACCAGAAAGACCAAGTACTAGGGGTTCATCATAGAGATTGAGCTATCCCATTTTATCTTGGGTGGCCCTTCAAGGAAGGGGCTGAAGAACTTTGGAAAAGTATCATAGGAGAAGACAGCTCATTCCCTGCTCTGTGGTTCAAATCAGACCACCAGTTTTCAAACCCCTCGGACCTGCAGATTTCACTGGTGCTGCGTTTACTCTTGAAGTCAGCAGAAAGTATTTCATAACTGGCTGCTTGCACGATGTTGAATATACATCATTTGGTTTCTACTTTCAGATCATAATAATATAAACAGGAAAACTACATTTTTAATTCATTAAGTTCTTCCTCCGCTGTTTATAAAAGATAAAAACTTCTCTCTCCTTTTTTTTTTCCCTGAGGATTGATTGGTGTCATGTACATATTCACTCACTTCTGTTTATGCAAGATAGTAAGAGTATTAACATGGAGGTGGAATAATGGTGTTTATAGTTCCATCACCACTGTTTATATAAGATAAAAACAGTTTAAAAAACAGAAAAAAAGAAAAATAGTGAGAGAACATTTGCTGTTATGTACATATATTATTTTTTTCCACTTCTGTTTGTAAAGAATGTAAAAGAAAAAGAAAGTGTTGCAAGTTGAAGAGGAGTTGATTCTGTTTATAATATTTCTGTGCTGTTTACCTGAGATAAATTAATTTAGAGTTGATGTAATAAGTAGCTTGGAAGAAGAGAATTGGGGTGAAAGAGGAACTGGTGGGGTTAAGTCTGATACTCTTAGTACCTTGTAATCCTTTCCTTTATTAAGAAACATGAAAGATGTGTACTGCATCTTTCTAGTGGGAATACGATACCACCGGTGAGGCTGAGGACACATGGTGCTGTCATGCCAGCGAATACAGCGGCTACCAGAGGGCTTGGAGGCTTTATCTGGCAAGAGAACTCTCAGAAGAGAAAGGATACTACAATAGCCTGTAAAGATCTCATGAACGTTAAACCCCTTGGTATCATTGTCCGTGGACTTAGTCCAATAATTGTGTGCCTGTATGACTCTGTTTTGTTCTGCAGCTTTGAAGTCTAATCCTAATTCCTTCAGGGAGAAAGGCTTGTAAAATGTCTGCATTTCAGAGAGAGGAGGAAATACTACCTTTGATGCAAGCCCTATTATCGGTCCCACTCAGTCCTTCTGATTCACCCCTGCTCCTACCCAATGCATGGGCATACTGTCAGATGAAGGAAGCTGGCAGATGTGCATATTTCCTTGGGATGAGACTGATGCTCTGTTTCTCAGTGTCAACCAGAACGGCCACTTACACCTAATAAAAGAACAACTGTGTGGACATTAATGCGGGCACAGGCAAAAAGTCCAGGAGTATTTGCTTACTTTTCTAAATGAGTTTGCTCCGGCTGTAGTCACACCCTTTGTGTGTTTGCTTTGCACAAACATTCAAGCAGGCAGGCTTGAAAAATCATGTGTTCGTACACTTTCAGGTAGGGAACTATCAGCTCGCTTACGTTCTCCCCCTGTAAATGGTAAGTGCTGTGAGAGATGGCTTTTTGCACATGCTTCTCACCTCCCTTGTGCAGGTAAAGGAATCAGCCCAGGAGTTGGCTTGACCTTCTCCAAGTGGTGATGGACTAGCTTAAGGAAAATAGTGAAAGAAAATCAAACTGCATCCTAACCAGGAAGCTATAGAGTATCAGGAAATCTATAATTGCATTAAAAATGTGTTTTGTCTTCTTAAAGAAGTCAGCATCTTTTATAATTTCATAGTAACATTTTTTTTCCCTCTAATCCTTAGTGTAACCAATTCACAATGATGTCTTCATCTCTTCTTCCCAATTCTTACTTCAGACCATTTAAACACGTACATAAGTCCATTTCTGTTAAATGGATCCTGAAGTAAAGGTTGAATTTTAATTATATTCTTAAATCCCATTGCATTCACACATTTGAATTTAACATGGGCTTGAGTACATGGTTTGAGGGCTCAAGGTTTAACATTTAACTTTGTCAGTATGCAAAAACAATGCTGTACATCAGCTGTGTGATGTGGTCTATTGCACTGCTTGATGCCACCTATGCACCTCTGCTCCAAATGTCAAGTACTTGAAGCAGATTTTATGTGCTTAGAGAGCAGCATTGCCCAAGGTAGATGAAAAAAAAGCTTTTTTTGGAAAAAAAATTGCGATCTACTGGTGGACCTTCCAAAGGCAGATAAGGGTATGAATTTGCCAGGTAAATAAAGCCTTGAAAATTTCACTCTACTAATTGCCAGCCCTTACTTCCCTTAGAGCTGACATGGATGCAAAGAGAAAGGATAGATCTGTCAGCAAGCTGAGAAAGAGTTTAAAGGAACTTCAATCAGAAAGTTTTGTTTTTCAGATGAATATATATTGTCATGGGTACAAAATGACATTTCCTGAAGTGAAGGCCATTCTCATCCCTATCTCAGAGCATTCCAACATACAGTAATATGTGTCTTAATTATGGTGTTTCTGTGTCTAAAAAAGGCTCAGAAATTTCACTTTTCAGAGTTGTATAATCAAGTTGCTCCACCTTGCTATTAGGCATGAATGGCAGTCAGTGCTCCAGGGAAGCCTGAAATTGAAAGAGCAGCAGGTGGGGAGCAGTGGGTCAGGATAGGTATGCATTTAGGAGAGCTGTGTAGGGAGTCCAGAAGTAGAATAGCGGGAAGTGCTGTAAATTGGATTGAACACGTTGCTAGTGGACAGGGTGAAAGATTATACAGCATTTGTCTGTGTGGCCGTAATGAGCTTTTTTCCCATAAAAGATTTGGGGAGAAAGTACTGTGTATGAATAGGGTCCCTTTAAGAAGCACTTTTAAAAGAGCTCATTTTCGATTCCAATCATGTATATGCCCCAGCAAGACTGCAGCCAGATGCTTGTAGATCTGAAGAAAACAGCCCAACCCTTTTCTTATCATCTACCGGAGATGACAGACTTTAAAAACTCAATGGCACTTTCGATAACTTCTAACAAGACCTGGGACTTGCCTGGCTCCATTTGTCTGGTCAAGGCTGTATTTCTGCAGTTTATCCCATGGAGATTTTCAGCAGAACCTTACACTTAGTGTCTAAATTAATGATATTCCTTCCTTTTTGCCATAACAAAAACCACTCTGCGCTATATACATTATGCTATGCATACATTATGCTAAAGTTTTTGTCATGGACACAATCTGTAAAAGCTTTTTCAGCTTCATCATTTCGACAAACTAATTCCATTAAACCCTTCCCTATGATCACTTTTGCGTGATGCACATGGGTGAGGTTGTTTGCTCACATGGTTTTCCCCTCTTTGAAGCTAGAAAACAGTGATCATCTCTCAGGTACGTGTTGTGTATTATCACTGACCTGTCCCCAGGAAAACATATTTTGAGGGGACACAGGCATTTTCTGTATAGCTCTCTCATTAAAAGAGTCTTCTCTATGGTCTAGTCCTTAACTTTTCTTCAAGGCTCTTTTAGGATGGTGACATGGTCATAGTTCTTAAAGTGTGTAGGTTGGTCTGTTGATATGTGTGCATTAAAAAGCTCTGAACACGTAAGACATTTCTCAGCATTTTTTACCATTTCACTTGCACTGAAATAGAAATAGTTGAGTGCTTTGATTAAGGAAACTCTCTAGTTTTTCTCAAATACAGTGTTTACCTGAAATCCTCCAGTGAAGGTTCACCACAGTCTGGTGATACCTCTGCCAGATACCTTGCACTACTGGAGGTTTTAAAGGGGTCTGGGCAAACCCTGCTGGTTCTGATCCAGCCATACTGGCAAGTGCTAGGTGCTGGTGATTAAAGCTGGAGCTGATAAATGATAGAGCTGATAATGAAAGAAAAGGATGCTTTAGTTTAAAATGCGTTCTCTCACAGCATACTTTCTAAGGAAGTGAATTATTTTAGTGTCAGTTTTTGGCAATAAGGAAACTAAGATTTTGTGGCTAAAGTAGATAGGAGACTGGAGGAGATTAAGATCCCACAAAACCTGTGTTTGTCTTCAGGGAATACTTTTCATCTGCCTTTGCTACAAATGAACACGGTGTAGAGCTACTTTGTATTTCACTCTCAGTAAAGCCAGTAGAGCTTTGCATTCCAACCTCAGTGATGGGCACAGCCACCAGACTTACTGGGATGGCTGTCAGTGCAAAATAGCATTGCCTACAGCCTGCTTTAGCTATCTCAATAGGCTTCCAAGGGTATCGAAGCATCTCAGATTCATTAATTCATTTATCTGTGCCACAAACAAAAAGTAAATTTTAAAGTGCCTTTTTTTTTTTTTTTCCCAACTTCACCTTCCTTCCTTGTCCAGGGCATTTCCACCGATACTCGTATTTCTCAAGCTGACAGCTTCCTGATTGCCCAGACTGAATAGATGGATAGCTCAGCTTCCCATCTTATATGAACTTTATCTCCCTCATTTAAAATACCAAAAGCACTGTCTACATGAGCAGACCATTATCCTGGTTGGGTTGTTAAAGTTGCTGTAATGCTGACTTTATTTTCTTGTAACAGTTCTGAACAAAATGTTTCCTTTGAAAGGTCTCAGACCTCTATCCTCCCAACTCCTAATCACAGTAATATCCAGCCTCAAGGAGTCATTAGTGAAGACTCAAACGATATCCTGTAACAAGTCAGCTATGAAGAAACTGGCATAGTTTATCTCTCTGATTCACATTCGTATGAAAATAATGGGTTGCAAAATAAAGGTAGCATTGCTCTAACGCTATATAGTATCCATTGGATCTGAGTCTCTCCTCCCCCACCAACATGTCTCCCAAACTAACCCTGAGTATAACTCTGCAACCACTTATGAGACAGGGTCCATCTGTAGAAGTGACATGTTCTTAGACTATAAAGCCATTTCATTGTGCTGCTTCTTAAACCGACTCACCTATAAACCTCTTTTTGGTCATGATTAAGTTGTTGCATTTTTAGATAACTGGGAAAATGGTATAATGATTATATTCAAATCCAACCCTTAAAGAGGGGCTTGCATTTCTGAATTGAATGGATGCAGTGAACTATGTAAACTGAATTTGCATGAGTTCTTGGAGTTGTTTGGTTTTGGTTTTGTCTTTGTGAAATGGACACTTAGCTTTGCAGGAAAGCTGATAAGTAGCATAAACTATGTCTCACCACTAAGAGACTTTGTAAAATCTTTGTGTCTGCTGTTTGGTTTGGCTTCAGCAATCAAAGGGATTTTCTTCACAGAAGGAGCAAGCAGTTGCTCCTTTTCAGGTTTCTGTGAGGATTTTTCTTCTCATTTGATGTAATACAGGCTCTAAACTGGACATCAAAAGATATGAGTTCATTTCATAGTTCTTCCTTAGTATTGATCAGCTTCAAGATCAGTTTAGCTTTCTCTGCTTTCCTTTTTTCATTCCATAAATTGTGAATAAGGAGAATTACGTCTATAAAGCAAAAGGTGATGTTCAGCTCGCTGGGGATTTCTTTGGGTTTTTTTACAAATAAAGCTCCCAAGACTATGGATATTGAACCCCACAACTTTAAGGCATACTAGTTGCTCTCTGGATGAGCTGTATAGATATAGATAAGCTTTACTGTGTTAGGGAAAACTGGGAAGTTTGGAAAATCCAAGAAATAATTCAGACTGCCATGAAACATATCACACAATTCAGTTATAAGTATTATTTCTACTTGTTGACTGGGTCAGCAAATGAAATTACCAAGCTGAGATAGCCCGAGATGTTTTGGTTGTTCAGGAGAGGAAGTTCGGGACTGGAACAAGAGTGTCACTTCTAAGCCAAGTCCTACTAGAGAAGGTGCTAGGTACTTACAGTATGACTTCTTTTACCTTTTTCCTTCAATTACATCTTGCAATAATTTGATTCAGTTGACTACCCTGTCTCATCCTCTATCTATTTTATCAAATAGATACTCCAGTTAAGATAGAAGAGTTGGTGGAAAACGCCATCTAAGCTACTCTGCTGATGCACAACTTAAACTCCCTTCCTGCAGCATCACCTTGGTGCTGAGAGTGAGGGAGGGAGGCATTTCAAAGTTAAACTGATATAACAAGGCTTCAAGAGGGGAGGTGGTTTGGATGTATTTGCAGTAAAATTTAGAATTAGGAATAGGTTCCTATAAAACAACATCATGTTTGGTGACAAGAGGGATCAGATTCATTGGTAAGAGACTGCTTTCTTGACACTTCAGCCACTCATTCCCATATAAAAGAGCAATGAAAAGTTTAGTTGCCCTGAAACTCAATTTTCAGGGCACGCATCACAGAAGTAACAGCATGCTACAGAATATGCTGTTCTCATACCAAATATGAAATGGAGAGTCTTGTTTCCAGTAGCCATTTTAGTGGAGCTTTATAAGGTAATTTTGATTTATTTTAATAGGCATAAAGTGAGAAGAAACAGGTGAAAGATAAATTCCAAAGTATTGATTATGGCCTTGTAGGAAAAAAAGTTGGTTCTCCTTCTGGAGAACTCGGAACAAACACGTACTTAACCTGTCTTTGTAGATGCCGAGGGCTTAACACTGCATACAGCTGCATGACCCTGGTGACTTCAGTGTGTCTGCAGGGGTTTAAAGGCAAGTGAAATCCTTCTGTAATGCTTTTCGTCTTGTTCCAAGTGCTGTGTACTCTAACAAGAACACAGCTCATGTTCAAAGCAGTACAAATTTTAAAACTGGAGCACAAGCCATATGCTCTCTTCTGTTTCAGGGATTTGCTGCTCTTTTCTATGGTATCTGTCAGTTTAGGATTTTCCTAGAGGTCTTCATAGAGTCAGGTTGTGATTTTTTTATGGACAGGCAGTAAAGAAAACATCATAACAGTTTCTTTAAATGATTGTGGCGATGGATCTGATATGCTCACACTTTCCATAATGATCTTGCTGCCATTTTGCTCCTGATTTAACAAACACCCTCATAGTCAAGGCTTAAACCATGCAGCTCTCACCAAAGAGAGCAAACTGGATTTTTAAATTCCAGTGTAACCTCAGCCTGGGGCTTGCCAGAGCTCTTCTCATACCCTTTGCCCCCCAGCAGCCGTGGATGATGCAGACCCCAACAGCCCTCCAGTCCCCTTGCAGCTCAGGCTTAGCAGAGTTCCCCACTCCAGCCCAACCTGTTCTCTAGGCATTGCAGTACTCGTACACTGAGACAGTGCCCTTTAGTTCTGCTCTGCAGTGCCATCAAGGGAAAATGATATATCAGAGTAGTTATGTCCCAAATTGAATGTTAGTCATATGTTAAAATGAAAGAAATATTATGGAGAGTCAGCACATCTCACTGTGGAAATAAATTATGTACAGTGGAGTGTCATGGCTCTTGGGACCACATATGATCCAAAGACACCATTTAGAGGAGTGATCACAACACCACTAGATTTATCAGATAATGATGGAGGAACATTAATACCCAGAAAGCAAATAACAATTAGCAATAGAAAGCTCACAACCAGTAACTTAAACTCATTTATCAGGGTCACTTCCTCACATTAGTAGCCTATTTGTATATATCACTAGATTTTATAGCAATTATCTTCTTATTAATAGTAACTTCACTAATTGCTGTTATTAATAAAGATGCATTTAGTTCTTAGTACCTTACTTTCTCAGTTTAACATTTTGGTTACTCAAGTGTCATCTGCCTAAATAATTTAGTATTATTTGATTGTATTTTCTTATGCTGTGCAGTCCAGTTTGGGAACTGCAGAATTTAGGACAGGTACTTGAGAAGGTGTGGGGAACATGGACCATGCAGTAGAAATGAAAACCTTCAAGCAGGGAAGCAAAGATGCTTCATTATTTATCCACCTCACAATAAGGAGAGCATGACTTGATGTGGCTACCATGTAAGACAACAGATCCAGCTTGTGAGCTGCCGCTTCAACCTCAGAACAGAAATTCACCTACAGGTATAATCAGAGCCAAGATGTAATTTTTAAGGTCTGATCCTGAAAGGCAGCCAGAACTTTTAGGCATATATCCTTGTATATTTAGGTAGGTATGTTTTCTGTTTTCTTCTATTTAAGGTTTCAAAGCTGAGTTCTAAGTGCCAAGAGTAACCCACACAAAATATTTTATAAAATGGAAATATCCAAATTGCTTCTGGACCACAAAGACAACTCATCTGGTCAACAGCTGACTTCTCTTTTCTCTCTTTTCCAAGAGTGAAGAGGGAGGAGGCTGTATGCAGGGTGGGAACAACCCAATCTCAATGCAGCCACCATTTTTCGAGTGCTATCTTTGCTCCTTCATGGTCTCTTGATGGCAGCACACACAGCCCCACAACGAGGGAGAAGGGCATCAGGAGCCTTGGAAAGATTACAGACAGGAGCAGGCAGCAGCTGCCACGAGAGCAGAGAAGCTGGCCTACAGCACAAGCCCCTTGGGCAGTCAGAAGTGGGTGCTGTGAGTTATTTTGGCAGTGGCCACCCCTTCCCAGGTATTCTGTTTCTCAGAATTAGTCCCCTAGCAGTGACCTCCTTGTCCATGCAGCACTCCAGGGTGGTGGTGGGCAGCAGGAACAGGGCAGTGCTGTGGCACTGGGAGGTGGTGCTGGGCAGCCTCCTTCTGCCAGCGGGCTGAGCTGTGTGAGGCTACGCTGGCCAAGCACCTGCCAACAAAATGTCCTGGTTTCACTTATGGTAACAAATCCCTCAAAGATGTAGTCAGTGGTTAGAGTTACAGAAAGATAAAAGTAGTACTATTCCAGGCCATCTTTTAAGTCAAGATTCATGCTCAAAATGCTACATTTTCATTATAAAACAAGAGTGTATTTAACCTTTCTTCTTCCTCATGTTTTGCAAGTTTTGCCATCACCATGAGCCCCTTAAAGCAACTGCTGCTGAAGCTGTAACGTGCTGTTGCTTCCAGAGAACTCTCCTGCTCTTCTTTTAAAGATGTTTTCCTCAGAGGTGCTTTGTATAGAGACTTCTCTTGACTGAAGTTCTTCTTGAGGAGCAAGAGACCTCCAAGGGATGTTAATTAGACTTCAGTTTGCAGATGCAAGAGATTACTGTTCTTATTTCATCTGTCTCATTGTTTTCACTGAGAACAGCTGTTAGGACATATTTTGGGCTGAATTACCTGTGGAATGAGTCAGCTTGATGTCTCTTTGAATTAGCTTACATATACATGAAAGTCCAAATTTGAATTGGATTAATTTCTTTTGTCTTATCAAAACATAGTATTATCCAGCCTTCCTGGCAAGCAGAATGTGCTGAAAAATCCATTCCATCAAGATTTTTCTTTTGTATTTTCTAGTTGTGGGTCCGTGAAGTTTTCTGGTTTATAAAAGCATTTTTGTGTGTGTGCATGTGTAATACACATTCAAAGTCTACTTTTCCTAGTACATATTTCTCAATGTGAAAAAGACAAGGCTAAAATTTTAACCATTCTTAGTTACCAAAAAAAAACCTTAAAAGTCTGCTCTTACAACACTTTGCAGCCCAAATTTAACAATGATATTAAATTCACTAGTGACGTTAAATACACTAGTGAAAGAAAATATAAGCTTGAGCTGTGTCAAAATTCCCTTACAGTATGTGTTAAGGTAAACAGCCAGGCATTCTGTCTTCAAATCAGAGAGAGGAAACAGTCAGTTAGTTACCTTTTCTATTATATTTGGTGGACTATAGCTTCTAAACAAACTCTGTCTTTGGAAAATGAGTGATGGAAATATTATCAATAAATTTTGATTCAAAATTGTTGTCGAGTTGTCACAGCATTCTTCATGGAACCAGAATTTGGCTGTTTATTTCATTAAAAAGAGCATGTGCACCTGTAGTTGATCAGATTTCTTTTCAATTCAAATTCTTTCATGATACATAACAAAAATACATGTGTGCCAATGTATACAGACATGTGTTAATTCTAATGTACATAGAAAAATGCCTTGTCATTTGCTAAAGATCATTTTATTTTGGTTCTCCAGTATTGCAGACTAAGGGTTTATACATGGCCATATAACTGGTTCTCAAGCTTTGTTTGCAGTGTCCTCTCCCATATGAGCTTTCTCCCTCCCTGCGATAAGCTGTCAGTTGTAAAACCATCTCAGTTCATCCCTTTCCAAGCACTAGCTCAAATGAGTGATGTTCATTTCCTGTCTTACTTAATAGAGTAGCCAGCCCTTCTCTCAGTCTTGTATGAATGAATGAGTCCACGAGGACCAGGGCTGGGCTGTAGAGCTTCCTCTTCTGGTAGGCACGCAGAGGTGAAGATGCAGAGGAAGAAAAGGAATGTGCCCTGTTAGCCCTTTTTACTATAGTAAATATTATGAAGTGGTAGTGCTATATTTCCCTTTATATTTCAACAAGAAGAGTCATTGTTTCAAAAGCACTAGATTTCACTGCCAATGTATAAAGACTTGCTTGCTTTCAAAAGGAGCAGGAATGGGCCTCTGCATGGGTCAAGATCTGCTGAACTCCTTTTTCTCTGGAAATGGACCTTTTGGACCATTTCTGTGCTGTGACACAGTGCTTAAGCCAGTGTCAATATCAGTTCCCAAGCAGACACCATTGTGCAGTGAAGCCTGTTAATACAGGTCACTGAAATTCCAGATATTTTGACTGCTAAAGGAGGTGGTCACTTCAAGTAGCATGACCACAGGGAAAAAAAAAAGGGAGATCTTGAAGGTCATTTTCCTCTCTACGTTGCCACATTGCTTTTCCTGATGTGGCCCCTTACCTTGCGTGTGACATCTGTGGCTAAGGTGTTGTCATATTTCTGCTATGCTAACATAACATTTGACTGCCTTCCTGTGCATTCTTGTAATTAACTCCTAATATTAAAGCAGTTTCCATCTCTGGATTCCTCAGCAAGCTGATTGAAAGGCGATTTAATTGCACAGCATTGCCAAGAAACATGTTAGGTGATTGCTGGCTGTAGTAACAAGTAATGTGAAGGTAATGGAAGATATCACAGGGACTAACATTTTGCTGGCCATTAGCAGAGGTGACTTCAAAAAGCAGATGATAATTAGTATAGATTTCACTGAACTAAGTTTCCATCTGCTGCTAGTCACTGGATTTTGAGATGCTCTTCTGTTAAGGATTTGCATTCGAGGATTCTTGATGGAAAGGACACTTAGGGGGAAAGGGTATAAATCAACAAATAACTGTGTAACCTGCAGAAATATAAATCTATGTAGATTAATCCGTGTTTCCTAAATTGCATACCAGATTGTAATTCAATCAAAGGGTAGAGGTCTTGTGACGTTTATGAACATTTATGGATGGTATAAGCACTCAGATTAAATGTCAAACCTGGTATTCAGTTTAGAATCATGTGTTATTGTTATTCATTAATATATAAAAACAACAATTATATCCACTAAATTCCTCAATATAATTCTGCTGTAATCTGTCTTTGCTGTGTCAGAGATGCAGTGCAGCCTCTTTGCCCCCTCAGATCATTTAAAGGGCTCCACTGAATTTCAGCTGAGTCTACTCTTTCCCCCCAGCATGGCACTGGCTCCATTTGGCCCCCTTTGAACTGAGGAATTCTCTAGTAAATTATTTTCTTTATCTTCCACTGGATTAAATTTTAGTTTTGATACTGAGCAGGTGTAGTGCATCCAGAAGGGGAGGAGAGACAAGACTGCATCTTAGATCCAATTCACTGGGTATATTATGTATGATAAAACTGTGCCCCTCACTGGTTCCATATCAGTAAAGAGTGAAAATGCTTTGAGGCAAGAACAGTCATTTTAGGATTATGTGAATTTGTTGTCAGTCCTTCAAGCCTGCTTCTTCCCAGTCTGGGACTAAAGGACTAACATTGCTCACCTTGGTGTAGTGCATTACATCAGAGAGATCCTAAATCAGTTTGCAAAAATGGAGCAGAATCGCTGTCCCAATTTACTGCTAAGAAGGCACTTGAAGCAGGTTAACTCAAGCCGTTTAGTGAATAAAGTGTAAGAAGCAACTGAATGCCAATTGCAAGAATTACTTTGGCACCTAAGATGTTAATTTTGTTGAAAGGAAGGAATGCTTAAGCTAACAAAGGTAATATATTTCAGCATGGTTTACAGACAAAATTTTACTGACTTCCAATGGACTTCAACATGAATTCCTCAGCCACTTTTGAAAATTGTAGTTAACTTCATAAATCTATTCTCTGCTTATACAATGTAACTCATACTACTGGTTTTTACCATCTTAACTCCCCATAAACAGAAATTCTCCAGTGTTTAGGAACCTTATTCTCATTAAACTCAGGGGGAACTAGATTCTTAAACAGCCTTAACATTTAGACCTTGCTTGTCTCAGTCTTTGTGATTTAAATGGAATTTATTCATGTAGCAAAGAAAGAGAAAGGGAGCAGAATGTGACCACAATGAAGCAAGGACAGATTTAAGATTAGCCCTTGGCTATTCTGTCCAATAGCGAAAACATCTTCCAAGTAACAATGATTAATTAACACTAGGAATTGAATATAAAAAAAGGTCAGTGGATTCCATTTGTCCATTCCACCAAACAGAGCCATACTGGGTTGAAAACAAACAACGTAAGTAGAGATGGGTAACTATTCTGTTTATAACACAGAGACCTGGGGAAAACGGTCAGCTTTCTTCGACTTCATTTTCTTATGTAATTATATAATACTGTATCTTGAGGAAATCTAGTGTGTTAATCTAATGTAATTAGGTTAAATGTCTCTAGTGACCAACAGTGCCACCATATGATAAAGTTTCACCCCAGCATTTTAATGGTTCAGGTTCTGCTCGTGGTTTCAATTAAGTCAGCATGATTGCACAGGACAGTGAGAACAGGATTTGCCCCATTTCTCTCCCGCATACGTGTTCTGCAGTTATCTAACCTGGAATGAATCATAGCTTCCTCAGACACATCTTGTTTTTCCAGTACTTTACAGGGAAAGTTTTGTTTTCGTATGTTTTCTTTTGAACGAAACTGTTAATCAAGTGTCCAGACCAATTGCAGTCATTTAAAAAAGTAAGGTATTTCAGTTCTGGTGATTTGGCCAGATTCTTGTTTGCAGCTTCTAGTATACTGTGCCTGTCTAAAATTACTCTACAGTTTTAATTAGGCAGGACAATCTTGTTCACTTCTTAGAGCAAATTTGATGGTAATGTTGGTGTAAGTCATTACTCAGCACCTCCAGAATCTCAGGCCATAATTTGTAGAATTCTTTGGCATCCATGCTGTCAAAATTGTTTGACGTTTTCCCTTAGGAGACCTTGTTTTATGTTGCTTATAACAGAGCCAAACTCTAACCTCAGCCTAAAATGTTCCATTCTATGGGGTTTTTTTCCCATACTAGAAGCCTCCCACTTTTTTTTCCTTTTTTTTTTTTTTAACTCTGGGACTCCAAGGCACATTCTTTGGCTCAGACCTCGTCTCAGGTTCTTCCCTGGTTTGCAGCTCACTGTCCCATCTGCCCAAAAGTCTGAAAGAAATACTACCCAACTACCAGCCCCTAACAGTCCTTCACTATCATCTATTACAGATAAGTCCATAGAGTTCCATGGTTAAGTCTTCAGGAGAAATGTAAAAGGAAGATAAGGGGTATGTGCTTAGCAAAGAAGATTTTCTCCACCAGGAGAACTTCCCTGTTACAGTTAATTAAAATAATGGATTCCTGAAAGCAAGATAGTGACATTCTCTCACCAGCTTGAGCTTGCCCTTCCTTTCATTTTATGTCATTTCAGCTTTTCAGTCTGGGCAGAATCCATCCTGTCTTCTGTCTCATGCAAATCTTCCTTACATCTGGGAGCAGTCAGCTCCTTTAAAGAGAAATTTGCTGTTAAAAGGGCCTCTCGGGGAGACCTGTCCAAAGGATGCTATAAGCATCTTGGTTCCTGCCCTGCAGTTTTTACGATTGTCTCTGCTCTTTCCTGTATTTCCTCCACCTCCCTTGCAAACCAACCACTAGATCTGTACACATGCTTCCTCTCACACTCTCCTCTACCAGGACCATAATTCCCACAAATAGTAGCTACAACTCTGAACAGATTTTCTGCCTGCCTTCCCTCTCTCTCTCCTGTGACAGCTCCTCTCTTTTCCTTCACTCTCACAACTCACGTTTATATTTCTCTGAGTTTTTTAAATTGCTTTGAGGAATGAGAGAGCTAATCTCTCCCTGTAACTAGGCAAGAAACAGAAGCTGAAGGCCATGTCTTAAGTACTGGAATATACCACATGGATCCCGTGGTCGTTTTCCACTGTGCTCCTGGTCCACTGATAACAATCTTCTGGAGAGTACTGTCTGGCCCGACTACCCAAATTTTTTTCAGCTTGGCAAAGGGAAGGGGAGACAGGACTGATTTGTAGCTTTGAACATTTGGGGAGCATCTGCCTTTGTTTTCTGTGTCCAACAGGAGTGTGTCTTCTTGTTACAATTCAGAGCATTAGGCTTTGATTAATTTTGTTTATTGCTTCATCCCAGGTTAATATGTTTTGGAAATAAATATGGAAATAAATATGTTGGCAATAAAGCTTAGATACTCCATAGTAGACCTGTAGTCTACCAGAAGTTTGTAAACCTTTAGCCATTCCACATTCATGCAGTCATTTTTTTCTTAGGGGTCTCAGGGTAACAAATCAATCAAGTCCAAGAGATACTGTGTTGACAGAAGGAACTAAGACAACACAATTTTTCTGTGCAGCTATCAGCTGTAATGTAAGCATTCTCAGCCCTAATAATAACCCTAACCCCTCTTCTGTGAAGGTCAGGATCAAGAAGGCAAGTTCTGTTTCAGAGTCCTGCATCATCTGGCATGACTGCTAAGAAGGATGCCATTCAAATCTGGCAGTGTTTTTGTGATAAGAGCTTTTGTCCATAGGAGCCACAAGCCTATTTCACGGAGACTGTTGAACAGCCACCAGAGGATATTTAGTCTCTGCTGGCTTGGAATTATCCCAGGACTGAAAGGCTCCTCAGCCATTACCAGTTTTCTCAGCTACGTAGTTCTGGGGTCAGATAGTTTCAAAACTTTCAAGATCTGTGTTGTTTGTGAATTTAAAACATTTTTTTTCCTCTTCTGTGGGAATTGCCACCATCTGTAAGTCTCCATGTTTTATATTGTTGCGTTGGTATCATTCAGTGTGTTTATTATCAATTTGATTTCCTTTTTTCTTTCTCTCTTTTCTTCTCAGATCACTCACAATCAGTTTGTGGCCTTTCTCTGAAGGAACCCTTCCTTGTCTCTTGCGTGAGTATTTATAACATTTTATACTTTTCATTGATATGAGTTGTGCATTTTCTTCAAGTTCCATCCAAGTCAGCCCGGGGCCTCTGTTGCTTCCCATGGCCATGGGATTCAATAGTGAATTTTTATTCAAATGCAGTCCCATATTTTCATGCAATGTCACCTTATGCGAGTCAAGATTTTAGTTCAGTGACATTGTGCGATTGATTGATCTGGAATTTATATGTGCATTTCTAGATTACAATATGGAAGATTTCTGTTTATGTTTGGGGATATACATGTTCTGATGGACATTATGCTGTTGTGCCCTAATTCAGAATGAAATATAAAGTATTCCATGCTATGCAAGTGCAAAACAAGTACAGAAAAGAGTCAACTAGCATTGCAACTTGTCCTTGCTGAAGTTTGACCCTGTGGTGTGGGACCCTTCCTTACCCAGTCCTGGCTGCTCTCTGACCTGCTTTTCTTACCTGAGTAGATTAAATGGGCTCTATTCTCATTGACATCTAACAGGGTTAAAAATCTGTTAGCGGTTTCTTTGGAGGATATTATGCAGGGTTCTTTTCTCACCTTGTTACATTCACTTGAGTTTGGCTGCTGCTGCGTAGGTTGGTGATTCGCTGACCTTTTTAACTGAAGAAAATACTATGTTTATCCAGATAATTGTGTTTTCAAGACCCAGAACAGGAAGAATTAATGTTTTCATGGGTTAAGTTTTGTTTTTTTCTTTTTTGGGGGGAATAAGGGATGGAGCCTTTGGGAGTGTTTGTTTGTTATCATTTGAGTTTTAATTTTGTCAGGTTGTGACACATGATGGTTTTGCGCATTTGGAACAAAAACTCACATTTTTCTGGGATTTCTTCATACATATTGGCAGTGAAATCTAGTGCTTTTGAAACAATGACTCTTCTTGTTGAAATATAAAGGGAAATATAGCACTACCACTTCATAATATTTACTATAGTTAAGTAAAGACAGACCAAAGTTTTCCAAATGTCCACCAGCATTTTAAGCTGGTTTTGGGATGTCCAAGCTGAAGCTATTTAGTGAATGCCAAAAATAATGAGGGCTTTTAAATTTAGGTTCAGAACTCCATGTCCAAATATACATGGACTTTGTGTTACTTTGGATCTCCACTTTGCAATTTAAATTTATATCTCCTACCTGTTCAGAGAGAAAAGTAGATGACTGTTAAAGTGCTGCCTGGAATTTAAAAAAACCCAGCACTGTAAGAGAAATAGCTCTTTCATATTTGGGAGACGAATCAAACCTGCAAGTCTGTAAATTTGTGTTTCAGTTGTGTTTTGATTGTTGGAATTTCTTTAAAGGCATGCTAAAATGCAAATGGATGTTCATAATTTTTTCAATGTGCTTGCTGAAACAATGAAAAAGCTTTCTTTTCCTGATACTAGACCTAAAATATGTGGCTTTAACATTTAAGGTTGACCCACTACTTTTGCAGTGCAGAAAGAAATGGCACAGTGCCTTCTACCCCGCCCTGTGGGCAGAAAGATGAGATTTGCTGCAGTGCCTGCAAAAGGTGGTATGACAATGCCAGCTCCCAAGGAGACGTATTTGAGCTGACCTATCATGTCTATGGTGTCCCCATATTTCTTTCCCTTCTCCTTTGCCTTTCATTATAAGGTGTCCCAAATCTGTAATTTACAACATGCTGTTCCAGTTTTGCTCTGATGTATTTGCTACAAATAAGTAGGAGCCTATGCGTGTCCATAGCTGCCCATGGCGGTGTCAGGCCTGCAAGATGAGGGGAGCAGAGGCGCCCACAGAATGCAACATGGCTTTTGTCTAATGGGACATTTATTTGACTCAGAAAGGCAATTGATTAAAGGCCCATCGGACCTTTGCCATCATGTATTATGTATTTATCCAGCAGGGGCAGTTTATAACAGCCCCTGACAAATCCTATTACTTTTGTTGCAGAACTTCATAATATCAATAAAAACCATTAATGATACTCAGGGACGGGAAGCGTTAACACCGCTTTTGTTAACGCTTCCCGCAGCAGTGGCAAAATCATTTCTGTCTGTGGCAGGCACCGTGTGCCTTCAGCATTCAAAGGCACCAGTTTAACCTCTGCAGGGCAAGGCAGTTCAGGTGGAAACAGCAAGATGGCTTCATGATAGGTAGGCATGTGGACACCTGAAGCTGAAATCCCTCTTCGACAGTGCTTTGCTGTGTGCCCATGTATTAGTTGTTTTGCATCTGTCTGCCTTTCTTTCTTGACATGAAGGATTAGAATCACATGCTCTCTTGCTTCTCTAAATCAGGCTTATACCACAGCCAAGAGGGGCTTCTTGGTGCTCCTCCATTCATAAATCAGCAAGCTCTATAGGAGCCCTACTATGTTTCAGACATGTCTTGTTCTGTACTGTTTCTCTCCTTTCTCTCTGGAAGGCAGGTCCTGCAGTCCATTGATAGTCAGGGTTCTTTTTGGTAACAGAAAAAGTGTAAATGGGACATTTCTACATTAGAATCTGTTAATGGTACCTGCCAAGCATGTTTCTGATCTACAGATAACTGATTTGTTCTGCCCTCTGTCTCAGTGTCCAGTGCTGGGCTCTCCTTTCATATCCCTACCCCCAAGTTGTTGATGATTCAGTTTTCTTCCTCCTCCCAGATGTTACTCACACATCCGCCTAATTATATGGCATCAGGGTTTTGGAGGTGGAAGAATTTCATAGATCTCTCCCCCAAACTATATTCCCACTTAAGAGGAATACAGTGAATCTCTGCTCCACTTGAATGTCCTCAGGACTTTGAGAGACACAGGTGTATTCTTTGTCAAAATCATTCTTATCATGGAAGAAGTCTTCCAACCAGTCTGGAGCCTTTCAGTCATAATGTCAACAGCCCATAGCAGTATCAGCATTACTAAGGTGCTTTACAGTAGGAGAGATAGCTACACTAGGATAAGTAGCTACAGCAGGACACTCCTTTTAATTCCAGAGCACTGCCTGTTCAGATGGGACCCATACAATATTGAAAAGTTATCTGCTGTTAGCCTTGGTAAGTGCAAATCAGAAGGGCACCAAAGTCATCCACATACAAGGAAGTTGCAGGACATGTTAACCTAATTCCATGGATACCTGTCCATTCTGTTTAAATAGTTTTCTGACCTAACCAGGTTGTATTGAGCTCCAGCATCTTTCCTATCAGATTGAGCACTGATTCTAATTCTTGCTACTTGACATCCTACTTTAAAAAAGGGGGGGGGGAAAAAAGAAAAGAAAGGAAGGAAGAAAGTGCCATTTATTCCCCAGCTTCATGAAGACGTATTTGGTCAAGTAATGATGACCTAAGGGAAGTTGAGATGCATCTTACTGATCTCATCATAGTTATGAGAACCATCCATCATATGGTCAATGATTTGTATGTCAAAAGACACCCAGTAGTAATCCAGCCTGTCAGTAGCCAGTTTCTGAGAATACTTACTCATTTTATCAGACATGATGATGCTCAAAGACTCTTTGATATCTATGTATATGTCCCTGCTTTGGTACTTGTTCACCACCAAACTGTCATCTGTTACCACTCTGAACCATTATCATGAAATAGCAACTAATTAGCACCCTCTGAATCCCTCTATCTGGTTCTGTGCTTAGTGACTTTTTGCAGATGAGGAACAACAATAGTGATTGCTACATCAGGAACAGGGAGGAGGCATCTTTTCTCAGTTTTCTTAAGAAGCTCTCCCTTACTTGAGAAGAGGATAATAACCTCCAGGTCAAGATTATTCATTAATCAGAAATGAACATTTGCAAAATGCCAAAAAAGTCTACATGTAATAAGCCTTATGTTTACAACAGCTTTCAAGACTTAGCATTTTTCAAGAATTATCATAATTAATGTAATAAATAGACATGCAAATTATCCAGAAGAATCAGTTGTTCTGCTTCTGAAAATAAGGAGGTTTAGGAAGGGAATGGTCACCTAAACAGCAATCTGAGACAGGAAAGGATTATTTTTTCCCCAGCTATTATGTGTCTCCTGTAGGAAGGGAATGGTCCAAAAAAGAAAACAACATGGGTAGAGGCAAATGAGAGAAATGGTGAAACAGCCTCAAAATGGCAGCAGAGCTGAAATTCTACTCTGATGTGTTTATAGAAATGAAACTGTGTAATTGAGAGTACACCTTGGGATGAATGTTCCTGAGCAAGTGCCACAATTTTAAGCTTTATTCTTTATCTGAAGATGTAGCCACGAAAAACTTACGCAATAGATGTGCACAAATTAAAAACCCCTCATTATTTAAAACAAATCTGACAAAGTTCATGGGTTTGTTTTAAAACTTGTGTCATAAAAATAGACAAAATATCTAGAAAACCCAAGATGTAGCTGTATTTACAAAAAAGGGGCAAAATTTGGTCCCAGTTTTTCATTCAAGCATTAGTTTAAGTGTTGACATTCAAATTGTTTCGCAAGTAATAAAGGCTGCACACAGCTGTGAAGTTGATGTGTGGATTAAAATAGAGGCATGTGTGCAACCTGCTTCCTAATTGTAATACCTACAATATATCCACTGGTGCTGCATGAGATTGAACTTAAGACTGGCCAGCATGACAGCTGAAAATGTCACACCTTTCTGCCATTATGCATACTCACAATCTCTTTGTTCTGAGTTATTTTTCATTTTTTTCGTGTAATATAATGGACTGAGTGTTAGCTTGTTTTGAAATATTACAGAGTACAACAGAAAAAAAAATGGACTTTAACCAGACAGTTGTAGGAGCATAATATTTTTGATTTAACTAGAAAAAAGGAGACAGAGAGAAAATGGAGTTGTTCAATGCACTTTTACCCCACACTGGCATAATTTCATATATTTGGATGGAAAAGACCACCTTTCCGAAGCAGTAGCAGCATTTCCTACGGCAGTTTGAACACCAACCATCAAAATATTAAGACAGACCAGTTTGTTAGGTCAAAGTCACTGTGCAAAATGGTAACAGCTACAGAGTGTGGCAGAGTTTTTCAGAATATTCCCTTTGTAGTTATGGTAAATTATCTTCCAACTTCGGCAAGCACATTGCTATTCTACAGCTGTATCACCAAATGTCTTATTCTTTTCTGAGCTTTATTGTGAGTCCTTCTCCTAGTGCAGAAATCCTCTTTGATGCACCCTGCTTTAGCATCATGTTGTGTATCTGTCTCCATCAAATGCATACACCAGATATAAGGTAAAAATGGTACCAAGAAAAGTTGTGCTGGAGGAGCGGTTATTATAAAACACAACATCCAGAAATAGGAGGCTTCCCACAGTGACCTTTTGATCAAGACATCATAGATTTGTCTATTGAAACTGGCACCAAGATATGAATACTCAGGGAGTTCTAAATGCCTGCCCACGTGTCCGTGTTCATGCTGAATGTCCTATGTGTGAGACACCACAATCGAAAATGAGCTTGTACAAGTATCTCCTCCATCTCCTTCTCCTCTCCGCCACTCCCACTTCAAAAAGAAGCAAATCATCTGCCATGTAGTTCTTTCGTGTGCCATTACACAGGTGCACATGTCAAAACACATGTGATTGTTTTTCTGGCTGTGCTTCATGAAGGCTTTTTTACCTCTTGGTGGGAATGGGAACTCTTAGACGTAGAAGATCACAGTGTATTAAGAAATAATGATTCTTTCCTCTGAAGTTTTTGTTCGCTGCTGAAGCTTTCCATCATTTTGGATAATATCGTGCTGCATATGGTTCACAAATTCAGCCCCCCCAGGTAATATTTTCATGTCATATGTTTGCATGCCCAAAATATTAGATTTGCACAGCACCGAGAGCAAATGCTTTTGGATTTGAATAGATCTTGCTCTCTCCCATTCCATCATACTGAGTTTTAAGTTTGATAGAATAGCTGTATCAGTTTTCTGAATGCTGTTTTCTAATGTTTTCGTTTCTTAAGCATACTCTAAATAGCTTGATTTTTCAGGGACAAAATTGAAATTCCAACTTCAAATAGCATGCAATTTAGAACTATTCGTGCTTCAACCAATCACCAAAGTAAGGATCAGTTGCAACATTTGGATCTGGGTGTTTATTTGAAGTTCATATTTGTCCATGTTCACTTATCCTGGATGTCTGTAAAGGGATTAATTGCTTTTCACTTTTTGCAGTAAATCCACTTTTACATAAAAGACAAAAAATAATGTGTCATATTCTGGATGCTCTGCAATATGCACTGAAGGTTGTGAAGGAGAACTACTGTGTGTGATCAACATATAACCAACTCTGAAGAATGAAGGTTTTCAGACACTATTTTTCAATTTCTGCATTTAAAAAATCTTTTACATTTTTGGGTTTAGGTCAAATTTCTTGTGCGAATGCCTGTACATGCTGAGCATAGTTCAGTCATGACATTAAACACTTAAATTCTGCCACAGAGGGCTGAAACAAAAATGGAGCTTCTCTTCCAGTGAACTTTAGTGGAAAGGTAACAATTTTAGTCATTGAAATACCTGCAGACTGAGACATGCCTCAGGGAAGATTGTCAAAAATCCTGTTTTTTCTTAACTTGTTGAAGATAGTTTGGCAGATCTTTTATTGTGGAGCCTGCAAATTAATCTCACATTGATACTTTCTACTGTGACTTCTGTGGCAATGTCTTCACCTTCTATCCTGGCTTTTGCCTCTCTGCTAGTGCGCAGCCCAGTTTTTCCGATTGCAGAAATTCACAAAGCATCATAGATCAAGAAAAGTACGTAGTGTGTTCAGGGAGAAGCAATGCTTTTGTAAGTGCTTCTGTTCACCAAGTATTTCTCCTCCACATCTTATTCCAGCAGTGTTTTCTTGGGAGGCAGGGCATTCAAAGGCATTCAGCAAGCAGATTTTGTAGATGAATGGGCATCCTGTTCTGGGAATAAGAATATTTTAAAAGCATGAAACTGAACTAGATATTTAATTAAACTGTACAAGTAAACTGCTCAGAGAGTTGTAGCATCTGTGAACTTCCCAAAGAACAGAACCACAGAAATAACACTGAAACATTACAGGTGAATGAGAACTAAACATTGTTAATGAGCAATTTATTGATGTTGATTGACCCTTTTACAACTGTTACACATGACCCCACTTTTTCCTAATCGATGCCCCCTCCCTTTGAGGGGCCTTGTAAAGAAATGTTACTTGCTCCACCCAAATCTTATTAGATAGAAAAAGCTATTTTATTTAACTAAGCAATTGTGGAGATACAGCCTCCACCTTGCCCAATAATTCTTTCTTCACCACTGCTTAATCTCCCCTTCAGGTAAGCCATTGCTCACCTTACAGTCCTTTTGCAAATCTTGATCTGAGCTCATAATTTCCCTTGTGATACTGTATCAAATGCTCTACTGATAAATTAATTTTACTGCATTTCCTTTGTCTGGATAATCAGTTATCTTATCAAAGAAAGTTATCAGGTTAGTCTACTGCAAACTACCTTTGGCAAACTCATGTTTTGTTTCATCCCGTTTTCCATTTACCTACATGTCTTTTTCATTATTTTTTCCTTCAACATTTACTGCACTCATGCTATTGAAGCTCCTGATGTTATATCAACATCAAACAGGTGTAAGTGAGATCAGAATCAGTTTCAATACGCTGTACTACAGCCTTGCAAAAGCCTATTCATTCTCATGACTGCAAAAAGCTGCGTTCTCATCTGGCAGACAAGTAAAACATCATATTTTATTTTTCATTGTCATTATAGCAAAGGGCAGGTGAGCTGATTTTGAGCCTTGGCTGGTGAATGTTTGCAATGTGCAAAGGGTTTCTAGAGATAGAATCAGAGACATCTACCTGCACATTAGAGTGCTTGGGCACTTGCATTAGAAAAATCTTAATGTATGTATCAGTAATGAAAATCTTAATTAAGAACGCTGCATCATTGTCCATGAACACTCTTTCTTTCTCTGTGTGTGAAGGTCTTTGTGTATTGCAGCATGTACCTGGTCCAGACAGAGCCCACAAAGAGAGTGTCTGGCAGATCCTCTTTTGATTATTAACAACTAGCAAATGGCAAACTCTTACTCTTCTTTTGTCTCAACACTGAAACTCAGAATAGTAGAGCATACAGCAGAGTTTGTTTGGACTTTTTCTATGGCTTTTTCCTCTTCATTGTTATGTTGGTGGGTTTCAAAATCCAGTAGCATTGACAAGAAATCAGTGATGTAGCTTCGAGCTGCCAAAATGTGCACAGACGCCTTATTTACCCAACAGTGTACCTTTTCCTTTAGGAGCAATACACTTGCCTGGACCATGTTCTGTATGAACACAACAGTATGAATGTGAAGACTGAGATTTTAATCTACCTAAACTCATGAAATTTAGCGTTAAGGTTCCTTGTCCCTGCCCGTTGCTTACAATAGGGATCTCTTACTGATCCCTGGATGTGGGCTTTCAAAGGCAAACAGTACAGAGAGAGGACAGGGCAATGGAGAGGAACTGCTTGAGGTTGTTTCCCTATCATTGTTTTCCAGTGACGTTTGTTTGTTGAGCACCTGTTGTATGTTTGATATACTTTGAGGCACATTCAGAAAACCTCTCTATGTGGACATACATCTGATTTATAGGTGTACTGATAGAAGCACAAATACTGTAAGGTAAGAAAGAGTGTATGCACACACACATTTACCAGAGTTGTATCTTTTGCTTCCAGATGAGTCAGTGTTGCAGTGCATTTTTAAGCATAGCATGGTGTAGCAAGCCACAACCTTCCCAGAGAGCATGGCCCCACAGCCTGATGGCAATAAAGGAGGCGAGGGAGGGTCGCCATATGGGGTTCCACAGAAGAACTTAATTCACATGGCATGAAAGTTCCCAGAGGCAAAGACAATGACACACCAGGGTCGTGAGGTTTTTTATGGGGACAAGGAGGGCAGGGAGAGCACGAGAGCCAATGGTCGCAGGGCACAGGGGAGGTACATAGGCGGGGTTGGGGTACAGGGGCCAACAGGGAAAACCCGAAGGAGTGGCCAGGAACGGGGAGCAATGGGAGAGATGGGAAGGGAGAACAATCTGGAAAGGGAGGCATGTAGGGTAGATAAGGGGAGGAGAGACAAAACCAGTAGCAGTGAGGGAACAAAGGATCTTGGGAGGAGCCAATCCACTCACCCTAATGGAGAAAGATCTCCCGGCTGCTGCCTTTCAGGAGGAGATTGAGGCTTTTGCTCTTTGGCCTTATAGGCCACCACACAGGTCCCCACAAGTCAGGCTGTCTTCTCAAGTTGCTGTCATGTCACTGACATTTCTGTGGACTCAGACCTTCATAGTAGGAGCATGTGTCCCAGGAAAGGCAGGAGCAGGAGATTTTTACTTAGCAGGATGCTATTTTGAATAAGAAACAGCTATGGAGTCTCTTGTTGTCTGTACAAATCAACACAGTTGAGCCCCATATAAAAACCTACACATGCTGTGACTTTATTTTTTCATCTTTAGAAAGAATTCCTCCAGTATGACAGAAGAGTTCATGCTGAGGCCAGTGGTTCATGCAAGGCACAAAAGCTGCATATGCTTTTATATTGTCATATAAAAAAATAGTTGTGAGAGTGAAACTCATATAATCCAATAATCCCTCAGACTACAGCTGCTGTTTCAGCCATCATTAGTATTCTCAAAACCAACATTTACTTCACTAAGACATCATAATCTGAAATATTCCAGATTAAATGAAGTGGGATTGAAAGATTATTAGTGGACTGAAGCATCCCCCTTATATGGAAAGGTTGAGGGAGCTGGGCCTGTTCAGCCTTGGGAAGAGATGACTGAGAGGGAATCTTATAAAGGTATGTAAGAACAGCAGTGTGCCCTTGTGGCCAAGAAGGCCAATGGTGTCCTGGGGTGCCTCAGGAAGAGCATTGCCAGCAGGTCAAGGGAGGTGATCCTGCCTCCCTGCCCTAGTGAGGCACATCTGTAGTGCTGTGTCCAGTTCAGGGCTCTTCAATACAAGAGGGACATGGAGCTCCTGAAATGGGTCCAGCAGAGAACGGCAAAGATGATTAAGGGACTGGAGCATCTCTCTTGGGAAAGGCTGAGGGAACTGGGCCTGTTCAGCTTCAAGAAGAGGTGGCTGAGAGGGGATCTCACCAATGTCTGTCAGTATCTGAACGGAGGGTGGCAGGAGGATGGATCCAGGCTCTGCTCAGTGGTGCCAAGCAATAGGACAAGAGACACAAACTGATGCACTGGGAGTTCCACCTGAACATGAGGAAGAACTTATTTATTATGTGGGTGACCCAGCACTGCAACAGGTTGCCCAGAGAGGTTGTGGAACCTCCCTCACAGGAGATATTCAAGAATTGTCTGGACACAATCCTGTGCCATGTGCTCTGGTATGACCCTGCTTCAGCAGGGAGGTTGGAACACATGACCCATGGTGGCCCCTTCCAACCCACCCAGTCTGTGGTTCTGTGAAATGGCTGATTCTTCACTGCTTGTTATCAGGTCAGGGCATTTCTGTCTAGGCAGAATATAAATGAGGAATCACCTCCAGTCTCATTTGATGCCGTTCTATACCAAAATGCAAATATGCAATGATTAAAACTGTCCCCTAGTCCTCCTGCTACAGCTCAGTCACAGATTGCAAGAATAGTATCTTTTTTTTACCCTCTTTTTTTTACTGGTCATTTACACAATTGACTGTCTACAGTTAGAAAAGTGTAGGTCAGTGTCTGGAAGACTATTTAAAAAAATAAAAATAATTTAATATGGTAAAAACTTGTTATTTCAAAACCAAATGGCTTCAAACATGTCAGTGCTGCTACTTCTCTTTCAGGACTATGCATGTGTCAAGTTTGATGTTTTAAAACAAAGCTGTGTTACAATTATACATGCATGTTTGAGAAAAAAAGTCTTATGGAAAACTTAACAGCTGGAATCTGTTTTTTACATACTTGGATGACTCAAAAGCAGCTGAATGGGTTTTTGCAAAACTTTACCAAAAATGACATTTCTGGATTGAGACAAAGCATGAGAAATAGCAGCTGAAAAGGTAACAGTTTCACAAAGGTATGAGCAAATTTAGACAGAGATTATTTAATTCATCAACTTCCACTGTACATTTGTTAATGTAATGCTATAAAAATAAAAGGATTCATATTTATATAGTTTTTCAAGGATTTCAAAAATCTGTACTAGACTTTAAGGAACTAAGCTTTGTAGCTGAGCACTAATCAAATATTAATATTTATATTTCATTGGAATACCACATATTCAAACAGGAAAACAAAGACATAGAGAAAGGTAGAGGGTTTGCCAGAGGCTACACAGAAAGAGAAGACCACATTTAGCACCCGTGCCTTTGGATTGCTCAGCTTGGCAGTGTGGGAGCACACTTGGCATCAGGGAGCTCCTGGCTTATCTCTCCCTCTGACTCCCGTTTCAGGCACACCCAGCTTGTAGGTGAAGAGCCTCTCTCACATGCATGGGCTGGGCTCAGGTACAAGGCTCCCTTCTTTCTGCCTCACATTTCATTCCCAAAGGCAAAGTCTGCCAAATTCTGGCTACTGTGATCGTGAAGCTTGACTGTATTCAAATATCACCCCCAGTTCAAGCGTGCATACGGTCCTCCTTCTCCCCCTGTGCTCTCAAGGACTGTCAAGGTGAGAGAGCTGTCACCAGAAACCTCTTCTGGGGTTTTTTTCAGTGCATGGTCCAGTCTATAACTCTCTAACAATCAATTTACTGTTTGAAACCTCAGTCACTGAATAAATACGATTTTACTGCTGCTTAGTTTGGATGTTGAACTGTATTGGAGGAAACTGCTCTACTTTCATACTGAATTTTTTTTCAGGGTGGTGTGTCTGAAAAATAACACAAATAGGAGTGTTTTTGGATGGTCACACTGAGCAGTCAGTATGAAGAAAAGTACAGTATGGTGAAGGGAAATCTGTTTGTAGTAAAAGCAATATGAACTTGTGGTTTGCTAAAGGGGCCAAGAACATTAATTTTTCACTTTAACCCCAGCTGTAAAACTCCCTCCTGATGGTGGGCAAATTACTTGATGTCCTGTTATTGCACCTCAATTTCATCTTCATGGTGTCAACTATGACCTAGCTTACCAGAATACCATTCTTCTTGAAGTTCAGATATTAGCAGAGGTTTTGTAAAGATGCTTTTCTAACCTAACAAGCCCACTCCTTGTCAATGTTCAGAGTCATTGTCTTACTTTCCCAATTAAACAGGCTTTTACGGCTTTCACATTTTTAACTTGGCAGAATCACCAATTCTGGGAGCAAAGATTCAATGCTGCCTTGTGTATTACACGGATTTCCAGTAGCAACCTCAGATCAAGAATTTGGTATTGATATTTTCAGTGGGACATAATTTCATTTTCTCAACACAATTGGTCTGAGCTCCTTGAGAAATAATAATCATGAGACATTGCAATCTTTGCAGGCACATTTGCAGTAGCCCTAGATTTGGTTAGATTTAATCTCTGCACCTAAACAATGGATTTACATGAGGAAAAACTTGAATTTAGCCAGGTAGGAGCACCTAACTCCACAGATTCCCTCAGCAAAAGCAGGTGTCATCAGTCTTTTCTCAGCTTTTCAAAAGTTTTGGCTGTGTGCCCTATATATTGATCATTTTGCTCACAAAGGGCCTCAGTTTTGTTTTCCCTCTATCATTTCCACTTTGAGCTGTCTAGTGTTGCAGTGGTTCTCACAAGAAGCTGTGCTTGTACTCCTGCCAAAGCCAGAATCACAGCCTAAGCCAGCCTTTAACTGGGCATTAGCAGGAAATGACACTCTTCTCATTTTGCTAGCAGTATCAGCTAGCCAGCAGTATCAGCTAGCTAGCTTCCTCAGCTTCACAAATAATTATCTGATCCAAAACTTCTCCATTGTAATGTTGAAGTGTTTTGCGAGTCGTGTACCTAAAAAAATTCAAATGCTGAGCAGTGTTGTTTTGCATATCTCTCCTTCTTGTATGTGAATATCCTATGCACCAGAAAGTGCCAGGTTCATGGATCTTTTTGTCAGAACTCATCAGTTCTTGCTTTCTGAGTCATCTTTCAGATTGTATGAATTTTAAGTATCGGTTGGTTAGAGGATTATATGCTGAGATGACTGGGTAGAGAAAAGAGGAGAAGAACTACCAAAAGGCAGAAGTCAGCAAGTTGGATAGTCTGTTGAAGATAAATCTTTTCCCAGAGAAGAAGTTATATCCTGTAATGCTCAGGTCAGTTTGATGTAACAGAGTTGCAGGCTGACAAATCCTCTGCTTTTCTGCTAACTATTATGAACAGAACTTAAAAAAAAATCCCGAACCAAAAACAACAAACAGAAGATTTATTACAATTACATTTCCACTGTGATTGAAGTAGGAGAAACAAATCTAGTAAACAGTCTTAGAAAGTATTTCCCATTATAGTCCATACAAGAACTGGCATAATTTAAATAGCATATGGGATGCATTTACGAAGCAGCAGAAACTTTGCAGCATCCTCTTTGCTCCCACTCCCCTCCACCAGGTTTTTGTTCTTCAGCTCAGCTGTCTTTGCAGGACTGCATCTTAAGGTGTTGCCTTAAGTTTTGGCTGAAAGTTTTCTGACTTTGTCACTGAAAAAAAGTATGGGGAAAAGACAAAAGTTTCATTTCTCTTGCCTAATTGAAACAGCAAAATTGATTTGTCTGTTTAGGTGTGAGAGGCAAAGCAGAAAGTACAGCCACTCTATTTAAAATAACACGACTATTTTACAGCCCACTTTGCACAAGTAGAGCCAAGGAGGTAGGCAGGATGGGTTGTGAGAGAAAGAGGCTGCAAGGAGAAGCATTGCAATCTCTTGCACATCTTAAGCAGCAGTATGACCCTTTGATACTAAATATGCACAAAGTTTTGTTAAGCTGGCACAGCAAGGTTGTGCTACCTATGTTTGCGTGGTCCACCTGCATGTACGTGCTATTTGTGAATTTCTGAACCTTCCCCTCAGCCCATTTACAGTTTGCCCAGGGATTTAGCAGAGTTTTGCAATCTCACAGAAGTCTGGCTCATCAGATGTAACATTAAATGAAATTGGTTTGTATTGCAACAGGATTGGTGGGAGGATCAAAGGCTTGGTGTAAAACAAAAGGAGATTTTTGGTTTCTGAATGCTGAAATGTTTCTCTTCCCCTTATTTTTTTTATTAGTGTATATTAAGCAATTGAATTCTCCAACAGTAAGCAAAAAACTCCACCAAAGCAGTTATTAAAGAAAGGATCTTCAGTTACTGTGACAAGGGCTGCATATTACTTCTATGAAGGGTCTCAGAAACTGTGTTCTTTTAAGGCTGATCAAAATTTTGATTTGAAATCAGAGATGTGCACCTAGACAACACAATATATCTGATAATTCTAGCTTACTCTGAAGAGCCTGGGGTCAGCTAGAAGTTTGGCAGATTGTCTTTCAGGTCAGGAAGTAGTTCTGGTTTACAAATTCAAAAGCCAAATTCTTTTTTAGTATTTCTTAAATGTCAAAACAACCCACTGACCTTGAAGATTACTTTCTCTGTATACTTTTGGGGCTTTTAAGTAAAAACCAAGCCTTTTTCCTAGTGAAATATGGTAGCCTGTTAGTCATCAAATCTGAGAATTTAGAGAAGGGAGGGTGACATTAACTCATCTTTTTTTTCCCTTCGCCAGTGCAAGAATGGGCTTCATTTATATCAATGGCAGCTGGAGGAAAAAAGACGTGCTAACCTTTAACTGTGCTTCCAGTTTATTTCCATAATGTACACTATGGCTTCTCCAATGAGGAGTCCTCTGTCTGCAGCCTTTCAGACCTCATAACAATAATAAGAGAGAGGACAAGTTTCTCTGCTTTGTATCAGAAGTTACCTCCAGTGCCTTGATTTTGGTTTGTCCCCACCCAAGCACTGCAGGAAGGTAAAGGCCATATTTAGTGCAGCTGGCCAACTTCACACTTCTGTAACCCAAACTGAGCATTCCTGACCCTTAATAATATGATTGGTTGAACTTAAATATGACATTTGAGCAACCCATTTAGTTTGTGTGTCTTCAGTATTCTCCTTTTCTGGAAAGTAATTTTGCCACTTCTGAAAGTTTTATGAAAACTGAAAATAAGCCCTTCCTTCATCCCTTCTCCACCCACCTTTTCTTCTTACTCTTGCATTTCCTTTTGGAAAGCAGGTATCTATGTGGTTTCCAGCAGAGTTGAGGCAGCCTGTCCTCCTCACTGTGAATGAGAAATGGCAAGGGAGGGAGCAGCCTGAAGCCCTTCTCTCTCCCCTGAAAGTGGAGCATAACTCATCCTCATGGCCCCCAGATGCTGCTGCTCCGTGCAAAACTGACTTCAGATCTTTTTGGTTCTGATGTGATGAACCCCAAATGTTCTTATGTTGTGAGCTCTGGGCTTCTTCTGCCTCAGTTATCCATGGTATCTAATGTTAAGGCATTTTCCAAGACTTTCTGTCCAAGGATTTGCAATTACTTAGTGATTGTTAAGGACTCAGCTTTTCCAGGATTTCTGTCAAGGTCATATTTTCAGCACTTAGCTGTAGGGTAAACTGAGGCATGGAATGAATCTGGATTTAACAGAATACCTAAGCACATAGTTCTTTGAGTTTAAGGGTAATTTCAAGAGATTTTCTGAGAAGTCCTTTGAAATATTTGCCTCAAGTTGTCTTCTGAAAAGCATCTTAAAAATAACTGCATGGTGTTTATAGCAATCAATTAATTAGGTACCACTGTTACGTAGAGATGGAGAAACCAAGGCATAGCATTTGCTTAAGGTCAAGCAACCTGAGAGCTTGTGCTCAGAGAGTTAAGCAGCTTTCTTTTCTTAGTCTTTTGTGGTTACATTCCTTCCTTTTTCCATGTAGCTGACCATTTAAAAGATTGAACAAGGCTTTTTGGAGAAGAGATTAAATTTGGAGGTGTTGGCTGTAGTGTTCCAAGGTGACGGTTATTCAGCCAGTTTACGATGTAGTATTATAAATTATTAAGTATATTGAAATGTTAAAAAGTAGTATCTGCTCAATGATATGCCAGCTTAATGTAGAACAAACACCTACTACTGATCTGTAGTTGAATTATTTAATCTAGAACTAATCTACTGTTCAAACCAGTTTCGAAAATGGAATAGTTCTATTGCTGAAAACAATTAATTGTTCAAACGCATGGGGCTAAATCCAGCAGTGACCTAAATGATAGGAGAGAATTACACATCAGACATCAGTGTGTGGGGAAGTAAGTAACAAAATAATATATGTTGCCTTGGTTCTCTCTTATCCTGGCCAGTTTCAAACACTTTTGTTGGTAGGGTTTTTTGCTGGTGCTGGCTTTGTCCCCTAATTCCTCCCTCCAGCATTTGAGTTACAGCACTTTTATAATTATTTCACAGGGAAAGTTGGTAGAGGTTTCTGTTTTCTTTGCTCTGCATCCATTTACACCCATTCCGTGACCTGGCATGGGGTGTGGGCCCTGGCTGGTCCTGTGGCAGAGTTTGGCGCGGCAGGGCTGACCCCGCGTCCGGCAAGGGGAGCTGCCAGCCAGAGCACTCCTGGTGACCTCACTGGAATTGCTACTGATTCACCCTGATGTGAAGATGAGCTGATCTCAGGCCAGTAGCCCTCAGTGATGAGGTATTTCCAGCATCCCGTTTCAGGAAAAATACCAAGCCCCTTTGATGGGGAAGAAAAAAAATATTTTTTTTTTTTCTTTCTCCAAACACTTCCACATTACAACATGGGGTAAAGGAGAATAGCAAATATTCAATGGGAAATTTTGTCTTCATTTCTTCCTTCTTGGAGAAAAAAAAATCCCCACACAAATCAAAACAAGATGGAGCCCTGGAGCCCCACCTGCTGACTTGAGTGAACAGAGAGAGGGAAGGGAAGATGCCTGGTTGTGTGCCAAGCATTCAGCACTGGGCTTGTAGCACTGTGATGTGGCACTTGAAGCTCTAGGGGCCTGAAGCCAGCGTTACAAATGCAACAAGAACTCTCATGAAAACGAGCCTCTTAACAGTGTGTGGAGCTGGTCTATGATGGCCTCAGGAAATCCCCCTGGCTAGACAGGGCCTTTTTATCCACTACATTGCTCTGACTCAAAGAGAAATCTCATGTAACTTCCTCGACCAGAAACTGAGCATGCATATAGTCTGCAGCATGGGGCTTTGGAATTTCCACATTTTCAGGTAGTCGTTCACCTCCTCCTGCTCTGAAGGTGTCTGCCCTACCATTCTTTGTTGTCTCATCCCACATAGGGTCCAGTGCTGCAAGTACATGGTGCATCCTCAGTCCTCAGCAATCAGGCTTCATGCTGTCCTAACTTTGTGGTCAGACCGCCAGCACACGGACACCAGCCTAGGGCCACTGATTGGAGTTGGGATTTTCCTCCTTGGACATTTGGCCCTTTGAAACCCAGAGAACTACTTTTAATAGTACCACAACTGGCACTACTTGTTTTCAGGCTCAGGACCGTCTACGAGCAAATGCTTGCGTATTAATTACAACAAAGAGCAAATCTACTTGACATTTGATTTTGTTTTTCTTGTTTCCTTGGAAGCTTGAAAATGAGCTGCTTTTGCCAAAGGAAAAAAAAATCAAAATGCATTTCACGCCTTTTTTTTTTTTTAACTTGAAATAGGCCCCTTGAAAAAACTGACATGTTAAACACCAGCAAGAAAATTATTATTTGGACATATGGCTCCTCTTCCTGAACTTTGCAAAGAGGTTAGATAACGCTCTTTCACATCTTAAAAGACTAGACTGCTGCTACATTACTAACATAGTCTTATGTAATAATCTGGCCCTGATGATACTTTATCCAGTCCCTGTAATGTACGACTCATTTATGGTTCGGTCAGTTATGAGGGATTTGGTATTTTCACAGATTATCTTCTAATTTGTGGGGTTTTTCATTACACTGTCCAGAAGAAGAGAAGAGAAGAGAAGAGAAGAGAAGAGAAGAGAAGAGAAGAGAAGAGTGCACAAAAACATATTGTGGCTCTGTCTTTCAAGAGGGTTTTGCACTGTAGAGATTGTTTCTATTAAACACTGCATGATTAATACAAAAGTAAAACCAAATTTTAAAACCCCTCTCTTAAATTGAGACAAGCTTATCTGAACTCATCCATTTACTTGTCAGATAAGGCTGTTTCATAAAGTGAAAAATCTGTAAGAATTAAAATAAAGTTCTCAAACCATCTGAGACAGGAAGATTGTCATTGCCCTGGACACAACTGATATTAGCAGTGCTGCAAAGTCTGCAGGTACTTGCAGAATGCAGAGTTGTATAGGTGAGCTGGCCAGAAAACAGCAATGTCCCACAATGAAACTACTTGCAGTTTTGGAGCGTGAGAATGAAACTTTATGAAACTCTTTCATAAAGAAACTAGCTTTTAAAAGACTAGGACCAGGACTCCTCCAGTGGGTGAGGGAGTGTGGGAGTCTCTTCACTTTGAACTAGAGTTTCTATCAGCCCAAGAAACTTCCCTGATAATATTTTCCCTGAAAATTATGTTTACCACAATTCGTTTCATGTTCAGTGACAGAGGTCTGCCATAGTGTCCTGGGGTGACATTATGAAAATGTGTAAATGTGTATCCCCTCTTGTCTGCTCTAGAAATCAATTCTAGTGCCTTTCTGTGCTGTTAAACTGAACCTTAGAGGAGGAAGGAAAAAAAACTGAGCGAACTTTTCAAAACAATTGCTGAGGGACACACACAGCTCTCTCTGGGCTCTCAGCGGTGGGGAGTGTGGAGGAAGCAACCTTGCTTTCCAGCCAGCTCTCAGCTCCTTTTCTCCGGAGAGAGTTTTCCTGGGACTTTGGGGTTTTTCCCCTTTTCTCCTTCTCTTTGGGACTGTTTTACAACATCGGAGCACACCGGGGGAGAATTTTCTTCCAAGGCCCCGGAGGGGGCCCACTGACCCAGCTCTGAGGAGGAGGGTACATCATAGTCTATGGAAGGACTCTGGAATCTTTCCAGGTTTCTCTCCACAGTGAGAGATTTTACTATTTAGCATTATTATCCTTTTCTGTGTGTTTGTTAAATAAATAGTTTTTATCTCTTTCACTTTCCTCTGAGGAAAATTTTTCTTTTCCCCAAACCTGGTGGGGAGAAAGGTGGTGGTAACCTGCCTTCCCTCAGAGGATATTCTCCTCCAAATTTGACCAAACCAGCACACATGAAAAATTGTAATTCACAGAATCCTGGAATAATAAAATCAGAAAGAACCTCCGAAGTCATCTGGGTCCAACGCTCACCCTGCTGAAAGTAGAGCCAGGGCGGATGAGGTTACTTATTTCACCAGCTTGTTCCTGTATGCATGTATGTATATATATCTTCCTATATACCAATTTTAGAAATACTTATACCCTACCGTGCATTTTTTCAATAACTGTTTCTGAAACTTGAGATTTTTAGAATGATTTTAGGTTTTCTCACTGATAAGCAAAAACTCTTCATCAGAAACTGCCCTTCACAAGAATGAATGCACAGCTGTACAGCCACTGTACCTGACTCTTGCTGAGCCGGTTCCTTCCTTTAATTACAATACCACTTTGTTTAGTGATAATGAGTTGTAGGGGCATAAATATCTCACCTAAGTAATAAAATAATGCTGTAACCAAGGACTAGCATTGACTGTTCTTTGACTGAACCCTGTTCCTGCACGGGAACAGAACCCAGTTCTGCTACCGTGCATTAATTGCTGCTGTTTGTTGCACATGGGATGTTCTAGTAGATGGAGCAGTGGTCTAATCTGATGTGGCAGCTCCTACATTTTTATCTTGTAAGTGCTTTACTTACATGAATTAATTCTGAAAACACTCTTGTGACGTTAGTCATTGTTATGATTCCCATTTTAGAGACCCTGTGTCTAATTCTTAATTACACTAATTCTTCCTTATGCTGGTGAGGTTCCAGATCTGTGAAAGGGTCTCCCAACTCAGGCAGATGGATTGCAGAAATGTCAATGGCAAAATGAGAGTTCATTGCCCTCTAGCAATTTTCTGTTTCTCTGGTTGGAGAGAAATACTGGAAGAAGTATGAAAGTGGCTCTGTTGATTTGTGCTAAGGACTACATGGGAGTTGCATAGCTCAAGCCTGTAAGAGGTGTTGTATTAGCCGAAAATAAATTACTGCGATTTTTGACACTTCTTTCAGTGGGGCCAAAGTCTCATCAAAAGAAAGAGAAAGCCACCTTTGCTAGCCATTTGTTTCCTTTTATCAGGATTAATTATCAGAGAATTGACATCCTACCACCCCCAGAGAAAGAAACCAAAACCAAAACCAAAACAATAAGCCCAGAAGGAAAGGCAGTGAATTTGAGGGAGGGAGAAAGAGACTGAGGTCTTCCCAGGAATGAATAGCAAGCCATTTTAAAAGTAGTCATTATGTGCTGTAACCAGAAGGACCTTCTGTCTTTCTGTAAGATAAAACTACCAGTGAGATGTATTGCAAGATGATTAGGAGCAAACAGGCAGGAAAAATGAGTGATGTGCTACTCTTCATTTCCTGAGCCAGTCTTGTTCCAGTCACTGTGCAAGCTGCAGCTCTGTCTGTGGAGAGAGTGGAGGTGAAAATCAACCTTATCTGTGTCTTCTTCCCTCATGGCTTCACCCAGCTGAAGGACATGATGGATTATATCTGCTCAGAAAAGAGTCAGAACTCTACACCCTCCTCTGGGTCTTTGGCTTCCCACTCTATTTATATCCAAGTCTAAGAGTTTAAGTGGTATGTGCAGATAGAGACCCTTTTGCAGCTGTCCCTGAGACAAAACTAATGGTTGGACAGAGAAAACAAAAGCCCTCAGTGGGGTTATTTTGGTGGCAATCTAATGTTTTTGGCATGGCTGTGGCTGTACAGCTCCCCAGACTGCAAGCAATGTTGTTGTTCTTACAAAGGTTTTCTCTAGAATGAGAACTATGAGAATAATTACAATTTTTCCTCACTGCTGAACCTATGAAAAAGCCTCCTGAAACAAGACATCTTTAGATAAGAAAGGCTGGAAGCAGAGGCACAATACCTGTCACCTCCAAGTGCAGGAAATAAGATTTATGAATATGTGACAGCACCAAAGTTAGCAAGAGGGATATGTAGCATGTTTCCCGTCAGCATTTAGAACAGAAGTGGGGCAGACGTCCGCTTTAAAGTTCTTCAAATCAGAATTATAATTGTCTACCCATGAAGGTATGAGAGAAAATTAAGCCTCCTGACATCCTGAGATACTTATGCTTCTTTCAAAAATCACAGAATAAAATATAATAGAACAGAGCAGAATAGGCTGAATATAAGACACAGTGCTGTTTAAATAATTTTAATTTTGGAGCAGAGATGCAATTGGTAACAATAGTATGGATCATGATAGAGGGTAGAGAGTTAATGTTTTCAGTGTTTAAAAGTTTTCGGGGGCCTTCTCTATAAACTTTTTTGTAAATGTACGGAAAATATGTTACCTGCAAAAATCACATCCTCATTTATCCGTTTCTTAACCAGTGATAAGATTTCCCTAATTTTTTGTAAAAACACACTTTCAAAATGTTACTTTTTGACCCAATGCAGCTGAGGAGGAAGAAAGGCAAGAGTCCTGCTTGTCTCATGTCTTCTCAACCAGATGTTTTATGGAGTTCCCCTAGGTTGCACTGTTGCTTTTCCAGTGAAGGCAGGGGGATTGCACTGGTGCCCAGGAGAGCATGGCTCACTTATCAGCACATCTTACTGTGGTGTTAGTGCACTGAAACAAAAGAACAAACATGTCTCTCATAGACCAGTTTGCAGTAATTTCTTTTTTTTTTTTTTTTTTAAGAGAGGCTTTCCCACAAAATAGGACATTATATTTCGATTGTCTAAGAGAGTAAAAATATGGAGACCCTCTGATGTTTCCCTTTACATTTCCTTGTTGTCAACAAATCTCTGAAAGGAATTGACTTGTGAATTGCACACTGTAGGTAAGAGGTGCTTTAGGAACCAATTCTGGACATTTGATATAGTTTGGGGCAGGAGGAGGGTGGGAGGAAGTGAGGGGTGGAGAGGGCTGGTTGTGGTAGTCAGTCCAGTAAGGAATAAGCTTGTTTGTTTTGCCCCAGAAAATCAAATGGCATGTATGACCGAAATTAACTTGATATGAGGCATGGTACCTTTCTCCCTTTAGCATGCAAAGGTACCTACTCAGCACAGTGGTGCAAGTTAGGAGTGATGCTTTCCCAAAAGATAAGCAAGGAGTTGATTTCTGGAACAAGTGGACTTCCCAGTCTCTTTCTCTAATTTCTTATGAACTGAATAACAACCGTGTATTCACCCTCTCCAACATGCTGTGGTGGTTTACATCTCTGAACAAAAAACACAAACTCACAGCTGTTTATGAAGACAAGCCAATAAATCTAGAAGAATACATGTATACAACTCATCCTGAGATTGCATAGTTAAATTCCATTTTTTTCAAGCGGACAGAGCTCCTTCTTTGCAAAGGAACCAAATTCCTCTCTGTGCCACCCAGATCTGTTGATTTTCCATTAATGTCAGCTCTTGTCAGCTGTACTGAGTGCTACAAGTTGCATTGCAGAATACTTTATATACATTAAAGGAGTAAGTACTCTGCCATTTCCATGTCCTGCTTTTGGCTTGGCGTTAAATGATGCATGTAGAAGTCAGAAAGTGAGGAGCCGTTCTGGTGGCTTTCCCTTTCATAAGTCCTGCCATTTGCCGATGGCAAATCCAGGTACAGTTCTCATAAAGTTCTCTTCCAATTCTGTAGCAACACTTCCTTCCTATGGAGAAGGTGTCATACACATGAGTCTGAAAACTTCTTGCAGCACTGATTGCCTTTTCCATAGCAAACAGCAAACTTTGTTCAACTCATCAGAGAGACTGCACTTTCAATTATCACTTCTTTGGTTGAATCTCCCTGATACACGCAATAATTTATATGAAGGAAGAGCAAGCAAGAGGGCACCACACAAAGCTAGAGATCATCTGAGTTAAAATCTGTGATAAAAATCTCAGGAGGGGAAGGTGATGTACATTTTCTGGAGCTCCTTCCGGCCTTTTGCATTTATTTAGACTCCAAGTCAGCTCTTGGATGATATTCAGGTAGAAAGCAGGAGGTCCTTGACTTCTGTAGCTTCCAGTAGAAGGGGGCCAGCTGAGAGCAGGATGTAGCAGTAGTGTTTTCTGCATTAAGCGCTATAGCAGACTTGGGGATCCCCAAATCAAGAACACATGCTAATAAAATATGTGCCACATAGTAAAAACTCACCTGGGTGAAATGCTGCTCCTTCTGATATCAATGGAAATTTCCTTTTGACCAGGGGTTGCTATGGCAGCAAGCAGTGGAAATGAGAACAAGGACATTTTGATATGTCTACACTGTAGATTGCAAATTATGATACCCAAGTTAGTTTTAAACAGTCTTGCAAGGAGTGGTCTAGTTAAGGCAGCCTGAAACACCACGTGGCCTAATTTACCATGCTAAGCAGTTTGCTTTCCTCTGTGCTCGGGGTCTGTTCATGCCTGGGATAGAACAGAGGGGAAGAGGTATTTGAGGGAATGCCTCTTTTAAGGGAATGGGATGAGGAACAGACTGTAACAAGGAGTAGTGTAGGGAGGGAGAAATAACGTGAGAGAAAGTAAGCTACAAAACAGAAGGAACAGCAGTCCATGGAGTCAACTAAATGGAAGCAAATCCAACAGCAACAGAAGATGGACAGGTTTGGGGAGCCAGGGTCCAAGCAGTCTCTTACCATGGCAGTGTGCTTTGCTCTCCTCCTTGAGAGTCAGCTTAGGGCTCCTGTCTCTCAGCAATTTCTTTGTCAGGAAGACACAGTCAAATCACTGAATGAAATATCCTCACAGTCTTCTGTGGCTGATCCCCTCGTGAGCGCCGTTTTACTCAAGCTGCTGCCGGCGCTGCCGGCTGAAGTGGCGGAGTCCTGTATTACAGCTCCACAGGTGCTAACCCGCCTCAGCCTCGGCAGCAACGTGGAACACCTTCGAAGTTGACTTCTAAAGAAAATCCTGAGAAATTATACTGAAAATGCATCACTCTAATGTTATTGTTACTAAGTCAAACACTTAAAAGTTAGGAAATGCCACTGCTAATGTCTGTGCAACCTTGGGGAGGGCCCCATGTACCATTACCATTACCTTGTAATTACATGACTGCACACTGTTTCTTCACTGAATCCTTGCATAAGGTGGTCAGGTCCTCCGCATATTTTATTAGAAATGTAGCCCAGAGCCGTTTTGCACTCTGCTGGATTATTACTTTTGTACTGACCCAGGGAAGAGACTTGTCTGTGTCACTGTGCTCTACAAATCTCATCTGAAAAGGAGTTGAGGCCTTTGATAGTACTGTATTTCTCTGAAATCTCCTTTTCTGTTCTTTGGGGCCTCTCACCTTCCATAATATTTCAAATGTGAGCAATTCATATTCTGAAGAGGCTGAAGAGAGAACTCATAATTAACCTCATTAAGTCCAATGTCCCATTTGCTTCTGCAATGCATCCCTCTCCTGCTGACCGTTTAGGTCTTCTGTAAACTGTGCTGAGTCAACAGGTCCCAGTGGGGCCGGTAGGCAGATGGGACACAGCCACCCAGCCAGTAACATTTCAAAAGGTGGAAAAGGGCAGGAACCCACCTTTTCCCATAGCAGAAGCTGATAGGAGGAATGAATAATATTGACATCCTCATCAGCTTTCCATTAAAAGCAAAACACATAAAAACTGGTGCCAGATTTGCCTGGAGACATATGTCAAAAATATGATGAAATTAATATAGAGAAGTTGTTAGGGCTTCTGGCTTTTGTTTCTTCCTTCCTTAAGCATTTTTACCCAAAATTCAGTGAGGGGAGAATCCCAGCACTCCCTCTCGAAGGCCAGCAGTCAACAGCATTTTGAGTCCCTTCTCTACTTTCTTCCCATGCTTTTGAGTGGCACTTGCAGGTTAGTCATGCCCATTTAAAAGTTTATATACAGCAGATGTTCACAGAGCCGATCAGGAATTATGGATTTGTTGTTGTAGCTGCAGCCCTGTATGACATACAGAAAATGTATTTAAAACACAGAGAATATACCTGCCTTGTGCAATAAATTCAAACACCCCTCTAGGTGCTATTGGCTCACAAGGGGACATCTGAGCCCCTGATGAGGGGACATTCAGTGTCCCGAAACCCAAAGCAGGTCCCTTGCATCTGACAAGGGAAAGTTCTGGCAGGGCAGAGGAGGGGGGTGATGTCTGGGGGCTAAACATGCTGACAGCTCCCTCTCAGAGCAGGGTGTTACCTGCTGCCCTCCTTCTCAGGGAGAGAGGCCGACTGCCCCACGCCTTTTTAGAAGCAGACTTTGCACAAGTGTCATAAATCTCTGCCTTGCCTGCTACACAGCGCTGCCACTGTACTGGGTATCACCAGGAACAATCAATTTGAACTGTACTTCATTCTGCAGCCCAGGGTAGAAGAAATAGATTACTTTGCCACCTATTTGGGGGGATAATTTCTTCAACTCTTTGGTGCCTGAGACTTGTCTTACCCCAGTACCCAGCACTGCCTTTTCACAACATCTCTGTCTGTACCCTGCCAGTGCTCGATTTGTCTGTGTTTGTGCAGACATGCATGGCGAGGATGTGCTCCTGGAGCTTGTGTAGTTCCAGAATCATAACATTCCAGTGATCCATCAGGAAAATTCGACTGAAGGGCAGCATAGTCTTGCCTTAAGTGAGCCAAGGTAGCAGGCAAACCTGCACTCCCTTCCCCACCCTGCAGGACAGGTAGTCTTTGAAGACTGTGGGACTGTGCAGGTGTTTATTTCGGCAAAAGCTGCAGAGATGTGTAAAAAAAGAGAGGGAAGGGATCTCCCAGCTTTTTGGAGATGGCCTCTGTGTAATGCCATTTGAATCTTACTTTTTGTTTGGTGGTAAGTTTTAATAGTTATCCTTTGAGGATTTTCCCTGCGAGCTTATCTGAATACACCAACAGTCTTTTTTGTAATATTCGCATTTCCCCTTTGGTTCAGCCGAGCCCACTGACAGATCATTCAAATTCAATTGTTTTATGTCTAAGCCGAACAGCTAATTAAAGTAGGGATGATTAACCTGACTGGCAGTGTCGCTCTCTCTCCCTCGCTCTCTCGCTCCCTCCCTCCCTCCCTCCCTCCTGTTCCAATCAGTCTTTTTCTCACACTCTCTCTCTCGCTCTCTCTCTCTCTCTCTCTGTCTTTTGCTCTACTGTGTGTGTGTGTGTGTGTGTGTGTGTTTTTTCCTCTCTCCTAAACGTGGTCTGCTTGCTGATGGCAGAATGGCACTCGGAGATTTGTGCATTGTGTCTGGTTTCCTACGGGCAGGCTGACCCAGTGCCTCTAGGGACTTATCAATAGACCACTCAGAAGAGACAGAGACAGGAGAAAGGAGGAGGGGTGGGGGGGGAGAGAAAGAGAGAGGGAGAAAGAGAGAGAGAGAGAGAGAGGGAATCAATATCAAGAATAGAAGGAGCTCCGAAGCCATTTTT
>VZRO01000431.1:119219-292633 GCA_013397915.1 Daphoenositta chrysoptera | reverse complement strand
CCACTTTCCTTTCTTTTTTTTTTTTTTTTTTTTTTGCATAAAAGTTATACTGCAAACAGTTTCTGTTTACTTAAAAAATCAAACAACAAATTTTTACTGGAAAAAAAAAGGGAAATGGGGTGGTTTTGGTAAAAAAGAAGCAAATTAGTGGGAACAGAAATCTTTCACTCTCTGTCACTTAGAAAAAAAGTTGGTAATGGCTTGTTGAAGCTAGGATCCTAAAATACAGATGGGGCACTAACGTCTGTGTCCACGGACCCAGCTTTTCCCTGACCATCTGTCTAAAAGTCACCTCTCACTGGCAGCTCAAATGATTAGTTGGAGCTCAGGGATTTTTTTTTGTTTATTTGTTTGTTTGCTTGTTCCTCCTGTTCAGTGGAACCCTCTTTTAAATGGCTCCATTTCACCTTCTGAGTTTAGTTCTTCAATCGAGCCCCAGACTGAGGGTTTCAGGATAGACTTCTTTGCACTGTAGATTTTTTGTTCTTCTGAATGTGTTTCTTACAGATACACTCTTTGTCTATTTGTACGTGAAAAAGGCACATGTAATATAGAAGAGAAGAGCGCATCACGTTTAAGGAGATGTTTGATTTGAATTTTATTGCATATAGTGTACACAGGATAGCACACAGGATATCTTTTCTACCGCGTCTCCTGTGCAGTGGTTAGGATGTTTGAGAATATATACTGTTGCAAATTCAGTAGCTTAAGGAAGTGCTTTCTTTAGCCAAATTCTGCCCTCCTTCCTATATTAATTTGTATTTTCCTGGCTTTGACAAATTGCCAATCTAAGAACAGCATCATATAGCAGAGGTACAGAAAACAAGAGAGGAAACTGTATATTATATCCCCCTAAAAATCATCAGCACACAATACACAAAACTAGATCAAATTATTACAGAGTTACGATGATTGTTTCTGGCTGCACTACTACTACAATACCTTGATTTTTATTTTCATGCGGCAGGCTTTCCTCAGAAGAGGTTGTCTGTTACAGCCTCGTAGGTACCGCATGTGTATTGTAACACTGTTTTTAAGCAACACCTATACATTGTGTAAGTGTACACGGAGAATTAGTCCATTTATGTCTCCTCATATGATGAAGGGGAGAAAAAATCCATCCTTGGGCTCTGCTTGCACCACTTTAGAAATCTCAGTACCCTACACTGGCAAAACATCCTGCAGGATACAGCCTGTCCCTTGCAGAACTGAAGGGAAACTGTCCATGACAAGTGAAACCACCAGTTAAAACATAGTTTTGTTTTCATACCAGAATTTAGTCTGGGGGCTTGCACCCTGCCAGCTTCATTAGCCAGGACTCTTCCCTCTCCAAAGCTGTGGTGGGCACAGCTCTCCCAGCAGAAACTGGGGAGTCATCACGGGCTGAAGTCCCCCCCTCCGAGTACAGGTTCCTTTGCTGCAGGTAACCCAGGTGTTCTGCCTTTCCCTGGGCAACAGCAATAGTGGTGCCAAATCAAAAGTACTTAGCAGGCTCCCCAGTTTAGTGTGAAATGCTTGGCCGAGAGGGATGGACCACCATAACAAACAGAAAAACTTTTGGCAAATTACAAATGCCTTTCTTTTACTTAAATTCTTTGCTTTCTTCATTCCTTCAGGGAGTTTTCCCAACTCCTGATATTTTTCATGGTCTAAATCTTTTCTGTGACTTTCCTCTCTTGCTCTTTCCAAAATGGGGAAAAAAAAAATCACAGAAAAAGTAAGCAAAAGAGAGCAGAACTGGGACCTGGCCTTTGAAGTTTTCCATAGGATAAGCAGTCTCATTTTTTTCTGCCTGAATCTTTTTTCTTCTCCCTCCACCCGACCTCTCCCTCCCCCCTTTATATTTTTTAAATCCAACATGTTTTTTGTGAGAATTTTGTATCTGCAACCTTGGAAGTGGTGATATAAGAGAGAGGTCAGAACAGAGCTGAAACCTAGATTTAGCCCCCTCAATTTCAACTAGAAGGCATCTTCCAGTGGCTGTCACTGCATTCAGAAGTAGGGAGAAAGACAATAGCTGTCTTTTGGGGACTCCATGGACCTGACCTGAGAGTAACACATTCACAGTACAGGAGAAAAGAGAGAGAGGGGGGAAAAAATAAAAAAAAGGGGAAAGAAAAGCTCTTTGAGCAGTAACACACTGGCTCTTTCTTCCTGCAGGCAATCCGCTCCAGCTCCTGGCGACGTGTCCTGCACTATCAGATATCATATGACTCTTTATTTGGACTCCCGTTAGCAGTATGGGCCTGTTAGGAGGCTGTTTGTTTTCTTTTCCTTTCATTCCTTCTCCTTAGTTCCCCCCTATTTTATGTGTGCCCATGTGAGCGTATCCCCTTTATAATCTCTCTTTTTGTGCTGAAGCTTTATAGAAAAGAAAAAAAAAAACTTAATCATTTCCCAGGGCTGTTTTTAATCCTCTGCCAAAATTGAAGTTCATTGTAGAGTTGTAAAAATAAATAACACCTTTCAGCTTTATTTCTCTCTTTTACTTCTTCTTGTGCCTTTTCTGGCACTTCTCGGTGTGTCCGTCTGTTCTTGTGTGTGTCTCCCTGTCCCTCCTGCCCGAGTCGTTGAAGTTGGGATACACCTGTGTCAGTCTAAGGAGGAGTACAGAGCTGCCTGCTGCCGCTGCTGCCGCTCCGTGCCGTTCCTTTCACTTTCATAAACTTCCCTCTGTTTATTTATTTATTTCATTTGGGCACCTTCTCCACACCGAGTTTGAAAAGCTGTCAGGCAGTGATCCCTGTGCTGGGCTTTTCTGCATTTAGGTGAGCAAATGGGGGAAGTTAAGGCTTTAAGAAAATGAAATGTGCTGAAGGAAGAGAGGATGAAGTGCGAGACAGAAATTAGACACGCTTTGTGTACGCCGCCCATAAGTTTCCTGCACCAGAACATTGGTGCCAGATAATAGGACGGGGGGAGCCAGACAGCAGCTAACAATTGGAGGTGTGTAGCAAAGTAGCCTTATGGCAGCAGCATTTCTGATACTCAGTCACATTTTAGTTAAGAGAGATTATATTTTTCCCTTTTTGTGCTGCTTTTAGTATTACATTATTTATATTAACTCCGCTGCAAAACTTTTTTACCTGAAAATGCTAAGTCACGTCAACAGAAACACTGAATTGAAATCAAATTTACTAAATCGTTGCAAGGAAAAAGGTCTGTCTTTCCAAAAGAGAGGTAATGTTTTGTTTTAATACTTTCCTACGCAATGTTTTAATTTCTCTTTGTGAACTAAGGATTTCTGTTGAGAATTGTTAAGAATTTATTTTTAAAGGTGGGGGGAGGAAAATCCTTAAAACATTCCAAAATGAGAGGTTTTGAAGGGAGGAGATTTAGGTTTTTTCGGAGGAATTTAAAGTGTTTGGGTTTTTGTTCATTTGCTTCAGTTTTTTGCAACCTGAATCATAATATGCTTTGTCAAGCAAACCGGCAAATGAGCTTTTTACACAACTTTCCTCCCTCTGTAATTACTGCTGTACTTTTATGGAACTTGGTGTTTTATTTGTTCGAATTTGTTAAGATCAGCAAAGCCGAAATCCTGGTTGCACTGTAGAGACACAAAGGAGTTACTGATACTTTCTGTTAGAGGTAGATGCTTTGGCCAGCCAGTCCTTCTACCAAGTTGTGCTGTTCAGCAGTGACTGCGCGGGCCGATCACCATGCTCCAGGGGAAAGTACGGACAGATTTTGGTGTGTGATTTATATACATTTTGGGCTGATACTCCTATTAGCACAGCTAATAGGAATATCAGCTATAGTTCTTATAGAAGAATTATAAGTTTTAGCCTTTCCTCTCCAATGTATACTTAGGCCAGTGTACAAAAGCAATTTTGTAAGTGAGGCAAATACAGACCAGAGGTTTTTCTGTTAAGAGTCCAGAAACAGCTGCATTTCAGCCGTACTGTAGGTGTGTTGAACTGAATTGAGGTCACCCTGCCAGTTGGTGGTGTTTCTTACTTCTCATCTAAGACACCTTCCCACTTAAGTCAGTGCAGGCTTTCCTGAGAAAAGGTAATGAAAAACAGAGCTAGAACATCAGGATTTAGGGTGGTCTCCTTGAAGCAGTGTTGGAAACCAGACAGCCCAGAGTGTGTGCCTGCACAGCATAGCATCCCTCTGGAGCCTGCAGGGTGCACACGCTTTAGTGGAGATACTAGAGCTGAGTTGAGATGACTCCTGCAGTCTGAAACTTTATTTGTGTATGCCTCCACTTCCTCCAGATAAGTACCAGTGTCTGCTTCGCTCTCAACAGCACACTGATTCTTTTTATTTCATTTTTGCCAGTTGTCCCAATGAGGAGTAACAGACTCTTTGACCAGAGACATTTTCAGGCTTCTTTCCTTTTCTCTCTTCCTCAACTAACTTAAAACCAGTTTTACTTTAACGTTTCATGCTTAGGCACATTCATGCTCCTGAGGAAGCAATTACAGACTTTGTTGGAAGAAATCTGGTTTTGGAGTAAGTGTTACAAATGTTCAAGAATTGTGTGTGTGCACGGTACATGATGTTCCCTGGTACTCTACACGTGCTCCAGTGCTCTGAGCAGTCCTAGCTGTGGGTATTGTATTTATTTGTTAGCTCGTTCTGGTAGCCGCCCATGAATTTAGTTGACCTGACAATCAGTAAACAGCTCCACAATAAGGCTGAAGTTTGAGAGCAATGTAAGTGGGAATTAAAAGGCTTCTTTTCAGTTTTTGTCCATTTCAGTGGATTGTTGGTTAGCATCTTTATTTATAGGAAAAAACCCCATGCGCTTCAGACTTCTTCAAGGTCATCTCTGCAGAGTAGATTCTTTTGTTTCAAAGATGTTACAAGATCAAATAATTAAAAAAGACATATTTAGCTACCTCACAAAATAAATACAGCAAAGAGGTGCAGAAAGCTGAAAGCCAAGTGCTGCAGCTAATGCCTGAAAGTGTGGCTCTGGGCTGGGCAGAGAAGGACAGGCTCGCTGCTCCTGAACTTTTGTTAGCATAACTTGAACTTGGTGGTATTGCACCAAAGTTGTGTTTTGACTTGGCTTAACTTCACTGCTTTCATCTGACTTTTTTTCTAAGCCAGCCCAATCCAGATCTGTTCAGCACTCGGGAGGGTGATAGCCAAGGGACAAAACAGCTTGTCTAACGTGTCTCTGTAGTGCACCAGTGTGTGGCTTGTGAGGCCTCAGACTGGATAACCACTGTCAAGAGAAATGTGTTTTCCTACAGCATAGTAAGTTGTCCTGCTGCTCTCAGACGTCAGAGATCCCCAGTTCAGCACTTGGTTACAAGGTCTGCTCTCAGAAGACATTTCCCTTCCATTTAACATTTCATTAGTGCATGCAACTCATGGAAAGGGGATGTGGCCAGTAGGAGCAAAAAATTCTGGTTTATTTTTGCCAGGACATATGTATTTATTCTATGTCTGTACGAATGTTATGGTGAGATGGTATTTCAACGTAAACACCAATTTCAGTTGCTTACCACTAAAAAATGAGCTGAGTTGAAATGTCAAGTAGTTGTTCCAAGCTCAGAGGTGAAGCTTATATTGTTTTGGAAAGTATGAGGGAAGTCATGGTTACTTTTTTTCTCTTTTTTCTTTTTTAATGTGTTGGGCAGCCACACTAAGATGGGAGCATTTTCTGATTAACTAATTACTGAAACCCATTATTTTTTCCATTCTCATTCTATTTTTAATTTTTCTTACTTCTTCAATACAAAATGAAAATTATAAAGAGCTAATTTCCTTAAACTAATTAGACTTACAATTTTAATCTCGCAAAACCCAGGAAATTCCAAGCGATGTTTTTTTGTAACTCTGCCATGTTGCACATGCCTCTCTCCTCTTTGAAACCCTTGTATTGGCCTTCAGAAAATCCTGGGAAAACACTCAACACTTGCCTGAGCCAGCCTTCTCGGTCACTCTCCTGAACTTCTGGCACTGCTAAGCATCCAGATCCAGATTTTGTGATTTGAGCTCATCACTTTTGAAAATAACAACATGGAATTTCCAGACATTTCTTTGTAAGAAATTAAGGCGTTTTTTAAAAAAACAAAATTAGTATTTAGAGTGAGTCTGTTTCCACTGAAGCCAGCGCAAGCAGAATCCACATCCTCTGGCTAAAATTTCTCGTGGCACTTTCCAAAACTTGATTTTTACTCAGATGGCCTTTTCAGTTTTGACCATCTGGAGAGCAGTTAAGTTAGTTACATAGAATATTCTTCAGGTAGTCCTCTGAATAGGACTCCTAAAATTCTTTGACCTGTTAATCTCAACTACATATCCCATCAAGCCAGCGTGAGAAATAATTTTTGTTCCATCCCCCCAGAGAAAAGGGATGATTTCTTTGGCTGGAGAATCAGGAAATACCAGTGAAAGCTCTTTGAAACGAAGATGCCAGAGTCTTCTTCAGTGAGATCAACTGTTCTTGATAGATAGTTAGATAGATAGATAGATAGATAGATAGATAGATAGATAGATAGATAACCTTTTTTTTTCTTGTTGAAATAGATCTCCACAATTTTCAGAAGCCACAGAAAATTATCAGTGCCACAATAACCTTGTACAGGTGCAGAGTGCTAAGCAGAGCGGATCTGAGGCAGACTTCCCTGCTAATGAGAGAAGCCACCAAGTTGGTTTCAAGCTTTAGTTTGTGCCATTGCCTGCACGTTGCTGAAGAACCACAGTGTACCCTACAAGGAATCTGCCTCTCTGTAATAATTTTTAACATCCTGATCCAATCCTTTGACTTCTATTTTCATTAAATTCTCAATAAAGTCATCTCTGTCTGGCAAGCATGGCAAAAATGGACCCTCTCTAAGTAGTCTCTACTACTCATACAGTTAAAACTTCCATCCCTCATAAACAACAAAAATAACAACAACATCAAAAGATGGTACAAAGTAAAGGGAAACACTGATTTTCAGCCTGTTCATTTTGTATTATGTTCATGTCAGACACCTTCAGACTTTTCTGGTGCTTGCTTTGGAGAACCTTTGTGAAACTCTGTAGAACTGCACTGAGCAAAGTCAGCGAGTGAGAAGCAATCTTGTTTCTGATCAAAATGAAGTAATGTGCCAGCTAATGATGATAGAAACCTGGAGAGCTTTAGGTGCTCTTTTTTCTCAGACATATAAAAATAGAGATTCAGACTGCTGTTAAAGATTGCATAATGTCCTGGCTAAATTTCAATGAAGGCAATTGTATTTGGCCTCTTTGAATTCCCTCTGAAGTGTCAGTTGTGCAGGGCAATACTCAGTTCCTGGCCTGAACCACACCATAAGGGTATGGGCCATAGTTAAGCAGCTGCCACCTCCCACTCTTGGGATGGCTGTATTAATTCAGCTTGAAGTAACCACGTTGCAATTTCATCAATGACTGACTCAGCAGTGACAACAGACAACAGCTCTCTTCCATACCTTCATTTGTCTAGAATGCTTATTATAAAATCTGGCAGCTTGGGCCTCTTCCCCTCAGTGGTCTGTTGATATTTGTAAGAACCATCTCTGTTTTGCAGATGAGGAAACTGAGGCACAGAGATGTTTTAGTGACTTTTCTAAATGCACACAGGAAATCAATGGCAGAGCCAGGAGGATAACTTGGGAATCCTGGTTCTCAGGCTCATGCTCTAAGCACTAGGAAACACTACCCCTCTGACTGTAATTTATTGTTATTAAGATGTGGTTTATCTTTCATGTGAGTCGCCATCTGTTATATTGCCTACTTGCTATTAGTTACGAAAGCTATTCAAATTTTGAACTGTTTTGCATTCTCACAGCTACTTAAGCCCACAGTAGACTTTTTGACAACAGTAACAGCGCTTCTCATGTGAAAGAACTGGACAAATATTAACTCATGTTTTTTCAGTAAATTTTTGTGATGCCATAAACCCACAGTTTAGACTGAATTTAAACAGACCTTGAAAAATCCATGTATTCAATGCTGATTGGTTCCATAACTGTCAGTTGTACTTCAGTTAAGACATGACTGTATATTCTCATAGATATGATTAGGAACATAAATATACAAACAGTAATTGAATGTAAATTGAGTCATTGATAACTTCATGTGTCTTGGGCCTAACAGCTCTGTGGCTGCTACGGTCCTTGAACATGTAGTTGGAAAAACATATTAATCTTGAACTCTTAGTGATGCTTCTGGGGACCTCAGTGAGCCAAGGAGAACTAGGTCAGGCTTACTGGAGGCAGTCTGGAAAAGCCCTGAGCAGGAGCTGGCGCAGGGACTGGAGCTGTGAAATGAGAAAAGGCTTTTGAAAAGTAGAAGTTGCTCTGTTTTTCTCTCAGCATACAGGCGGGTGCTAGGGGAATACGTCCATTTAGATCCTCAAAGTCACCATTTTTAAAGGAGTTGTGAAGCCCAGGCTTGAGAAAGGGTAACCCCTGCAAATGGAGAAATAGACTTGTAGCTGAAGAGGGGAGGAATTGTCCCAAACAATCCAGTATCTGCTAGCAGGTGGAACAAGAGGGACACTGCGAGGCAGAGTCCGAGACAGACTGGACACTGATGCCTTTTCATCTCTGAAGATGGTCAAGCAGGAAGGGCACTTCCAGTAGTCCTAACTAGTTTCATTTGCAAGATAAAGCCTACTGACTTTTTGAAAGCACTTTCGTTCTGCTGAACTAGAACACATCTTTCAGGAAGATAGATAATCCTAAAGTCTTTAAGTAATCAGGATATGTGGTCATCAGGAATGACCACATATTTAAGATAATTATTCTGAAGATTTTAAAGTCTGTTCTACTTGTCTTGAGTCTGAATTTGACTTAATTTCAGCTATGCCTTTGTCTGATGTATTAAGGAGCCCTCTACTGTCAGAAATCTTCTCCCCATGGCTGGTATTAATAAACTTTGCTTGTCTGGCTGACTGATGGTAAGTTTTTGGCACCCAGAAGTGAGTTAGAGGGGATGGGGAGGTGAGTAATGGAATTTGAAGTGAGAGGTGAGGAGTTACTGGTGGCAGAAGAAGTGGGTGAAGAGAGAAGAGAAACAGTATGCAAAGAGAGTAAGTTTCTTTTTCTACTTGAATGTATAAGACAGAAATGAAGTAAATATGTGGCCAAAGTCAAAGATCCAGTTATAAAGAGGGAAAGAGATGGGAACAAAAGAGAAAAGGTCTTGAGAACAGACACAGAAAGTAATGTGAAAAGAGAAGCATTGTAAAGCTATTAAAGAAAGGGAAAAGAAACAAATGTATTCTGCACTTGACAATAAGGTCAAAACAAATGATGAAATATCAGAGTATGTTAAGAATGTAACAGAAAGTAGCAATAATTCACCTTGGACTAGGGCTTCTCAAGCAGCGGGTACTTTCCCATCTCACAGGAGGCCAGCGGGTTTAGCTCATTATGGCATTGAAAATGCACTGCTTAATCTGAAGGTTAGAGAGGGTTTGGTACAGTTTTGAATGGTCTGAACACATTCAAACTTTGTGAAAAAGACTGGCCAAATTTTCTGCCCAAGGCCTCTCTGTGCTCAGGATTAAAACTCCAATGTTCAGGGCATAACGAAAGGGGGGCCTAATTAGGCAAGAGAAAGCTCTTCTGACACACATAGCTTTTGCTTCTTTTTATTCTTTTCCCTACCAACAAAGGAACAAAGAAAAGGGTAAAACTTTATTACGGTAAGTGTACTGTTAGTTTTCTCCAGTTGTTTCTCTTCCAGCCCTCTCTGGAGCAGCACCTCTCTTTGCTCTGGTGGCTGGAACATCGCGAAATGGACTCGTTCTTCACCCGCTGCTCACTCATGGTGCAGCCTGGAACAGGTCACTTAACCCCTGGCTTCAAATTACTCCAACCAGCTCTAAAACCAGCTGATGGTTTCCTGTCCCAGGGGAAGCTGAGAATCAACATGGCCTGTGAAAAAGGCCTGTGAAATCAACACATGAACATCAACATGGCCTGTGGAACGCTTACAAAATAATTAGGTGCAATTGACAAGGTTGCCTTTATCTTTGGATTTCACCCAGTTCAGTATGAAGAATTCTTGCATCTTCAAATATTGTATCATTTCTCTCCTATCTTCCTTCGCCTGTGAAACATCTCTGGTAATGCTCATCATTGAGTGTGAGTGTAATGAGGTTTTCGTGCTTTGAAGGTATTAGTGTTTTCCTCTTAAAACTTGATAAAAGCCTTTGGCCAAGGTAAAAGTCTGGGTGGTTTTTATTAAGATAGAAAAAATATTTTTCTGAAGGACATTGGTTTGCTTGTGAAAATACATGACTGGTCCTAACCAACCTGGCAAAATAGAGTAAGAGAAATTATAATTTTGAAGTTACCATTGTAGGCCAAGCACTGAAATGGGGCCAGTCTGGATCATTCAGACTCACTTTTAAGATGATAACATGCTTTTAAAAAGATTAAAAACCAAAACAAAAAAAAAGCCATCCCTTCAAACTGGTTTTGTGTGACTAACTTGTCTCCAATGTGAACGAAGTGCATGGAAGTAAATGCCATGACACTCACTGCTTGCAAGAAACACGTATCTGGATATTCTTGTTGATGGATGGATTACTGAGTGTCATATTCAAAAATCTTTTTTTAAAAGGCTATCCTGTTGCATTTGTGTAAGCAAAAAAAAAAACATTCAAAAAGACAAAAAAATCAAAAACTGTTAGAAACATGAAAGTCCTTTCTAAAGCCATTTCTCCCTGTCAGTGGTATGACAAGAATTTTCATTCTCTTTAAGGCTATTTAAAATATACTTTAGGGCTAAAATAACAGAGAAGACAATCCAGTTCATTCTCAGCCCTGAAACCACAATCGGTTACAGATCCTTGTTGCCACATCGCATCCAGTGAGATAGCTTACTGGAAGAGCTGGTCAAAAAACCTCAATATTGATTGAAAAAAAAAAGTAAAAGAAATTAAAATGTTCTTTTTCTCCTTCCACTCATTCTTTTTTCAAAATGGAAAAAAAAAGCAAAACACTGGTTTTTATTACTTAGTTAAATTAAATCCCTGTTTTTCAGCGATTTTGCTTTCTGTGAATTTTAATTCTTATTTTTTTACATGAGATGAAATACCAGGAAAGTGGGCAGGCAGTTAAAATTTTCAATTTTTTTTTGTTGTTGTTTTTAATTTGGTATGAAATATTATTCTGTCAGTTTCTGCTGCCCTCCTGTCTCTCTTTTCCATATGCATGCACACTCCTGGCTGACTCCGAATGGCACTTACCTGTTTCACTCGTTAGAGAGAGCAAGTGGTGGTTCTGTAACTTTGTTGATTTAAGGTGAGATCATAGTAAGGACAACTCTGGATTCTGGAAATGATACAAACTCTTGAAGATATTCTTTGCAAAGCAAGTAAGGATGAATATCCTTACTTGTAAGGATCCTTACAAGTAACGATGAATATCACTGCAGTCAGCAGTAGGTGTCACAAGCTGTGTGGGTACATCAGGGATCTGACACAAGAACACTTGTGTTCATAATGTTTCTGTCACTTACCCAATGCACAATTTCTGACTTATCTATTTTGGCTTGTTTTCCACATCAGGACAACTTGGCACAGGTGATAAACCTAAATTCTTACATTTGCCCTACTTGAGGAGTTATCTATATGTATGGCACCAGTATTTCCTGTTGGAAGGCCAACACCACTGATTTGGTCAGTGCTAACATTTATCTCCATGTTGAAGGCATGATTTGTATTCAAAACATCAAATAATGCTGAAATTAGGATGCTTTATAATGATGGAAATGAACTCCATAATTTTAAAATAGATGTTGATAGAGCATTGCAATCCACCTGTAGCATCTTTCTTATTATGCTGAATGAAATGGCAGTAGTATTAAGGAGGAGAACTTAAGCGGGTGTTATTGACCAGATGGATGCAGCTGTTCTGTTACGTTCCTACCATTTTGCATTTGAGATGTTTCTTTTCACTCCCTGGCTGTCAGTCATCACATGAATTACCATTGAAAGACTCTTTCCCTACTCCAGGATCTATAGTCGTGGGTCCACCAGTCTGCAGGAGTGACTGTGCTGTTTAGTTCTGTCTTCTCTAGTCTTTTGCCTCTCCGGGTAGGGTTCTGCAGATTGGCATCACAGTTTACTCTACTTCCAAGAAGTGCCAGACAAAAGTGAGGCAAAAATTGGTCCCAGTAGGATTAGAGGAAGCCTTGAGTGATTTGACCCAGTCAACAACTGTCAGGAAGCATTGCTGCTTGAGGAAAAGTAAATGCCTCATTATTGCTGCTAGACAGATGCACCTCCATAAAACACCTGGAAGTGGTCCACAGACCACAGACAGAACATCACTGAGGTTGATTTTTTTTTTTTTTAATGGGGAGAGATAGCAGACCTTGTATTTTTAGACATAAATTGTTCATCAGCTGGGGTGAGGAAGTAATCTATTGCAGTTTAGTCTTATGCAGAAACCAAGCATGTTATAAGGTGATGTCCCTTTTGTCAGATGCTGACCATGGTAGGGGGAAGGACATCAGACTGCCTGGGCCGTCACTTTGAGGAGAGAGCTTGCACGACATATGTTACTTGTGGTGAGGCTGAAAGTGAATGAGGTAACCACAGAGTAAGCTGCTAATGATATGGATTGTGGGAAGCACTACTGATAGGAAGCAGACAGTTGGATTGATTAGGGCTGCCCCAGGGACTAGTTGTTTTTCTTTCACCATCTTGGGGTGAAGTTAAACCTGCTACTGGTAGCAGTGAAGAATAGCTAATACAGATCAGACTCTGCCAAAGTAACAACAGTGGCATCAGGAGCAGAAATTTTGCAGATTTGTCTGTGTGTGCACTTGCTACTGGTGTTCCTGGTGGGTGGCTGAATCATCCTGATGGCATTCAACAGGAACCAGCTGCTGAGAATATTAAAATGCAAGCATTTATTCCTCTAGAGAGACAGTAGCATCTGCAAAGTTTTCCTGTCTTGATAGTACAGATAATCCAGTGGAGTATTCTCTAGTAGTTTTTAACTCTCAATTCATTTATACATGTATTTTAAAGCTGTAAGTGCTTTGTGTCTGCACAGAAAGGAGAGCCTAGTCTTACATCTGTGGCCCCAACTGTGCTAGGCAGGTAGTTTGCAGCCCTATGCTCAGGCGGAGGTACCTTACATGGGCACAAAGAATCCGGGCTTTGTCTTCTTCTCCCCCTCCCACCTTCTTTATTCACCCTCCTCTGGTCAGGAAGAACTGCGTTGGAGGCTGGTATGTCACAGAGAAGGAATCCTTGGCTATGATCCTGTAACTTCCATATCAGGGAAAATTTATTATTTGAAATTTATACTAGCAACAATGGTAAGAAATGGTAAAAACTGTCAGAAAGCAATTAAATGTTCTGATAGCAGTAGGATGTTCGACACACCCATTATTGTTTGCATTTGTTGTTCCCAGAGAGGAACATGTCACTTCACAAGCCTGTAAGCAACACTCCCCAGCCCTAAACTGCTTAGAGTCTAGGGGATACCTTTGGAAAGGAAACTGGGCCCTAGCAGCTTTGAGTAACCCATCAAAACCAGGGAGCACTTGGCGCCATCAGAAGCTGCCTCTTAGTTCAACATGGTCCTAACAGCAAAGGCCATAACCATAAGAAGTGAAGGAAGAGAAAAAGCAGATAATAGCAACAGTGGGGGGAAAGATGGTAATTTCTTCTTTTAAGTCTTTGCTTAGCTCTGCATATCTCTTCTGCTTTCCTTAGAATATGTTCTCATGCAAATAATGTCTGATTTCACATACTAATGGTGTTTACAGGACTGCAAAGGCAGAGATTCTGCCCATGGCATATGATGTGAGTAAAGGTGCAGGATTGTTCTATGGAGAAAGAGAAACCGAGTTCTTTTGCAGTGTGGCTGCAATGTTGGCACAGAGAAGAAACAAGCTGTAGGCAGCCAGAGCTGTGTAGCAAAAGAAAGGGTAAGGTTTATTATTTTATTTGAAAAGCAGCATAACTTGGTGCACTCATCACAGTAGCATTTTATTAAGGTATTTTATCCATATCTAAATAGCCTTGTGTAAAATGCCTGCCTAATACCTCACGGCTGTGAATAGTTTGGCTATGTTTTTCTAAGCCGGAATATTAGTGCATGGTGTTAAAAAAACAAACTTGCCCAAGGCAGTAAACCTCCATTTCTGCTTCCACCTTTTGTCATTTCCAGTCATCCTCAGAGCCTGTCAGGGTGTGTCAACAAGTCAGGGTTTTGACAAGAACTTACAGACACAAGAGGGACCACAAACACCACTCTACGAAGTTTATTGATAGCCTCTCTCATGATGTGACAGGCCAAGGAAAGCTGTTGCAGGAGAGGTGATAGCAACGGTAGCACTTTATAGCCCTTCCTGATTTCAGCTTCTCCTTGAAAAGAGCTGTTGAAACCTCTTAGCAGTGTTAGACATATAGTTTAATCTCAGTAAGACATCACAGTGATGATGCATACCTCAAAGACTCTGTTATGTTCTCCCCTTTTTATGTGAGTTATGTTTGCTCATTTGTTTAAAAAAAAAATAGCATAATGATTTCAATTTTAAGAGGCTTAAGCCCAAAGCTTTGGAAAGTCTTAACAAAGAATGATTTAATGAACTGGCTATTGTGTTTATTGTTGTGCTCAGCTACTTAAGTATGTCATAGGCTCTGCAATACAAACAATTAATGGTCAAGCTTCTGAGCTCAAGTGCTACAGTCTTCTGCCTTCAGAAAACGAGTAGCAGCATTTGAGGTCTGTTCCCACTTAAGCAGTAGTGCAGTAAAAATCCAGTGGATTTAGACTAAATACCTTGGGGTTGGATTTGTTGTTTGTTTGTTGGTACAACACAATAAAGTAGAACTTAATCCTGAATAAGAGCAGCACTGGAAAATTTCAGGAACATACTGAATAATACTTAAACATTTTCATCCCAACGTTTCCTCTAAGGACATATCTCTCTTTAAAAAGTTATAGGGAAGAAAAGACTCTTCCACTTTGCCTTGATAATGCTGAGGGTGTGAGTGAGCTTTGCACTGGGAAAATCGTGCCCACCAAATTTGATCTGCATTGCATGCCCTGCTTTTAGACCACGGGGCATCACATGGCTCCTAATGCAGCTCAGCTGATAGTATGATGTTGGTACCCATCCTGAAAGCCACACAGGGTGTATCCCTACAAATCCTGGGGACTTCAGTTCTCCAGTGAAATATAGGCTATGAATAATCTTTAAAAATGATCAAATCACTTTTTTTGCTGAAAATACTTTTTCTCTTCAGTTTTATGATTTCTATCATGTCAGCTAACTACTGTTCCAAGTAAAGGGAGAGGAAGTAATGCTTTAATGCTTCTATATTTTGTCATGGGTATTTCACATCTTCTATTTTCTCTGCTTATCTGCGCTTTGTATTTATCACTGTAAAATGATAATGAGAAGTTGGAGGTTAAAGAAAGTAATGAATTTTTAGAGCTGTGTATTGTCCTCAAACAGCATGATCCTCTAGGCCAATACCCCCCCACCTAGTCTAAGCGGTCAGTAAAGAGGCATTTGGACACAAATTCAGCCACTAAGAATGAAGTCAAAGCTCATAGCTATCATAAAAAATTCCATCCTGAGAAGAAAGGAAAGGCTGCGGCCACCAGTGGAGCAACTGAGGATCTACAGAGCTATGACTTGGTTTTCCCTTTGCAATCCCATGGCTGAAATCAAACTATGTCTCTGAGTTACTTACCTCTCTGGCCACAGGAAAATGGCAAAACTGAAAATCCCATCAGTGCTGTCCATGTAGCAAGAGCTGCCCTTTTTCACTGTGAATACTGTCACATCTGAATAGCAAACTACATAACTCTGTAATAAATATTATAACAATGGTTAGTGCTGCATTATATTTTACTAGGAATGCTTTTCCTAGTAAATTTGGATCAGGCCCTCTATCATTCTCCAGCCCAGTCCCATCGATGAATGCTTCCCCTGACAGCTGCCTGTTCCGTCAGCCCTGTACTGTGGTAAATGAATGTGCTATCAGCATAAGGTGTCCATACCAACTCCCCTCTTCATCTCCAGTGTACATTCAGTGTAATTCTTTGACTAGAACCATCTCACACACAATACTCTGTCCTTAGCCTTTTATTCTTCAGCTCTCACTCTGCGGGTGAAAGGAGTAAACAGCAGCTGCTGGAACCCAGAAGCTGAAATAATTGAGAGTTCATATTTCTTTAGAGACAGAACCTGTGAGGATTTTTGCTCCAATCGTTTTTTTTTCTTTTTTCCTCTTGAAGATTTGGAAACAGTGCCACACATGTGTGCTCTGGCATGGTAACTCTTCTTTGCAACCTGAAACAGCAGTTGTTCATACTGACATTTCTAAGAGAAAACATGATTTCAGCAAATATACCAGGGCCACCCAAGAAGGATTGCTTTAGCCCACAGGCTTCCTTGCACCCGGTTGACATTATCGGGATTTTCTTAAACTTTCTGGTTTTCTTTTCTTAAACTTTCACAGGGAGATTTCCTCTGTTCTGAAACCTCTCAAGTTCCCCTTTCAGGTGTTACTCTCTCTAGGTGGGAAAGGGAAATGTAAACCCATGGGGGAACACTGTTGTATGAAAATGAGAAACAGATGGCAGATGCATTCCCTGTGTGGGGATGCAGAGGTCCTTGAGTGTGTTAGGACATCCTCTGCTCCTTCAGGGGAGAGCGGCACAGTGATCTCTGGCACCTCCAGGCCACATTGAACCAATGCAATAACAAAACCAGTGAACTGTTAGTTTGCTGCTTTGGCCAGGAAGAGAGTGATGGTTTAAGCCCTGAGACAACTACTCACATAGCACAGGTTTAATAGCATCTTTTCAAATAACATTAATAAGATATCCTATGCTTCCATTGTATTTTGTGGGAGAAAAAGACAAAGATGTGGCTGGAAGAAGAATACTGCTCTTTAGTTTATAGAGCTATATTTGTCTTTATGTCTTAAAAAATAGAACATTTTCTTGCATTTTAAGAGGGGCAAAAAAGTTGTGAAGATAAACATTTTATACCCTTAAGATTATATTTCAAAAGTGACTTCTAAAATTCTGGGTAGTATGTTTAGAAATGTGGAATTCTGGAGCAAATGGAATTTTATTCTAGGCCCATGAGGAGTTTTATTTCAACTCCATCTCTTTATCCAAAACCTGGTTGTGAGCAGGTATCTGAAATTTAGCATATCAGATTGTGAAAGTCTGGCAAGACTCAACACAAGGCAAATGGGCGTGGGTACCGGACACAATACTATGTTCTTCATTAGACATTTTGGGGAAATCTGAGTGAGCCTTCCCCAAGGTTTAGCAGAGGGCTAAAGAATCCAGGAGACACAGAATAGTTTTTGGCTTCTTGAGGTCTGTGATGCTGAAATACACACAACACTGTGAAGAATGAAGGGCAAGTCAAAAAGAACATTTCTGCTCCCATAATTTCTCTGAAAAAGCCACCTTTGTATGGTAATTTTTCCATTAGCTTTCAGTTCCAGCTACAAGCTACAGGGATAGATATTCATTCAAAGATGATGAAGCCTTCATTATTTTTAGAAAGTTCATCACAGCACATTTATTTGTACACTGTGAAGTATTTTCACAATTTAAACCTAAGGAGTTGTCAAAATAAATGAACAAAGTATGTTCTCTGACACTTTATCCTTTATTTATTTATATTTTGTATTGTCTGTTCAACTCCTTGGTAATTTGAAAAATTCGGCTATTTGTGATAGGTCAGCATCCTCGCTGTTCCCCTTGAATTAGCAAGATCATATTCTTTCCCTGACTAGATATGCTCCTAATAGCAAATGCATTAGCTGAGACAGTTGTGTTTGGACTGGAAGAACCAGGGTCGCCTCGGATAATCCAGAGGATTATTCCATGACAGATTATCCTAAGTGAAGGTTTTCCCAAACCACCTGCTTTCTGAAAGGTCACATCACTTCTGTGTAACTTGGAGTCAAGCCACATTTCAGCTCTTGCAGGAGGAGGAATTCCAAAGGAATGGGACGGAGGTGGCAGAACTGGGTGCCATGTGGTAGGCATGTCAGCGGAGGGAACGGCATGCCACACACCTGCTTGGGGCTCTGCTGTGCCACAAGTTAACATTTTGATGAGCAATTTCCATTCTGTTGTTTTCTCTCAACACATGGGGTTCAAAAAACAGTTAAAAGAAAACTGTACCCATTTGCTCATCTCAGAAGCCTGTGATTTCAGAAGAGTCTGCCAGATTAATTTTCATATACAGAGTATTTCAGAGTTGAAATGCAGAGAGGAATGCAGTTCATCTTTTGAAATTGTAGTGTGATGGCCAAAGAAGAATAGGTTTGCGTTGCTCAAACTTCATGGAATGACACTGACTGATGGCTTATGATTGTCAAAAAAAAAATCTTTTGCTGTAATCACAACCTTCAGAGATTTCTCAAATCTATGTAATAATCATGAATACTAACCTCTCCAGGAAGGGGTTTTTCAGTGGCTATATCAAAAAAATTAAAGACATTCAACATTAATTTTGTTGGCTGCACATCTGTGAAGAACCTGCTTTCTATAATAACTATACTTGAACTAGTTTTCCTCTAAACCTACACTTGGATGATAGAATAAAATCTATTCATCTGCTACGTTCAAACATTTCATTTTTGTCCATACTGTCTCCATAAAACCCTGTTCAGTGGGGGCAGACAGGAGGGCAAGGAGGGGAAAGGTCTGCAGAATTCCATTGGCATTTCTGCAGAAAGGATGCAGGTCTCACAGAGCACTCTCACCCAGACTTCATATTTTAGCAGAAATAGGCTAGTCCTATGCTAATTTACCCTGAGCAGTAGCTGTCATGCGGTTGAGGAAAGAATTAGACATGTATTTCCTGGTTAAAGCTCTAATCTGATATTCATATAGCCAATTTGGTTGTGAATTTTGCCTACTGAAAATTTTTTGGCTTGCAGTAGGCCTGTATCTGTGTAATTGGAAGACAGAAGATATTCTCTTACTTTAATCTGACGCTTATCTCCATCCTCCTTAAGGCAGGAGAAAAGCCAAGGGATTTAGCATCTTCCTTGTTTTCTTGCAACCTACTGAGATTAACTATGGTTATAAGGTCTTCTTGATGCATTTTGTAGCAGGATGTCCATGCTGCTAGATACCTTTTGTCACTGAAGTCTGAAGCATTAAATTATTCAATAACCCCTTGTTGTCTTCCAAGAGAGTATCAGCTTGTAAAAAGTGACATGATCAACACAAAATTCATCCTCTGACATGCCCTTGCACCCACAGATCATGTTCATGCACTCGCTAGTACAGCAGTTCTATAGGTTTCTCAGTAACCTTTTACAGAGTTAATTTCATGGTCCCTTTTAAGGGGTCCTCTTGATTATACATCAGTAAAAAGAGATGGTATTTGAGAATGGTTGATATGCTCACAATTTTTGTAAGCAGGGACCTTGATGAGTTCCTCCACAGTCAGTCTCCTTGGGCTAAAATTTCAACCTATTACATGGGGATTTAGCCACTCATTTCCCATAAACATCAATGGGAGTCATGTGGCTAAATCCCTGTGCAACACATTGAGAATGTATTCCCTTATGTTTAAACTCATTTTGATGCAGATTCTTTCTTCTGCAGGAAACAAGCGAAACATAGAAGCCATTTATTTCTTTCATTTGTCTGCCCCAGATCTCCAAACTCCCAAATTATCTTCTCTTCTGCCTAGGCACCACAATATTCCACAGGATTCACTGAATCTGTGTGTGACACCAAGTTAGAGGCCAAGCTTCAAGGCATTAGGACAATGGATGCTAATTGGTATTTATTACCTACTCATGTGTGGGGAAAATTGGACAGATGACAGGCTGTCCCTTCACCCATGAGAAGGCAATTTTTCATTTCTCTCAGTTCTCCATCACTTGCTGTATCACATATTAAAGGAGGGCCCACATGCTGTTTTTAACTAGTGGTCTTTGACGATGAGTTGCAATGTAGGATCATTGCTTAGCTCTTGGTTGATGTGTGCTTTGTGATACTCTCCCACAAGGTTAAGGGATCTGCTAGGAACATGATATGGAGACTCTACTAACTTCCTTAGTCAGGAAGAGGGTCTTTTAGACTAATTATTGGAGGGAGGGGAAATGAAGGGCTATCAGGATGTAGGCACAGATGTGACTATAGTATTTCAAAATCACTGGGCATGATTTTCAGTAATGGCATATGTGTGTTAAGATGCAATTTTGTGCCTGGAAAGAATTGTGTTCATTATAAATGGCAGGTGCTTTTAAAGCATTTAAATATTGCATTTTCTATTTCCACCTGCACACCAGGTAACTGGGTATTAATATGCTCCTAGTTGAGCCCATGATTCATTGCAGGTGCAGTGCTTGGGAAATCAAGGATTGCATTGAGGTCCTGATGAAAATCATGCCCTCAGGCACATCTGAGCTCCATTTTGATCAACAAGCCAAAAATAAGACTTTTATTTCAATTACAGTTCGTCTGATTTTGAACTTAATGATGCAACTTGAAGTCTATTGGCTTAGCTCCTGAGACCCAGGAAGGAGGATGTCTGGGACCTTGCCTTTTCAGTAGAATAGAGGTTCCCATTAAATTCACTCTGATCTCATTACATGTCTTTTATTTGGTCAGAAGCTCTATTTTTGCCTTCCTGGCCTTATTGAATCTGTTGTTGATTCATTGTGCAGACTTGGTATTAATGAAAAAGACTGCCTCACTCAGGTCTCTCTGGAGGGTGAGATTTTCCATAGCCCTGTGTCTGTAGCACACGTTGGAAGCACAGACTCTGATGGGTTGCCTTGTGAAACTAGATTCGAGCAGAGCTTTATTAATAGGCTGATGAGATGTATCAGCCTGGCGAGGCTGCCTGCCTCCATAATGAGCGAGGGCTGTATTTTACTTCACTTAACGAAGAGAAAAATCCTCAGCAATGCCTTTTCTGTACCCCTGCTATCCTGGCTCCACATTCCACTTTCAAAGACCTCTTTAAAGGTCTCTATTATTCCAGCTGCCTTTAGGTGTCACTCGAAGCTTTGGGTTCATCCTGTTCATCCGTCCTTTTGTGTGCTGAGCCTGGCCCTGCCATTCAGCTGCCCCAGCAGCTTGGGGGCCCCCTGGTCACCCCCCAGTGACTGCTTCCCTCGCTTTGTGATTGCATTTCTTGTCCACACGAGTTGCACAACATTAGATTGAATGAAAATGAAAGTAATACATTTTGGTAGCTTTTCTCATTTCCAGCAAAGCTGGATGTCAGAGGCTGCACCTGCATTATTGAATTGGAAACACTGCCACAGGAGAGGATGGTTGTCTAACAATATGTTGTGGGCTGAAGACCTGCATTTTTAGCTTGCGTAAGAGTGGAAGGGCTGACTTCTGTCCTGCTTTTGTCAGCCATTGTCAAAGTGTCCTAGCTCCTTTTGCTACTAAATTTCAGGAACTGTTAATCTGGTATTTTCTGTTTCAAGATGAATCTGAACATTTTTGAGTGGGCCAAATACTTCCTTGGCCTTCTGACGAAGCATAGGTCGCTCATATGGTAAATCATTAATTTGGAGACTATATTCCGCCTTTGCTGGGAGTTAAGAGTGGTGTTCTAATAGCTTCCTTCCATCTGGAACAGTCATAAACCAGATGGATAAGGGATTGGCACCACTTATTTTGAGTCTTTACCCAATTCACCCTGTGTAAAGGGACCTTGCAATATTTCCCAGACAATTGCTGCATGTATCCAGAATCATGAGCAAAAAATATCAGGATCAGGTGTGTGGGCTGCCTCTTGGGGAAGGGTTTGAAGGGGTGAGCAATAAAAATTATACCTTTCTTTAGCAGTGTTACTTTGGAGTCCCTTATTAGGAACCATATGTAAGATTTTTTGTATCTAAGTATTATTTGAAAAGGTAGTAATCTAGTTTGAATTCCAAAGTTTATAGCACCTTAGATTAAGCCACTTCAATGCAGAATTTGTATCTGCTCTAGAATGGAAAGGCATAGGTTTTCAAGGATGTTGTGTATAAAGATGCTGGTATCTTCTCTTACCAGATTAATTTTCTTCATCCCTGTTTTCATGAAAATGAATTAATCACACTGCATTTCAGTACATTCCTTTAATATGATTTAGTAAGAATGAGAATATTGCCAGAAACTAGAAGTTGCACCTATATTTATTTATTTATTTTGGTAAATTAGAAATATTATTGTTTTCATTAGTGAATGGCTGGAAGGAAGAAGTCAAGTGGTTGTGCAAATAGCATTTATTATGGAGAGTGTTTTCATTTATAATATGCCTTTAAAGAACTGCTCTTTGGCCCAGGCCATACTGCAGTGTTTAAGAATTGCTTCAAGAACACTTCTGATGTTGCTGAAAACCAGAACAGATTCATAATGGTAGCCTATTTTATTTTGATTTAAGAAAAGAAATCAAGAAAAAAAAGATAATTCAAGAAAGACCATAAAATGCACGAGACAAAATTGCAAGGTTCACAAAGACTTCTTATGCATACCAGAGACATGGTATTGCAAAGTGCAGGAAGGGAAGCAGGAAGGTGAATGTGCCTAAATGGGCAAAAGTGGAAGAGCTTGTTCAAGTCAAAAAAGCACTTTTCACTAAGCACAAGTCCAGGACAAGCAGATCCATAAGAAAGGTTTATAAATCTCTGATAAAAGGTACAGAGAAAAGGCCACAACAGTGGTTGAAAAAGCAAAGAGCAAACCCGTAGAAAGAAAAGGTTCTGTACTTTAACTTGAATTTGAGGGGTAATAGATGGGGACATTATGAAAGAAAAGAAAAAGGATATAAGGATAGGAATACCAAGGCATTGTAAAGAATTTCTTTTCATTTGTCATCACTGTTTATATTGAAGAACTTTAGGATTTTAAGCCAATTAAGATCCTTTATAGACACCTTCCACAGAGGGTGTAGTGGTATATTGTCTAGGATCATGTTGTATATGAATCCTAGAGCATGCAGGGAGCTGGGATGGGTGGTGTTGGTGGGCCTAACAAAAAAGAAAATACAAACAAACAAACAAAGTAACGCAATCTGTTCTGCAAGTTAGCTGGAGAAACAAGGAGATTCAAAAATTGCTCAATTACTTTGAAAGACCAAGTGGTTGTCTTACGAATTAATTTGACAAACCTTGTTATAAATTGTTTACCATTATAGTTAAAACCATAAACAATTTCTTGTAGGCTGGTTAGTCTTTAGTGACTCTTTCCACTTGGCTGGAAGAATCTGTCCCTGCCTGAGTGCCTTAATGCCTAATGCCTCCTGTGCTGAACAGCCCATCCCTCTGGTCCCAGGTGTCATCTCTGCGGATGGGCACCTTTTGAAGCAGTAAATGCCAGGAGGTTCTGTCGCTTCCCACCACCAGCTCGGTGCTGGTCTCTGAAGCAGTAATTGGCAGCCAATGTTGTGTATTGCATCCAGGATCCATTTCCCAGGATATCCATGAGGATAGAAGAGATGGGGCAAATGTTATCACTACAGAAGTTAAAAATTCATTCCAGTCTGTCTTTGTGGTTTTACGATAAGGAGTGTATTAGAAGAGCCAGTTCCTTTTAGCAGTTTCTCCCTGAAATGTGCTGGAATGAGAAGTGTTCAGATGAAATCCTTTGTGCTAGCACCTCTCTCTCTTCATCTTCTGCCATTCCCAAATTGCAAATTTGTCTCAAGAAAGATGCTAAATTGAGGTATTGGGTCAAGAAATGTGTCTCTTAGAGCAAGTCATTACAAAACACTTAAAATACAGCTGTTCCTCTTGTTATAAAATCAAATTAACTGAACTATAAAAAAAATTATAAGAGAACAAAAGCACCAAAGTAATAAGCAGAAACATATTAGCATTCAACATTAGTTCACCTGACCCTCATAATATGGAAATACCCAAATTAATCAGTTGCTTGAAAACTGAAGACAAGAGCACAACCTGTTAACAGCAGTAGTCCAGTTTCCCTACTGCCATGTTTGTAGCACCAGTACAAACCAGGGAATAAAATTTAGGCTTGCACCTAGGTTTTGCTGCTAACTCCTTAAATTTTTGCTGGATGAATGCCAAAAACTCTGCTCAAACATGGGAACAACAGGAAATTAAAAGCTTTTCTCTCTTAAAATGCCAGAGATATAGAAGTTGCACATCCAGTACTGTGGTTCTCAACTTCCTGAATGCACATAAGAATTTTTTCCATATTTATTCCAATCAATATCAAACTTAGAGTAGTTTGGTGACAGCCGTGCCTTTTTGCCATTTTGTTTCAATTTATCTCCAAGTCATCTCTTCCTAGAAACTAGAAAAAATTGTTAACAAAAGGCAAGTTTCACTGATGTCAGCGAGAGTACCAAAATAAGAAGGTCTTGTGAGGATTAGGCTCTCAGTGTTCATACTAGCTGGAAATAGGTTGGGATCCCATTCATCTGTCAGATGGTGGTGGCAGCTAGTGCTGCTTGATTTTGAAATCTGACGTCTTCTGCCCTGCCTGTGTTAGAGGTAATTCTGTGGCCCCACAGCAAAGCTTTCAGGGCTAGTGTCTTTTTCCAGCACTAGTTGCAGATGATGATCCACAAAAAAAAAGGCAGTTCTCTCTGTCTTCAGCGCAAAGGAACAGTGCAGAAACACAGTCTTGCATAATTACATTTTTAGTTAAGAGAAATAAAAGGCTGAGCTGGGAAGGCCATTGTTTTGTCTTTTCTTGCTTATGCTTGCCTGATTTCTAACTTTATAATTAATATAAAACATATCTCCTTTGCTTGTCTGTTTTCTGTGACTATTTGTCTTATCTGTAAAGAATTGTTAACACTTTACAAAATGTTTTCATAGCTCACCATGATGATCAGTAAGTTGGAAATAGGGATCTTAAAATATGGATTACTAATGTGATCATTTGCCCCAGCTACAACCTTTCTAGATAATGTCTAATACAACAAGCGTTAAAAAATACAGCATGTGATAACAGGAACTGCTTATTTGCTCCCTAGCAGAGCTATGAAGAACTCTGTGTTTTCACTTTGCAAACCTTGGCAAAGATATAATACTGTATATGCCAATTTTTTTTAAATGACGGAATTTTGCTTTCATGCCCAGGATTAAAACTGCCTAAGGTACCAACCAATAGAAAACTTGACAGTGGGGGGAATACCCCAAGAGCCTTGTATGCTATTTTTGAATAGACTTTAGACATTAGCAGATATTTAGACATTAGCACATATTACTACAGCAGGACAAAGAGTTCTCTGGACTTTTTGCTCTGAGAACTACAAAAATAAGCATCTGACATTAAATAGAACAATAAAAATACCTTCCCAAACTGTATCCTGGTTTGACATACTTCAGCTGAAAGTAAATGAGATAGTTCAAATGCCAATACCGTGACAAAAATGAAGGAGAGATGTTAGAATGAAAAAATACATAATCTAGGTTAGTAATTGCTCTTTCTGTTTTTAAAAAATTGAAAAGACAAGTTAGTAAACCCTGGATCATTCAACTGCTAGCTTACTTAATCGACACAGAAGTTTTCCAAATTTCTCTCAATTTTACAAAACACCAGTTCATTGCTGCGACCTGGAGTGAAGCTGTTTACAGCTCTGTGCTAAGCAGAAAGTTCAAATCAATTCTTGTCCATTAGAGTTAGGTATAACTGATGAAATATCCCCAGAGGAGCATTGTAAATGTATCAAGATGTCCTCCCCCATTACAGAAATGGGGAGGCATGGTGAATTACTTACCTTCTCTCTTACACTTAATGTCTCTGAAATGCTGCCAGGCAGAAAAGGCTTATCTTGTCTCACTGGGTTTAAGAGAGGTCTGTGCTCTAGTCTGGGATACAGGGGAGGAAAAAAAGGTAGTAGTACTGAGGGCAGACCCATGTTAGGCTTTATTCCCAGACAGAACCAAGAACAAAAAGCCCCCACCACTATTCAATAACCAACAGTGGATTCAAAATACATGCAGGAAATATCTGATCCAAAAATCAGTACTAGGGAGTTTTTAATAATGTAACTGAAATTTTTGTGCAGTGAGCTATATAATAAATTCACACATTAAAATATACACTGAATTAGCATTGGGGCAGAACATACAAACAATAGAAACGGAGACAGCCATGCTTAAGGTTGTCTCCAAATGCCAAAGCACAGTGAGCATGGTATTGAAAGTATCTACCATTCACAATTTCTCTCCATCAGGAAAAGAGCCTTTGGCCTACTTTTTACTTTTCACTCCTATGAATTTGGCTGTAGGACTGTACTTGAAGTTGTAAAGAAATATGGGAAGTCTAGGTTCTTGCATCAGGAGGCCTTTTGTATAAGGCCTTTGCTAGGGGTGTAATGAAGTTTGTGGGTTCCAGACACACTTTACATTTTATAACATGTGACTGAGATGTTCCCAGTCTACTCTTGCTGCTGACATACAAGATTGCTCAGTTATGGGATAAGAGTGATCTCAGCTGCATGTGACAGTCTGCCACCAAGCACAAGACAGTAGAGCAGAGGGGAAAACACAACACAGTGAGACCTCTTGAAGACTGAATGGCAGAGAAGAGAGAAAAGGAGACACAGGACTGGGAATAGCCATGCTCTAAACTGGTCTGTGAAAGTGAATCTTGATGTAGACAAAGAGTTCGGGTTTATGAAAGACTCAGTAAATATCCAGTGCCCTCAGAGCATTCAGAAGGAAATCAGAAATACACAATGCAGTAGGAAGAAGTATGCATCCCCCCTTAACAGCCCCAGAAAATGTTTCCAGAACAGACCATAGTCTATGCTGCCTACAGAGAAACTAGGCTTGCTTTGCATGGTGCATGAAATTTTAAGCAACTCAATGAAGCAAAGGGAAAAGATAGGGTCAGAAGTTTAAAAATCCTGTGTGGTTTTTCTGGCTCTTGGGACTTCTAACACAGCAGCTTCTACTGATCTCAGTTGCAACAAGTGGATGCAGAAGGAAAAGCAAAGGTGGAACAGGAATAATGGAAGTGACTGGGAGGGAAAAAAGAAGCATTCAAAGCAAAATGTTTTGTAAAGTAAAAGTACAGGACAAAATCTAATGAGATATGGAAAAGCTTCAAGGACCAATTTAATTATGTGGGAGGGCAGGAGGAAAAGGGTCTTCAGGGTCTCAAATTACAAAGTGGACAGTGAAACTATTCCAAGAGTTAAATCACTGGCTTGGAATTGTAAAGTCCGATTTTCAGATTTTTGCTTATTACTTTCTTTTGTGACCCTGGCAAGTAACATCATCTCCAAGCCTTCTAGCCTGGAAGTCAGGAATGTCTGCACTTCAGTAACCTACAAGGACTTTATGAGACAAAATATTTTGAAGGTCATGTGATGAGATGATAATTCAGCTGGATGGTTTGCAAAAGTATCTAAAGAAGAAAGAAATACTGGGAATGCACATAATGAGTGAGAAATAACCTGAGAGCAGTGGAATGTAGATTTGGTTGTACAAAATGCTCTTCCATAATAAAAGAATGATGATAAGGTGTATGGTGATGTCCAGCTCTCCTCCCAATCTCAGGCATAGTTTTCAAAGGATTTTACTCATATCAGAATGCATTTAACATGTGTGTTAAACAGTGTTAACTGAGTGTTCGAATCTAATGGATATTGAGGCACAAGCAAAATTCTATTGATGTTAGTAGTATGTGATCTCAGCACTGCTTGTAATCAGAAGAAATAATTTTTGACATGTTGGATGTTGTGTTTTTTATTTTTCTCCCTAATTTTCCTTCCAAACCAGAGTGTCTAAGACAGCCTCTATTGAGAACGCCCGTCAGTGCGTTAGTGGCACAAGGAAATAGTCTGATCACTCTACATGACTATAAAGAAACAGGTTTCATTTATGATGGATGTAGTGATGTTCCTTCCCCCCAGCAGAAACCCTCCTGACTCCTCTGTCCAAAGCACCAGAGCCAGCTGCCTCTGCCCACCCCTCCCATACCCAGTCTGGGTCGTGTTTTCCCCATGAGCTGCTCTTTTTCATCCTGCTAAGGTCTTTGGGGGAAAAGAGCTCTTTGAAATGCTCAGGGAGCATAGCACAAATGGGCCCGAAGGCTGCTTCTTACAAGGCCAAGGAATAATAATTTAAACTCCCTGCACTCCAAGATGTATTTCCCTGCTGACACTACTGTCACATACTGCTGTAGACATCTTTTCTCTGGGAAGAGAGAGCTGTATATTGCTTTCAACCAATCTCCACTTCTGTCCCACTCCTTCTGGTTGGAGAAGGCTCAAGGATGTGAAGTGGGATTGCCAGAAAACAACAAAATGCAGCCACAGGTAAAACTGAGTTATTGGTAGGAAGGCTTCTGTTCTCACTGCTGTGATGTAGCTAGAGAATGTTTGACATCTGGCATAGCATGTTTAAATTTTGGGAAATTTTCCTGGAAAGTAAGGTCTCTGATCAGTTAGTAATGTAAGTCTTCCCATATTAGTGTCAGAAAGCCTTAATCCCACCCTATTCCACTCTCTAACTTGTGACATGCAATTCTTTGTGAAGTAAAACCATTTGCAAAAATGTTAAGAGTTCCTTATTTCATCTATTTATATTTTGAGTCTTTAATCTTAGGCCTGGCAAAACACCACAAAATGGCATCTGTGCATACTTGTCCAGATTCTATTTTATTCTGCGTATTTCTCTTCTAATGAAAATTTTCAAAATGATCAGGTGAAGATTTTTGGTATTATGAGTACTTATGCATCATTTGGAATCTGTCCTTCTGCTTGAAAAGTTTGTCATTCAGTTAAAAACAGGAAGCATATGACTTAGATGACCAGACTCATGGTATAAATAACAAATGGTAAAAAAAGACTCCTTCATATACTGCCAGAGGGATATATACAATCTATCCAGACTGCTCAGCTCATGCAACTGAACAAAAACATCACTTGAAAAATTAAGACTTGTACCAAAAATAAAAAGGAGGTAATTTTTTCCATTCTGAATCAGTTGTACATTCAACTCTACTAATCCTTCCTGACCAGGCTTGGAGATACGGAACAGCTGTAAACATATGTCAGAATAATTGAATATATGGCTTTTCTGTACATAGTGTTGCTATAAATGGCATTGCTGATCTCTCATGACTTTACAAGCCACCTTTAACCCCATTCTGCATATCCTCATTGAAAATCAAAGGAATTGTATTGCTTCAATACAGAATTCTTTTATTTCTTTTCATCATGAATTGCAAAATTCACACCTTGTATTTGTCGTTGCTCAAGGATTCAAAATTGCCATTAAGGAACTCTGGACCATTTCAGTTTATGGCCTGTGCAATTGGTAAGATATAAATAAGGAAAGAAAGAAGAAAAATTAATTAGGGAGCAGGAGAAGAGGTTTTCTCAGTAAGCATTAAAAAACTTGGGATATTAGAAATTGTGCTGTGGAGGAGAAGCTTGTGAGCAAAGGCAGAAGAATCACTATATGCTGTAGCTCTATTTAGGGAGAGTGCTGGGGTAGGAATGGCAGATATACTTATGATAAGATACAGATAGTTTTGCTGACATGAACTTGGGATTCACTCAATATTCATTTCCAAGTGGTGCTGCTCAGCCCAAATAAAAGAGGATGCAGGGAAAAGTTTTGGAGTCCTTTAATGGAGTATACATACATACACATATAACAGAAAAGTGCTTTAGGTAAGCTTTGGGCATATCGGGTCTCTTTTCTGTAAGTACAAGAGTGATTGACCTTATCCCTTCATCTTCAACCAAATACTTTGGATATCACAAAAGAGACATCACAAAGCTCAGGTAGTGCTCAATGACTGTCAAATGCTTACAAGCTACATATGGGAGTGTGTGTACAAGTACGTATGCAAACATGCCTGTAAATATATATATATATATATATATAAAAATTAAATACTTGCTTGCACATATGCATGCATGAATACATTTCAGTGTTGAAGTTTGGTGGGTATGTGTGCAGATATATATACTTATATTTGTATGTTAAATATGTGAGATATATTCATATAGTCACTAATTTCAGTCTAGTAACAGGGTCAAAAATAAGCATGGCACGTCTGATTAAGAAACCTGCTTTCTTTTCCAAAGCAGTGACATTGACCTTCTTCTAATGAAAAGTAGAAATTGCACATGAAACAGAATTTTGGATGAAGACTGGACCTTAGGCTTCTGCAGTTCTAATGAAGAATATTGTATCTGTAACAGAGAGGAAAAACCTGTTTCCTTGTCTGGGAAGAAGCAGTTGTTTGAATGTGCATGGATTGGAGAATTGCTTATCTAATTCTTAGGGGGAAATCTTAGCTGGCAGGAGATGCTAATGTTGGACATTAAAATTATTACTGTGAAAAATTAATTTAGAATACATGTATATGATTCATTACAGGTCTATCGCTTTTACATACATGACGTATGCTTTCTGAAACTTGGTCTTGTTAAGACCTGAAATTATCTGACTGAGAAAGGTTGTGGCTTTACAGTTTTCATTCTAGGAGTTTTGAGCATTGGAAGCCATTGAACAAAAATCCTGAAAGCCGCAGATCACCTTGGAGTGGCTGCAAACAACCTATTTCTGAGGGAAATAGTAATAGTGGATACCATAGTCCATAGGTATTCAAGGACACTTGTCCTCAATCCTTTGGGCCTTGTATCATCTTGAAGCAGATGGATTCTTCCTGTGACCATGATGCAACAAAGGTTCTTGCTGACGTGTTTCATCAAAACCTGCTCTAATCCACTCTGCTGCCTCTAGCCCTTGGAGATCATCTTCACTGGAAGGAGGAGTAGAGGGAGCTAGAGTATTTGGGGCTTTGTGATTAGTGTGAAAAGCCCCTTTCTGGGTGTTTGGAGGGTAGATTTGGTGTATCCATGGGTCATCTCCGTGCTGTGATAAATAGGCTGCTGTAAACAAGAGGACAAATTACTCTGACTTGTTCCAGACAGACATCCAGTACGTGCAGCTCAGCAGGCAGCTTTCTGAGTCACTGTATGCAAATGAAGCCTCCCGTGAGACTTTGCCATAAAACAGAAGAAAGCTTCTTGTTATTTCAGTAATCATGAGCCACTGAGCCAAATAAACTAAGGCTGCCCATAGAGCCACCCTTAACCTGGGGGAAGGACTGTCTGTGGCTCCTGCTTTCTCCTCCATCACTCAAGGCACTGAAATTCCCAAGAGTCACTGGGCCATCTTGATTTAGTCAACTTTTGTGTTTGGTTTGACTAGAAAATGACCTCTTAAAAAGGAGCCCATCCTGGGCAGTCAAAGGAAAACTTAACCACTTTTGAGTCAGAGTCACAGTCCAGACTGGCTGTTGGTATGCTTTTCTCTCTGGATTACCTAGTTACCAGAGCCCACTCCACGCTTAAATAGCCATTGAAAACAGTGCAAGATGTCTTGCCTCTGAGCAAGGAACAGTCAGAAGAGTGTGAATAGACTGATCAGCACCAATAAAGAGCTCCAATCTGACTGAGTAGATATAGGAACAAGCTTTTTCTATAAATCCAAGATACAGCCATCCAGGATAGATGTGCTCACAGAGGGGGCTTGATATGTGAAATTGCAGGATTCATTTGAGAAAAGTTTGCACAGATAAATGTAATGAATTTCCTTTTCTCTCCCTTTGCTTTGTCATATTCCCCATCCATACAAAGCCACAGTTTATCTTTCTGTTCTCGGGAACAAGGAAGCTGCCAGGCACAAATTGAAGAGCCCACACCAGCACAGAATGGAGTGAAACATTCTCCATCATCTGTACAGATCTGACCAGCCTGTATTTAAATATTCTCTCTGTGCAGGCACAAATGCAATTAGGAAACCTGTGATTTCTCCTGAGCCTTGCCAGTCTGACAGCTTGGGAGAAGGAAGTGAGGAGAATGCAGGGAGTCACTGGGCTAAGAGTGATCGGCAGCCTCACTCAAAGTGTCTGTTCAATCAAGGAGGGTGTGCCGGGCACCAAGGTCTCACTTCACTCCACAAACTGCGGCATCTCGGCACTTGGAGGCACCGTGCTCATTGTCAATCAGTCTGTGAGAGCCAGCACTGCCTCCATAAGCACTTCATTCCCACTTCTGCCTTCTCTGGGGTGGTAGGAACTGAAGATGATAGGAAACCAGAGTTAATGAAAGGTGAGGGTGTTAGACAAGAGAGAGTTATCCCACTAAATTACACAACAAAGGTAAACACAGAATCTAAAGCCCAGGTACTGTGATGGCATGGAACACGATGGTGCCAGGAGAGGTAAGTAGGAGAAACAGAAAAAAGATGTATACTACAGAGTATTACAAACTATATACATGAAAGTGAAGAACAAGTGGCAGGCTAAGGGATTGACTATAAAGGAGTAAAGAGAGACCCAAAAAGGCAGATAAAGGGTCAGGCAGAAAGGAAAGTGTGGAAAAGGAAGAAACATAATGGAATGGATGGGTATCATTTATACTGCATCCTCTCATGAGATTCCATGCCCAAAAAAATAGAGGTGATAGGATCCTTGAAACCTTCAAAAGAGATTAAACACACAATTTACATTTAAATAAAATGAGGGTTGTGAGTGTAATGCAACACTCACAAGCTGGTCTTAACAATTCTTCTCTGTATTCATAGTGGCATACAGTAACATCAGTATAAACTGCATGACTTAGAGCCCTACAAATCACAGTTAGCATGGGCCCCAAACACTTCATTAAACTCTTATGCTTATACTATGCAATGTCAGTGTGTAGCAAGAGATTGGGTATTTTTTCTCAAAAGCATGTATATGTTTGTTCCCTACATGCTATAGATAACTTTACATAGATGAAATTGCCACCAATTCTCAGACTTCGGGTGAGTTGCCAATTACTTTACAGTCTTCATACCATGGAAACACTGTTCTGAACACATACACGCTGCATTCCTGTCCTGAATTTCACCACAGACTTGCTTTCAAAGTTGCATCTGTGCCATTCCTTGAGACTTAAACCAGAAAGAAGTTCTGGTGCATTTCTTGAAGAAATCATGATATAAGTCTTTTTTGGAGGAAGCGACGGGCTACATGTAAAAAAACAGGCCCATAATTTCCACAAGTGAAATTTTTGCAAGACAAGTAGCAAATGGAATCAGCTCAGCTCCCACTTAGCAGGAAGTTTCATTAGAGCTGAAAAGTAGTATCTTCTCTAGAGCCCCCTAACCTGTTAACAGAAATAGGAAAACCTTTAAAGCAACTTTGAAGAGTTTTACTCAGTATATTGCTCATAGCAAGTACCACAGCCATGTAACAATACTGAACTTGTATGGCTTTGCCTCTTATAGATGAATCCCAAACCAAGTGATCATTTGAGGCTTTACATAGTATGATATTTTCCTTTAATTTTACACAGGTATCTATAATTGCATATTATAGTAAGTGGTGAAGAATGTGGGGGTTTTAATGTCCTAAAGACTGCAGTGGCCCCTCAGGCTGAAGCCTCCTGCTCTAAGTTTCAAAGGACAAGGAAATACAATGACAATTATACTCCTCTGAAATAGAAGGTTTATTGTGTACAGCCAGGGCAGATGCTCATTTAGCTGTAACCGAGCTGCTAAAACAAAAGCTGTGTTTACCTGCTGCTGCTCAGTAGATTTGAAATCTGACAGATCTGTTTGCTGCAATGCAAGGGGAGCCATGAGCATGCTTTAGGTTTAATGGCACACCTCTTGATAAGCCCTGAAATACTGCTCTGGGAGGTGAAGAGGAGGTGAAAATACTCTTCCCTCAGTCAGAAACCATCCCTGGACCATGAAATACACTTTGGTTGGGAAAAGGTACATCACAAGGGTGTCAAAAAGGGTCAATAAAGAACCATGGACAAAATCTGTCAGATTTAACAGAACATTAATGCAAGCTGCTAGGCTTTAAAACCAAGCTTTTCTTTAAACGATTTTGTGGGAATGTTAGTGAAGAATGTAAATTGAAGCCTGGCTGATGAATCTGGGCAACTGTCCTGTGATTAGTTTTTGTTAATGTAAATAATAAAAGGATGTTCAGTAAAAGATAACCTGTTACATTCTGCTTTAAAATAGCCCTATTCAGAACCAGTTGCTTTTCTAATGTATAGCATATGGATTTCCCATAGTATCATTGAGATGACTTCATGCATACCCTGAGGCAAGTTTTGGCCCCAAATGTTCTATAATTAAGTCCTAGTGGCTCACACAGTAAGCTGAAGATTTGGATAACTCACTTAAAGCTGTTAGCATTTAAATGGCCACGACTGGGGCTTTGATGTTAATGCCCCATGAATCCCTCTGCTCTGGAAGTCAGGTTTTCCCGCTTTAACATCTGTTGCACCAGCAGTAGGTGCACCTACACTGACAGTATGCAGATGGTCAGGTACACAGGGGAGGGTCTGCAGATCTCTACTAAAGAGACTTCCAAGGAGGATCTCTGCTAAAGGGAACAGTTTGTATTGGGTGGAGCCATGCTCATTGCTTCTGCCTGAAAAATCATCTTTATGTATCATGTCCAGCCAAGCCCAATAATGGCTGACATTTTTTTAAAATGTCCTAGACTCCCATTTGGGTCCACCAGCATCTCTTATTTTAGCAGGAGCTGAGTTAGACATAAGATAGAGGTTAGGTTTCTAATACCTAATACATTATGAGCCTTTGGCTGTCAAGCTACCTGTATTTTGAAATTAAGATCTACTTGCATTTGACTGTCTTTTATTGCTCTGGTCTCAGAAATCTTAGACTTGTCAGAGATGTAGATGCTTTCTGAATATAGAAGCATGGTGTTGTTTGCATTAGTATTTGGGAGGTATCGTAACAAGATCTTTCTTATTGTGGATCCTACTATGATTATCTCTGTGGGGGATGGTTTGAAAACTTCAGCTCATATACAGAGCGAGTTCTTGCTTGCATAAAATTTAATATTTTAGCACTCTCTGGATGACACTGACTTCTAGGTCATTCTCAGGCATGATCTCGGAAATACTCTTTGACCTTTGAGGGGCTTTACGAGGTTTGGTTGCTTTCTTAACAGCTGAATTAGCCTGATTAGCTCTGCCGTTGATTCTCTTCCGTGCCTTGTTTCACTGGTTATACTGGTGTACCCTTCCTTGGGGAAAGTCCAGTATTGTTTTACTGGGTGGAAGAGCCCTATCTATTTTCCCAGGCTTGAGTGGAAGATTATGTAAACTGAGAAAAGAAAGGCCAAGATTGTTTCTGTGAGCTGAGGCCTTTTCTTAATGTTGGTATGAGGCAAAGTCACACTGTTCTTTGTATATGATTTTAGGCAACATTTGCACACACACATGAAACTTTTAAGTAGGATTATTTTATAAATCTTAGTAAATTTTAAAAATCCCTTTACACTTAAAGAAGGTTGTCACAAGTATTGTCAAAGTGATAAAAATCACACCAGGCAGTTTGAGTTGCTAGTGACTGCAATGTTATGCTTGGTGTTTAGAAAAGCTCTCAGCTGTCAGTCATATCAGCAGTACACATAGGGGTAGGAGTGCTGGTTTGGACAGGCTGAAGGTAATTAAAACATCCCCTCTATAAGGACCCGTAGGATGAGCTTTAAAATTAGCTTGCACTTGGGGGAGTGAGCAGCATTGTATTTCTTCCACATATTTAAGTGTTATCCTACCCAGAATGGGTATCAGAAGTGTTTTGTCTGTCAGCTGCTTGGAAGGTTCTCTGTGACGTACATGGGACTTTAGGATGCTGGCCCTGTGGAAGCTGGGGTAAGCCATGAAATATTAAATGAATCTTGTAAGTGTAGGGGTCAGGTTATCGGTGCTCATCAGCTGGAAAAGAAACACACAGCCTCCAGCCACCTTTGTCATAAGACTCCTCAGCACCAGGCAGACACATGATGGGCTTGTCTTCTGTCAGGCTCAGCAGGAATTCCTTTCTGTTCTTAAAATGAAGCTATATGTGACTCTGCAGATGGACAGGTACATACCATTAGTTAGTAGAGACCTGCAGAAAGCGAAGAAGGAGCACAGGCTATGGTTGGTTGATACATGGGCTTCAGGGACCAAACCAGTTGAATAAATTTCCCTCTTTGGCTGCTGAGATTTGCCAACATATTGCACAACTCTCCCACTCATCTCAGCATAGATGTTTGTAGAGTCAAGCTACGACCAGAGACCACAAATCTTTCTTTAAATCATGAATTTTTGCATGGATTGGGGAGTAATTTTTTGCAATGGCCTGGGGAGTAATGAGAATACCTTATCTGATACTGCTTCTGAAATCACTATTTCATTGGACCTCCAGCCTCAGGGCATGATTTGCAATGTAATCAGTACTGCATTTATGTTTACCATTTTGTGCAGGAAGCACCATTGCTGATACGACCAGCTCAGCTTCTTCAAAGATGTGTCCTAATGCTGAATTTGGAGTTGGGCCCCTGAAAGTAGAGCAAGGGGAAAGTTTTCTGGATGTCATACTTGACCATTGATGAAGGTTAGCAGACATATAACTCAGAAGGCAATATGATCTTTGTATGATGTCACCTGAGACTTTGTGAGATGTTCTCCCTTCACACCATGGAAGGACCCAACAGTCAGCAGTACTGTACTCGTAAGACCTTGGGCTTAGTGAAGTGTCAGGAAGATGCTGCAGTGTCAGGAAGGTGCTGCCTTGTCAGGGCTACATGGCAGCATAAAATCTGAAGTAGCCCTTTCTATGTAAGGACACAGGAGTTAAATCACATGATGTCTCTGGTTCAAAGAAGGTTGTCTTTTTTCCCCTTGCTTCCAAAAAATATAAAACCAGACACCACTCAAATGAGTATACCACTAACCTAATTCTTCTCTTTGATAACATGACTGCTGTAAAGACAGACTTTGTTCTTCTTGTTGAAAACTGTCAATAAAAAGTTTAGTTCTCTGTCTCTACCTTCCCCGTGCTTCTCACCCATAAAGTCTTTACTTTCCAGTTGAAAAAACTAAGGATTATTTCCAGTACAGGCTGAAATCAGTCAGGATCTGGTTTGTTTAATGTAGTAACTTCGGTGTCTCAGGTTTAGTGGTTTTCCTGTCTGCACTCCTTGCTGCCTGGGGAGGTTATGGATAGGAAGTGACAGCAATGTTTCATCTCACTATGTCCAGACACTTGCACTTCCTTCACTGCCACCCCCTGCATGTCTCTGTCATACTTTTTGTCTGTGTGTGCAGCTTTTTGCAGTGTTTCAATACTCAGGTAAGTGGAGTATTATTTTTTTCTTTTATAGGCTTATACCCATGGTTCAGTAGTAGGGAACAGTGCAAGGCTCACTCTCTCTGTCTGTCATTCACTATCTTAGGATACTTTTTAGAGAGAGACAAGCACCCTTTTTGCACACTCGGCTTTCTGGATTTGTGACACAAGCATTTAACCTTTCCATAGACTAGCCAACTTGTGATTCAGGAGGTCACATATGCTTTAAAGTCATTTACACAACTCCATTCTCACATCTTGTTAGCTGATCTTCATATATTGCTCTCTTTTTATGCAATGGATTATCCACTCTGCTGTGTGGCTGTTCCTCTTTGGGAACCTGATGCTGAAAACTATTTCCTCAACCTGTTAGGCTTTACTCCTTGCTGGTTTACTTCTTTCTTCATATACAACTCTGCCAAATTCACAGGCTTATCCAATGAACATGAATTTACTCTTCTTCTGGTTAATCATCTTCTAACCCACCAAAGTGTGTTTCTTGGATTTCCATATTTTTATGGATGGTTTTTAGACCAGAAAAACACACTGTACCTTGGAGTCATCGTCTTCAAACTGGAAAAACAATCAAGACCTGCTCAGCCCATCTCCCCAGGGCCAAAAAGGATGTGTGCGTTGCATGTCTAGTGTTTTGTCTAGGTCCGTTTTAAATACACAGTCAAACTTCAGCTCTTTCCCTAAGGAGACTATTTTTTAGGTTTATAATATTTGCTCCTTGGAATTTCAGCTTTATGTCACTGGTCTTGATTTCATCCATATACCTTTATATTATTAGCTAACCTCTTTTCTTCTTCTTTTTTTTTTTTTTTTTTTTTTTTTTTTTTTTTTTTTTTTTTTTTTTGTCATTTGCAACTTTCAATTATATGCAGCTTGTTTTCCTGCCTTTGCCCTCATCTGATAGTCACTGGCATGTGACCAGGCTATTGCAGATGTAGCTCTTCATTTCTTTCCCTAAATAGCTCAGTCTTTCCACCACGCTGGTTGCTTATAAGGCTCTTCTCTGAACTGTCTCCAATCACTCTGATGAGGAGGTGCCCAGAAACAAATGTCACATTCCAGGTGATTTCACCTCAGAGCAGAGACAGAGAGACTATTGCTGTATCTTGCTATTATGTGATGTGATTACCTAGCTTTAAATGGTGATGTTTTGTCTTGACTTTTCTCTGTGTGTTCAGTCTAGACTGTGGCCATTGTCTGTGGTTCTTTAAAAGATTCTCTTTAGAAGCCTCCAGGCCTGTTCCATTGATCTGAATTGTTCATTTTCCTTTCAGGCTCCTTCAGCCCCTTTCTTTCCCCTTTTTCCTCAAGTGTAGCTGTCACAAAGCTCAGTATAATCCTCTCAGGGTTGGTGTGTTTTGAATACTTCAGTTAACAGTTCAGCTCCACCTGCTTTTGGAGCCAATCCTATGGGCTAGGATTTTTGAGGCTACTTGCTCCAATGTGTAGGAAATACTGGCATTTACCTTTAGCTATCTAAGTCTAGCCAAGGCATCTTTGAAAATGTTCAGGTCAGTAATGACTCTTCATGAGACTAGGTTTTAAAGTAACATGCACACTCAGTCTGAGCACTTCCCAGTCTTTGGGTAACTTGAGCCCAAATATTTCACCTTTTGATGTTTATCTATACAACTCTATAGAAAGAACCAAACAGAAATGCCATGTTGAGATACTGTGGAATTTTTGAAGGTGTTTGTATTGCAATACAAATTTTGCTTTGGCACTTACTGTAAAAAGAACGGATGTCAGGTTAAAGTAAACAAATAATCTGAGCAGCTTCTTAAAATGCATGAAATGTAAAAGGCAAGGCTTCATTTCTCTCCAATGCTCTGCACCAAGTAAACCTACTTTGTCCACCTGTCAGTTGGATATTTTGATCCCTGTTATGCTTACAAACATGGGAGTGGTTTTTTGTTATCATGTTGCTAATTCCTTAAATATTTACTCTTGACATGCATATATGCAGATATAAAAAAAAAAAGCTTTTGCATTTCCATATGCCCAGAGTGCTTTGGGTTTGTGTTTAGCTCTGGAACCCCCTGGGTGGTAGCAGCACTACTTGTGACCTTTGTGCTCACTGCGATGTCATGACCTCTGTGCTAATTGTAGCTTGGTATTGAAAAGACAGAATTTATGTCCTTGCTAGTGAAGCCTGTTCAGGATAAGATAAAAAAAAAGATGCATACCTCTCCACTGTCTGCTAACTTTGATAGTGCAAGATAAGAAAAATATGCAGAATACAGTGGAAGGCACCATAAGCTGTAAACAAGCTGCTATAAATATATTTGTGTTGAAATGCATATTGAGTTCTACCTGTCCTATAGCTGAACATAGTTGTTCATGTTGTGCTAGTACTTTTGGGCTGGTAACACATCACTGCTTAGGGGTTTTGGTAGATATATTACTAATCAGTAAATTGATTTGGGCAGTTCTGTCACTTGAGTTCTGTCTTAACTCTTACTAGAGACAAAAGTTGCAACAGACATTGATGAACATATTTGATTCTGCAGGTCTGACCCATGGCATCTTGGTATTTTCTCTTTGTCATTTATGTCTAACTAAAAGCATTTGGAAAAGTTGTATCAAAGTTGTATCAAATCAGAATAATTTGTTTTGTTTTTATAAATCTCTTCATTTTAGTGTTCTTATTTTGTATCTCTCTTTCTTTCTTTCTAATATCTAGTTTACTCTATCAAGGCCTATTCCATCATATCTTCTATTACAAAACTCAAAGTTCTTAGAAATCCAGGCCTATTTTAAACACAAGCAAAACAGGTAGGTGCCTAAGGTTGTGGATTGGTGGAACAGGGAGTCCGAAGGTCCCCAAAGACTTAGAGTGATATGGTTTCTTGCCTGAACTGCTGTGTCAAGAGTCTGTGAAAATAAACAGCTCTCCAAGTAGTCGTAACTTCTCATCTCTCTTTCCATTGGGCCGGCAGTGTGGTGTTATCTCACAGGGACTGGGCACACGTACACAACGTTGCAATGTTGCAGCCAGCCAGGGCTCCCTCTTACCATTTACATGATGATGTTTGCAGGGGCAACTTCTGTGCCCATTTGGCTGGGAAGCTTTATACTTCCTTTGGAAATAAAATACAAAAAAGGACATTATTTGTTCTCTTCCTGTGATTTGAGGAGGTGGTTGAGTTGTAGAATTTCTTTTTCAAATGTTTCCCAAATCTTCGCATTCCTTTCTGTCTTTCCTGCCTTTTAATAGTTTCTACATAAAAAAACTTAAAGTGTTTGCTCAACACCCATGAATTAAGATGCCTGTGAAGTTGATCTATTATTATCTTAATTGGTCTTACAGAGAAGCTGAAGCACAGAGCACTGAAATATCTTTCTCAAGGCCAAGCATATATTCCCCAGAAGAGGTGTAAGTAGGACCTAGATTTCCTGACTCCTAATGCTGTTCTTTAAAATAAATAGAATTTCTTTTTGACTTGTGAGGATCTTCTTTGATGGTGGTGACAACTGTGTTCATATTTGTAAAATTTTTCTTTTCCTTTTTGATCTCACATTCTTTAAATATTATTATTATTATTATTATTGCTGCCAGCTCTAAACAATTTCTATTTTCATTTTGGCAGTCACAAGTTTTCCATCAAATTGGTGCAACCATCACTTACTAAACTTCTTCATAGTATTAAAATTGAGATAGAGTTGAGGCTACTTTGACTCTTCTTTTTTAACTTTTTTTCTCTTTTAATAAAGGAAAATCAAACTGATATGTTCCACATTTACACCTGTACCTTCTTTTACTTGCTATATTATGATTGATGGCTCTGTTTCTTACTACTCCTTTTCTATTATCACGTGTTTCCATTTGCAGTGAAATACCCATCTATCTTCACTGTTGTATTTTCACACTGCAGTAAAAAACCTCATTGCCTCTCAGGCACCAATTGCAAACCTTTTCCTTTTCTGTCCTTTTCTGGAGATTTGTGTGGCAGGTCAGTCCTGCTGCAGACTAAAACCTTTGCCTTTTTCCTTACTCATGCCATGAAGTCATAGCTGTGTCTGATATCACAGTGGGCTGCCCTGGGAAGTCTTGTGATATCTGAAGGAGAGGATTATAGCTAGGTTAACAAAGCAGTGGCAGGACTGGAGTGATAAAGGTGTTTATCATACTATAAAGCATCTTGGTAATGAGAAATTTAAGCACAGACGTTTCCTGTTTTTTGAGGGAAAGCTGGAATTTTATCTGCTTTTCTCTCATGCTTCATCAAGGAAGTTCACATTTATAAAGCAAGGGGAGTTGAAGCTGCACTTTGTTTTTCTCACTGTAAGAGGGAAGGGTAAAATGTGCCGGCAGGCTAGGTCTATAACATTGATTTGTAACCAACAAAGGAAATGTCTACTTATGAGACACAAATCAATGTAACCAGACTGTGAAAGTGCAAACAGAGATGTGAGAAAATTATTTGATCATTAGTCTTCCTTTTGAAAAGACAGAGGGCCAAATTCTGCTCTCATTTATGAGGATGTAACTTCCATGAAAACCAGGGGAGACTTGCCAATGTAATTATAAACAAAATTTTATATGGTGTCCCTCTGATGGATGGAGGTGTAAGGCTTTAGAGTCAGGAAGGGGGCTAGGCAGGAAAGGAAGAATGCTGTAGCAAAGAGGATATGAACCAGGTTTTGTTGTTAATGAATTGTAGGTGCAGAAAACATATTGATGTTCCCTCCCATGCAAAGGTGACTTTTATGAACTATGCACCTCCTTAATTTAGCTGAAATCTTAAAACAGTTTTAATTAACCTGAGAATTTGTTGTGACAGGCTGAGATATTTTCTTGGAGACAGACTTGTCTCCTGAGAATTATCTAATCTTGCAGATTCTAGACTACAGGGTTTATTATCTCGGAAAACCTTGTCTTTACAATTAAACCACTGTATTTTGAAGGTAGGAAGAAAATTTGGTGGTCTAAGTCCTTTTGGCCCATGGAAAGCAATAGATACTGATTTGGAAGTGAACCACTTTATTCTTCCATGGCTAGTCTTTACAGAGACCGTGTGTTCCTCAGGTGGGGGATTTTGTCTCCGCTGGAGCTGTTTGCATCCCCAGATTTACCCTGTGGATTGATAGAATTGGTTGTTTCCATGCAAAATCACTTTCTGAAGCTGTAGTTTGACTGCATAGTGGATCTCAGTCATAAAACCGCATCAAAACCACTGTAGCACAAAATGTTTGATCTAGGATAAATTCACACTCTGTTTTGAATGTTTTCAGAACAAATGGATTATCTTTATGTGGCAAGCAGGATGTCAGATCAGGTATCACCTGTCTGCACCACTGTGACTTCAGGCTAGATTAGGTATCGTCTGCTCTCCTGCAGCAGTACAAACTCTTGCTAATTTAACAGTAATGTGATCATGTGCCCGTGCCCAAACCAGGTCACATCTACACTGACGACTGAGCTGAGTCTGTTCATTAGCGGGCAAACTCATCTCAACTTCAGTTTCAAAAACACCCCCAAGGGGAGGCAAACCACCTCCTTTAGCTGCACACCCTGCTTCAGTCGAGGCTTCAGCCTCTCCTCAGCAGTTCCCTGCATTTGCACAGGTACCGGGATCTCCCCATATGTCTCCATCCAATTCCATTAGTGCAGTCACTGGAAAGAGAAAGGCCAACACATACATACATACACAGTTTTAAAGGCTTGGGACTCATTTGGAGAGGTAGATACTTTTATTCTGGTTAAACTGCTCTTAATTCCTAGGGATATTGTTTTATTTATGCCACAATACAAGATTAAATCAGGCCATGGCTTCCCAACAGACAAACGAAGCGAGTCAAACAAATTATATTTTTGAAAGCTTTTGGGATAAGAATAATTTTGAATCTAAAATGCATTAAAGTGACATTAAATAACAACAAAAAGCTTACATTCATTCCAAGTTAAACTCCTCTTTACAGAAGGAGGTGCAACAAGTTCCGTCATTTTACTTTGTAAAGCGAAAAATGTCTGCTTTTTGATTTTTCTGAACTACTCTTGGCCTTTTGAGATGGAGATAAAACTCTCCCTGGCTCTTGCCCCCAACTCTCACATGTAGTGAGTATTTCCCCTTGAGTGCTCTTTGTGTCGTGAGATCTTAAAATAAGTGTCTTTCTGTCAGGCATTGCTCTTATATAATACATGTTGTCATCTGGAGTGAGGCACAGTTGTGCATATTTAGCTGGTTTGCTTTGTAATGCGTCATTACAAGTGACCAAAAACATGGTACAGGAAGTTGTTTGTGTGCTTTTTTTTCATTGCTTATGCAACTCCCAAGCAGAAAATTTTCTTGAGAGCAGATGGTACAGAAAAGTCAATTGCAAGTTCCATTTTCCAGATGCATAGATGTTTCATGTCTTCTTGAAGGCAGTTCAGATGACTTTGGAAACTTGAGTCTAAGTTTTGTTTAACCCTTTATTGGGTCCCCGGTTAAAGTGTTTCCTGCAGGAGTTTCGGTTCTAATAAAAACAGCCTGAATGCACAAGATCCATTATGTTCTTAGATGCTTAGCTGGATTCTGGGACATAGTGTTATAATCAGCAATTAAAATATTTCTACTGCTTTTCTAGCAAGAATGCTGCAAGTTCAGCAACTGATGCATGTTCTATGGTTTCCATTTGTTTCTCTCTTTCAACTTTCCAAAGAATACATTGTAACGCAGAGGGGCCAATATCTGAATTTCTTACTGCTTGACAAAGGGATTACTAGATAGTGAAGGCAAATTAATTTGACTTCCTACAGAGAAGGTAAGAACTTCTTACCCTAGGGCAGTAACACAGTCAGCTCATGACTGCATGATACTGATAAACTACAGTTTACAGCTCAGTAGGTTTCTTGTTTGATTTGGTTTTTTCACTTGCTTGGGTCTTTGGACTTTTCACGGTAGGCTTATTGCTGCTGAACTGTAGGCTTTTATTTGATAACAAGTGAAAGTATTGGTCCAATTTTTTCTCTGTTGCACCCACAGAAATCTGTAGGAGATCATATGAGTATTGTAGACTAACTTAGTGGGAGGGCATCCATTAAAGTCTGCAATTGTTAACCAGACTGGTCACTTTGTGAGTTCAAATACAAAGTCTAGGTTTAGCTCTGGTCTGACTTTACTGTAAGGTGATTTGTAGATCCAGAGATTCATAAGAAGTAAGACACTTGATCCCATAGTAACAATACCAAATTGTCAGTTGTTGTCCATAGATCCCGAGGAACCAGGAAGTAGGATTTCTCCAAAGATACTGCTTAGCATGCAGTATGGCATGCCTCGGTCAGACGTAAGCATAGAACCAGAGTTTGACATCTGATCCACTAAGTTTTGTTGTTTTCAAGTACTCTCAACAAACTTTCAAGGAAGATTATCTGAGCTAAGAAAGATAATAGATTTAGAAATAAAAGCTGAAGGAGAACATTTTTAATTATGTCATCACCTACGTTTTTAGCTGTTTCTTCACACGTTTTATTCACGCAATGTGAAGAGATGAATCTAAACTGAACTCTCAAAGCTGAACAAATTCAGGAGTGCAACTGACTTTGCAAATCCCTGGCTCCAAGACATCTCTTAAAATGAGAGAATACAGAGGTTTGGGATGACTGAAATCTGGCTCTTATGTTGGTAATAGCATGTAATTCAAGTTTAGATGCCCAGAAATGGTGACTGATGATAAGAGAGGTCGGAAGGAACTGGTTTCTTTGGAAAACCTTGTGCAATAGTCTAGAACCACTCCATTTGCAAACAGGCTCCCAAGGGAAGTGATACTGACATCAATCCCATCAGAGTTCAGGAAGTGTCTGGACAGTGCCCAGTTACGTGATTTAGTTGTAGGTAGTCATGCAAGGATGACCTCCTACTGCATGAAAGTTCAGAATTTTGTGATACCAGAGTAATGTTCAGAAACTCCTTCCTTCTGTAGACCACTCATGAATAACAAAAAGAATAATATTTTCAATTTATAGAGAAGTTTCATCTGAAGACCTCGTTATTGATTAGCAGCATTATCTATTAGCCTTGCAGTAATGAGGGAGTTGCATATTGTCACTTACTTTTCCAAGGGGGAAACTGAGAGGTGTAAAAGTAAGGGTTTGTCAGAGCTATGAGAAGTATCTTACTAAAATGTGGACCTTCCCTAAGAGACAGAAGGGGAGTTAGCAACTAGAAAGACTCGAGTTTTCAGGACAGGATCCAACCATAGCCTTCACCATTCAATGTTCTCTCAAAACCAAACAGTGCAGTTGGGGGTTTTTTTTCACGCCTTCTTGATGCTTGGGCTGAGAAGCAAATTGCATATACCAGACTGGCTTCTCAAGGCAATAAGTGAAAATGGCATTTTAAAATAATAGTTGCCATGTCCTGCAGCTCAGAACTGTCATATTGCATGTGAAAAGCTCACTCCTTCCCAGAAATGAGGTGTAGAAAGTAATATGAATATGTGTGTGTGCGTGCATGTGGATGTGTCTGGGTCTGGGACTCAGACAGAATCCCTACCTGGGAATGGCTTGTTATTATTAGACATGCAGTTACCAGGGGTTATGTAAGACAATTGGAGCTCTGTTTTTTAACAGAGATATGATTCATGCTACTTGTAGTAACAGTAACCACCTCCAAACCAGACAGAAAGCAGACACAGACAAAAGGCTGAAGAAATCAATGCTGGCTGAACACAGGCATCCTCCTGATACCTTCTGCTTGCAAACAGACTTCAGGTTATCAGCAGTGGAGGTTGATGCTAATTCCAAAGACTTCTGGAGTAACTGAGCCAGTACATCTGGATTGGTGGTGTTTGCAGGGCGTGGTTGAGGCTGCGGGAGCTGTGAGGGGTGACAGCATTGGGCATACTTTGCCATGTTCCCGGCAACGTCTCTGGTGTTCTGCAGGAGGCTGAGGGAGCTGTGAGCAGAACTAGCACTCCTACTCTATTTTCTCAGTTACTCCTGCTGGGAAAGACTGGAACCAAAACAACTTTTGGCTCCTCTGCAGTTAACACTTCTACAGACATTTTTATAGTAATGTGGAGGGAGAGTCGAGACCTGGAGTAGCTTTGAACTTCTGCCAGCGCTCTTCATTAGAGCAAATTGGGAAATCTGATTGAACTAGAATAGCTCTAAGCTCCCCTACAGCTAACATTCCTGATCTATCTCCTATGGTACTTCTTGGCGGTCGTGGCAGAAATCAGAATATCTGCAAGCGTCCTGATAATTTTGTTCATCTGGGCCATTTTCTTATAAGATTTTCTGTCACAAAATAGCAGGAGTAAGGTAGCTGCCAGATTGTCTACAGTCAAAAAACTCAATCACCTCCTCACAGAATTTCTTTCCTGATAAGAAAAAAATGTTGACTTCAGACACTGGTGGGGTGCTTATTTACAGTGTTACTCTTCAAAAGTAAAAGGTGGGGAAGTTGGCTATCAGGTGCCCTCAAGTCACTGCCATTCCCTACCATGCCTTGTCTTGGAAGATTGTGGATGTCCTTTAAAATTTCATTTCAGCATCATCTAAACCATTCTGCATAGTAACTTCTGCTGTCAAGGAAGAAGATGCTGAAGATTTGCAAATGGTCTTTTTAGCACTCAGGAGACAGCCCTCCTACATTAGCAGAACTTATCCAACAACAGAGCCAACTGCCTTCAGTTTCATTCAAAAAACTTTTGAAATGACCATAGAAGAGGCCTCTAAGAGCCACAGAAGAGTGCTGAATACTGCGTTACAATAAATCCCAAGAGTATCATTTCCTAATACTGAAGTAAGAATAACAACAATTATTGCTATGTTATTTTCCTTAATGCATCATGCTGCACATACTGCACAGAAATCACTTCAACTACTATTAATGTTAGTAATCATTCTCCATCAGCCACACCACATACAGTTTTAAGAGAATAGTAAAAAATAACTCAGAGTGCCTTAAAAATGGCATTGTAGTCATATCCTGACTCTGTGTTTTTCTGGCATAGGGTGTTTAAAACCCGGATCTGAATAACGCAGCTGGCACTGACATCTCTACATTTCAGGCACACTTAAGAAAAATCCTGGTTTGATGCAAATGATACATAACTTTAAAAAGCAAATAATTATCACAAATATACATCACACCTCAGGACACACTGCTGTCAGTGACTTGACATTTCAAATGATGAGTTTCACAAATGCACATAACCATCAGATTTGATTGAACAATGTTTTAGAATAATTCACATGCTCATCTAGAACTTTTTTCATTGTGTTTTGGCACTGAAGCATGAAACAGGAAATCTACAGTGGTTTTCTCTTTGCTTGTGAGGCAGCAAGCGCTTTGATCAGTTCTCCGTACTCCAAGGCTGTAGTCAGTTATTCCTCAATGGATAATGAAACTAAAGCCCAGAGTGACTCTGTTTCTCTGTGGATCCTGTGTGATATTTTATATATAGTTTTTGACATAAATCAAACAAGCTTTCATTTGTACAGTTTGAGGCCAGAGGCAGCAAACACACAGGAAGAATGGTATGGGAAAATATATTCATGGTGCGTTTTACCTAGTCTTTTCACTGTGTTGGTTACTGACTCTTTAATGAATGACTGGCAAAGAAATCTTCAGAGATGGAGACAGTCATCCAAAACAACAAAAAATAATTAAAAATAATTTTAATTTTTTCATAACTGACAGTAACACAGTTGTTTAGCTCAGCATTCAGGCAGCAGGGGTAAAATGGTTAAAACTTAAGGAAAAGATTCCTTGTGTCAGACTTTGGTCCTCAGAATCCATGCAAATGTGATTTTTAATATAAGTCTTCCTCTACTAAAGGCAGATAAAAATCATGCAAGCATTTTCATCTCCTTATAAAACAAGTCACATAATGAAAACTCAGGGAGAGGGAGGAATTCTATCAAGAAGATACTAAGGGGTTTTTTGGTGGGGGGGAAAGGAGGGTGTTCAGTTTTTCTGTTTATCTGTTTGATAACCTGGCTGTTGGTGCTTGAGAAAACTAGATGTATCAGAGAAACTTTTATTTCTTAGTTTGCCTTGAAGGGGATAGTTCTGTGACAAATGGATCAAATCTATTGACATTTATAGCTGAAATTTATTCCACTGTCCTACATGGAATTCTGCCTTTAATTAATGTAAACAGTATCTCATAGTTTCCGCAAGCAACAAGCCATAAAAAACCAGTATTTAATTACTTTTATCACCTACCATTTTGTATTGTGTTCCATACTCATGGAAGCAGTACTTCCGACTTGTGATTGAGATCATCTTTCAGCATAAGAACCACAAGCTTGGTGGCCAGATATTGATGCCTCAAGTGCCATACCATTGTGACCAGGAGGGAGGGGGTATGGCACAGCCAGTGTCAATAGTGTAAATCTTGATTAAATCGTTATGTGCTGAGATTATACAGTCCCTGCACCTTGGTGAAAATACACTGGCAGTTTGAAAACCTGGTTACTGAAACAGGGAGATCTATTCTTTGAGTATGTTCAGTACTTTCTGCAATTCACCAGCATCTATGGGACTAAAAGTTTCAGGGTTTATGCCAAAGTATTTATTTGCAAGGACGGCATTTAATGAAACCAAAGCAATGTGTAGGGGAGGAGGAAGAAACTCAGCTCATTTTCTCCGTATGCTTTCATTGTTTTTGTTCTTCCTGAAAAATAATGTCCTTTCAGATTTCGTTTGACATCTCCATGATGTTGAACAGATTCGGAGAAATCACCAATATTTTGACAGGGTTCCTTGGCAATGAAATGTTCATGAAGCTCATCTGTCATGAGCTAATCTGGCTCATCTAGCCAAAGCAGTATCTTAAGCGGATATATTACTGTAACAATTTAATTTCTACACATTTTCTTCGTCTCTGGTGATTGTAGTGATGGCAACTCATATTTCAGTTTCAGAAACATAGGTATTAATTGCAGCACAACTATACCTTTAGTTTTGTGAGACTCTTGCTTAAGGTAGCAGGGCAGTGTCATGTTGTCTGAGTGCCGCCATCTCTTTACCAAGACAATACTCTGATTGCACTGGCCATCTTTAGTGCTCATGGCTTCAAAACCTTAACCTCTTACTTGTTCCCCTCCCACGAACCTTTTGAGTATCATGCCATAATGCTGATGCCTTGTAACCTACAGCATCAGCACATAAATGCCTGAGGCTGTTTATACCCTCAAACTGCTTCTATTAATACTAAGTATCTGTAGAAAAGTAGCACTCAAGATTCAACAACGTTCGCAGTATACAAACACTACCCACAAATCAGTCTGTTCCCAGGAAAGGTTATGTAGGTACAGTTCCACTGAGCATGGATGATTTACTCCATAGTCGACACCAACATCAATAAAATTGGGACTTTATCTGTTTGCCTCAGTCATACTCCACTTTAATGAACTGTTTTGAAAGTTATGTGGTTTCACTCAGCATGCAGGTACAATTGTGAAGGCTCCATAGTAGGAATATACAGAATTCCATGTTTTATACCCAGCAATGTTTTGCCAGAATAAGGTAATTTAAAAATAATGATCATGTATATAACTCCACATGCATACATACATATATATATACATATATATATATGGTCACTTATATGTATAAAGCTATGTATGTGTACAATACTGTTTCTTGTTGTTACCACTTGTGGAAAGTGGTCTGACACCCTGCCGTGGTTCAGTCTGGCATCAAAGATTTTTGTATTCATTTAAACTATAAGCTGAATGTTACATTAGGGCTTTTGGTGACCTGTTCCTGCTCTGATTAGGCCTACCAACTACTGGCATTTAGTTTCCTCTTCCAAGCAGCAGTTGTCTTCATTTCAAATGAGGTGTAAAAAGTCCAAACAGTTGCTTAGCATTGCCAAGCAGGGCTTTATCCTGCTCCGCCCGCCACGAGGAGCAGCCAAGAGAGCGGCGCACATTCTGCTTGGGCACCTGCCACACCTGCAGGTGTGGAACTTACACACCCGACACACTGAGCATGATGAGATCTTCATTAGTGGGAAATAGGCAGCACTCAGAGTTAAACCTTAAATGAGAGAGAATGTTCTGGGTTGAGGCCTTGTACCACTGCCCCAGGTAGGAGGGGCCATTCAGCATGGGAAGTGGAAAGGAAAGTTGGAAGGAGAAGAGTTGTCCTTTTTGACCTGGACTCTTAGGCATGGTTAGCTGTTGCATTGAGAGTACTGCTTGCAAATAGAAAGAAATATCAGAAGAATCAACAGACAAAAGTGAGACCTTGAAGGTGCCTATTCCAAGTGCCAAAATCAAGCTTAAGAATTGCAGCTTAAGAGCAGTGAAATTCTATAGTATCAGATAAAAGGCACTGAAAGAAGGGAAAAAGAAACAGATGCGGACAAGTAATAGAGGGCTTGTGAGACAAAAAGGGGGTACATAATTTTGACTTTCCTACAAACTACATTGGTATTCTGGATTTCAGTAAGTACCTCTGGGACTTCAGGGAGAGATTTTTTTCTCTAGTGCTCCTGCAAACATGTCCTTGTGGGAAATTGGCCTTTACCAGGCTAGAGCAGTCCAGCCTCTTTAAACAGTCTTTCTGTAAATGTCTAATCCATTAACAAATTAATTTCTGATTTTTAGGCCATACTGATAGTGGACATACAGTGTTCCCAGTAGAATACAGAAATGAGCAGTTTCCTCTCCTAAATGAAGCCTTGACTACTGTGAAAAAGTCATGCTTATGGCCTTCTCGTAACACGTCCTATGTTTAAAATTTTTGTGTGTTTTATGGCGCAAGTTCTGGCCTCTGTTGGAACAGTGGTTTTTATATCTCAGTCTATCTTGATCTCTGTTTAAGACATTGGGGTTGGATATCTACCTATAGGGTGCCGATGGCCTAACCTTGTTCATACATGAATGCTGTAGTCAGTCCTAGTCAGACAATGTACTTTCTCCTTACAGAGAAACTGTAAAATATATCTGGAATAATCCACTTCATCCAAAAAGTTGATCCTTGAATCATATTTCTTGATGGCTAACACTGCTGTTCTCATCTCCTCTTTCTTGTTGTGGCTTTAAGAATTTAATCCAAAATGCTACTCCCAGAGAGAAAAAGTGACCAAAAAAGAATTGAATTTAGCTTAGACAGCCCAGTCTGAAAATATATCATGACTGTGAAAGCATCAATTAAAACTGACCTCACCTGACTCAAGAGATCTGTACAATATGTGGATTAAGATCAGACATGCTAACTTCTGAAGCACTAGCAAGTTCCTTTCCATTGCCTCATGATAGACAGCACTGTTCCAGCGCAGCAAGTAAGAATAATCAAAAATAAGCTCACAAGAAGCTCATCTTTTAATTTTTTCATTACTAGGGATCAGAGGAAATGCAGAAGGAAGCATTCGGAAGATATAAAAGACTATTGCAGGAATAAAATAAATAGCAATTAACTGCTTGATCAGGAATCACAGAAAAAAAAGTAACAGAAGATTGAGGTATCAGGTCTCAAGCAAAGAGAAGGAGCCATTTTGCTGATTGTCCCTTGCTGGTCGGACATAGGAGTGCCCCTAACAAGCAGGGAATACTAAATGTGTTTGATGGTGTCTCTGAGCAGACAGAAGTATATCCAGGGGGAGAGACAGAAATACCGTGCAGGGAACTAATCTAGAAAAAGCCAATTTCAGGACCGAGGAACAACAGTAAGTTGATGTTTATAATATTTAAGTCAACTGTAAAGGAAATATGATGGTGTGTTACGTAAAGAGCAGAGTCAGGCCAATGCTTGCTTCTCTGTGTTTTAGGCAATACCATATGACAGACCACATCAGATCAATGATGCTGATTAATGAACAGTTCTGGAAGGTAGCTTGTTAAGAGATGAAAGGGTCAAGACACAAATTTCATACATATATATATATGGTCGTGCAAATATAGAGAATATAGAATCAGGAGAATATAGAGTTATGGTCCAGAAGCCCATTAATCATCAGCATTATTATGTAAAGCACCACATTTTCTCCTGACTTTATGCCCACTGCAACTGCACTGAAGTCAGTATAAAACTGACCAAAGTGTACATCTTAAATCACAATCTGTAGTACACCACTACTGTCATAAAATGGACCTTCCTTAATAAAAACACTGATACGATTAATGTTCCTCACACCCTCTAAATTACTAGATAAAACTTGGAAAGAGCAAGGTGGAATAAAAGTGAGCATATACAAAATCCCCAAGTTACTATCATTAGTGGGAATATTTAAGTAATAAAGGTCTGCATTTCTGGAATGCATTCATGCAGAAAATTTATCCTCCAAAATCTTAATTAAGCACACAGTACCCCATGAACAGAAATATAATGCTTTTTTTTTCTGGATAGAGGAGTCCAGGTAGGCAGGGGAGAGGTTACTTAACCCAATGTCACTCATCCCATTCCTCTGATGTCCTGCTTGTCTCTTCTTTTCCCCAATCTTCTTATGGTCAAAGATCCTTTTCCTCTAATTTTTCCAAAGCTAGATTAAGTCTTCTACAAAAATTTGGAGTATTTCATTCTCTGTTGCACTCCCAATGTCTTAAGAAGTACCATCAGCTTTGTTGATTTTATGTACTTTAAAAGTACCTAACAACTTCTGAGGATCTCAGTGCTTTATGCTCATCACACTAGAGGAAAGAGATATGTCTTCCCAGGCCATAGCAAAAAATATGGAGAAAAATGAAGATATTTTAAGTTTGCCTTTCACAGAGATTTTTGTGCCCAGATTTTGTAGAAGACTTCCAACAGCCCATCTCTAACAACTTGTCTGCTTGACCCTTGATGTGAAGCCAGATTGAGTGCTAGGCAGTGCTACAAGAAAGAGCCACTTGGATTGGGATCCCAGAGATTGGAAGAGCAATAATGACACAAAAAGAGAGGTGAAAAAATATGCAGGATTAGTACATGCAGTTCTTAGGCTTCTCTTGTGTGAAATTAGGAGTGAAGTGAGCAGGAGTTCTGCCGAAGTAAAGACTAAAGACCCAATCCTGTGATTTTTCTGCTTCTAGTAGAAGTTAAAAATGCACGTTATCTGAAGTACTAGGCAGTCTTTAAGGCACGTGGGACTTATGCCTTAAGAAGGTGATCAATAGCCAGATAAAAGACAGACTGATGTGTGCAAAGTGGGTATAAGAAGCAAGGTCAGCATTAACAGAACAGGTGGGGCGTATTAGGAGGTGGGAAGGAGAGCTTGAAAGTCAGCCATGCTGAGTGTTAGCAAGGACTTAGATCTACAGAATCCTTGGGCATTACTGCATCTTTTAAATTCAATCCTTGGTTCTGGTCAAAGGTATCACTGTTTTAAGAAATTCTTTCAAGCTAACCCGATGCATGTGGTTCCTCTCCCAAGCCCTGGTGAAACTCAGAGGTTCAGACTAAGTTGTAGATTTTTGTGTGTGTGTGTGTTTGAATTTACTTAATTTGCAATTCAAAGCAGACTCCAAGAGGGGAGAACCTGAAAAAAACTGGAATCAGAGAAAATGTTTGCTTGAGCCCCTGTAAAATGTAGCCACCAGGTTTCATGTAGCCTGTTGAAATCAGAATTTAGTATATATCCCAGTCACTAAGAAACATCATCATTACAAAATGTGTGAATTGAACATAAAACTGAATGTATATTCTGTGAAGTGCATTATTACAGTGTCATCTAAAATCCTTCATTGTGTCTGTTGGTGCTCATTGCAGTGTTCCTGCTGCACGAACAGTGGGGTTTCTTGTTTTGCATTTTTAGACATAAATTCCAACTTGCACAGTGACATTAGCTACCTGTGAAATAACAATTATATCTCTTACCATTTTTCATTCACCTTCTTGGTTTCTTTGATAAAACAAATACTTGCTTTTCTGGTCTGCTGAGAGTAGGCAAAATCATTTTTCCATGGAAGTGGCACCAGTGGCTTTACTGTGGACAGGACTGAATATGCTGATGTCTCTAGAGTTCTTTGGATAAGTGAAGTGAGCAGGATTTAATTTTGTCCCTGAATGCCAACCTGAGACATAATCCCAACATCCACAGTGAGCCACCGGAGGATTATAAGAAGCTAGCAAAGGCAGAGTTCTCTTAGTCTAGAGAGGGATTCTAGTCCCCCAAAAATGTAAATACTCCCAAAAACTTCGATCTGGATAGTGCAATTGTCATCTAATAAATACTGGAGCTGAGGTTTTTCTGTGGATCCCTTTCCATCTTAATCCATTGATTCCAACTGTCTCTTTAGGTTGGAAGATTTCAGAGATAAAACTGCTGCTGAGCTGAACCTTTCCTGCAAGGATGACAATAAGTTACTTCCCTGGTGTCACTGCAGTAGACCAGGTGGCTGATGAGAGAAAAGTGGGGTTTCTGCTTTGATATAAGCCATGCTTTTTGTGGTGTAAAGACAGCAAAAGACACAAAGGAGGATTTTTTCCTTCCTTTTCCTGCCTTTCAGTCCCGAGGAAGTGTTTGTTGCTGCTCGGAACAGGACTGGCCTTGCTGTTCTGATGAGATGCACTTGAGGGCCAAGTTTGTGCTAGCTCTCCATCAGTGCTCCGTGCTCATGCCATTGGAGTGAGCAACTTCTCAGAAAGAATCCTACTGATAGCACTTTTCATAGCTAATCCTCCCTATGCTCCTTGCTTCACCAGATCAGGTTGCATGGGCAGACTGGGAGAACTGGGGACTGACTCTGTGGTTGTTTGCAGCCAGGGCTGGAGGGGCTGAAGTGGGAAGAATTCAGCACTACCAGGCTGCAGCCAGCTCTGCTCACAGCACAGAATGCCAGTTAGAGCTGTAGCAAGTTTTCTTGCTCTCAGTAAATAATTATTATTTCCCCCTGACCTTTCCTTTTGATTCTTCCTGGTACAGACACAGCCCCTCTCTGTTCCCTGCCCCAATGAACGTCTGCACTAGGTCCAAGGCTTGGAGTAATTTACCTGAAGAGTGATACCATTTGGAAACCACTGTAAGTATATTTTTATCTCTTATAAAAGACTTCTTGTTCAGCAAAAAAAGAGACATCTTAAAAAAACAAAAACAAACTGCAGCACCTGTGAGCCTTACTGATGAGGGTAAACTAAGTTTTGTTTTTGAAATTTGCAAGGAAATATGTGGGCAAAAATTATGTCAATAAAAAACTGTTAAATATTTAAGTCATAGCCTCACAGCATAGTTCAGCAATGGCTGGTTTGATCTGCTTGTATCTTTTTGTTTGGCAGGTTCTCCCTACTTATTGCTCTAATTCATGCTGTTCTAGTTGGTTCATCCATGTTTGTCTTTGCAGTGTTTATCTTCTTTTTTATTCTTATTACTTTTTAATGAGACACCTTTCCTCTTGCTGGTGTTTCAGGCAATACAGATGGAATCTGCTGCAACTTCTTAAAGGTTTACACTGTTCTTTCTGGACCTTGAGTCATGTATTACTTAAGGCCTTTATGATTTGGTAGATTTGGCAGGGTTACAAAGGTAAAGTTGCCTGAGAGAATTTTGACTTTGCACTGTGGTTTTATTATGCTCTGAAATGACCATCTGTCTGATATTTGTACTTTTCCCCCAGTAAATATAATAGTTTTGAATTATTTTGATCAATTCTCAGTAATTGCCAGTATTGTCACAGTGTTAGTGTTGCTGGGATGCTCTGATGTTACAACTCAGGCAAGGTCTGTAGTCAGGACCCAGCTCCCATGAGACTTGTGGTATAGATGGAATAAATGGACAGATTTTGGGCCATATAAACCCTACTTCAGGCCTGAAAAGGACCCAGGAAATTTCAATCTTACTTTAACTTAATCTCTGAGTTTAATTTAATTATGTCAATCAGTCTCCTGTAACGGATTTTGGAGTTTATTTTGCTTTTCTGTGTTGATTAAATTTTCCAGGCTTTTATTGCAGTAGAACATTGGGTCTCTCTTGTCAGTTCTCCGTGCTTCCCATTCTTGCTTTGCAGCGTTCCGCTGGGATTTCTCTTTCATGTTACATTTTATGGCAATGTTTTCAGGAGTTTGTGTTTTCCATTGTATGACACAAACTTGCAATCAGAGATTTTAAACAAACTGCCAGTCATGTAGCTGCAACAGCATGAAGATCACTGTGGCTGCAAAATCATCAGAGAAGCTGTGTGAATATTCAGACAGTCAGCCTGTGCAGGACTTTTAACTACTGAAGCAACACTTCTTGCAGGAAAACTGTGATGGCTCAGGTGGTTTAAAGGGAACTTGTTTTGAGAAGCTTCACCCTCAGCTGTGTCATTCAGTGTGCCCTGAATTTTGAGGTGAGGTCTCTGGGCAGATTTCAGTGGGTTTTTGTTGTTCTCTCAGGCCTATTTTTTTATATTCATCTCTCTCTCTCTTTACTTTGTCAGTTTTTAAATATGTATTGTCAATGTCATGTCTGGAAGAGACACAACACTGGCAGTGATAAGCACTGATATCAGGAGCTGTGTTAGTCGCACACAGGCAGAAGAAGAATGTGCAGCAGAACACTCAGGAAGAATATCACTTAAAATCAGACGTGAACTGTTTTCGCACTCTTATTTTTAGGATCTGAAAAGCCGGAGGTTTTTTTTTTTTTTCAATTATATGCAGCCTCTGTGAATTACTAAGGTTACAAACTAACTGTACACCAGTGAGTTAAGTGGAGTGCTTGGACACTACAGGCATCTCTGACCTGAGGGCACTTACTATGAGGTGATGCCGTATCTGTGAAGAGGTGAAATAATGCCTGGAACATGGGTGGGCAGACTCAGCCAACAGCAGCACTTACAACAACATCAGCAACCCTGTGGCATGTTCCCTCTGTGCTGTTTAATATGCGATGAACAAAGGTCTGGTTGGTGACCCAGCCCTCCCTGTATTCAGAGGCTGAAAACTGCCTCATTATTGTTCATTATGTAGTATTATTCTCATGCAGTCACATTATCATAGCTTCCCCTGAGAGCCAGGATGCTACTGTGGGCTCTGCACAGCTACACTGGTTCCTATACCTGAGCTAATTTGTTCATTGCTAACCTGACGTCTCTGCAGGACAGAGAGCTCTTCCCCTTGTAAGGGAAGGCTCAAGCATTAGTTATAGCTGCTGTGTGAGAAGTACAACATACACTGTGTGTTTTTTACAGGGACCTGGTTTGCTGGCCCCGCTGTGAGAACATGTTAACTCATCCAGGGGAGATTCATTCCAAACTCAAGTAATGGTTGCAAGGGAGATACATGCAAAGGAATCAACTCTGGAGAGCAAGTGGAGGGTTGAGGGAGAGAAAGTTGTATGCAAGAGTGGCAGCAGGAAAGAGGAACTGTGGCAGGGGTTTGAAAGGCATTCCAAAGCTCAGAGGTAGTAATTAGTTTCTAGATAGCCTTGAGGTTAGGAGATCCAAAATATTACCCATTCTGCCTTCAAATTAAACAGAAATGAACCAATTCTAGTTTACAGCCAGTGCCCAGATCATTGCAGTCACTGTATCATTGTGACAGTCATTGCATCATTTGAGATCTAGTTGTATGATAGTGCAGTGTTAGGGTACGTGGAAAGGAGCGAATACCTCATAGCAATGAGGATGCCGACAGAAAACAGAAATAAAATTATGGCAGTGATTGTACATTTTGCTTTACACATGAGCTGGTAAGTACTGATACACAGGTCAGTTCAGGGATGACAGTGGGAGGCAGCTAGCCTACTGTTAGTTACTGTTAGGAGAGCATACAATAAAGAAAGAAGATAATATATTTTAAGTGGTGTAAATTAACATAATGAAAAATAACACAATAAATATATGGTAATGCTGAAAGTGAATACCAACAAAAGGAAAGTACGCAAACATAGGATAGAAAATTTAAAGTGATAGAGTAGGTAGGATGTGTAGAAATAAACTGGATAAATCTCTTGTAAATCAGTAGCAAATATAAATTCTGCAGGGACCTTCTAGACTTTGAAAGGTCAGTATCTTTTCTGTTCCCAGCTCCTGGGATTCTGTGCATCAAGTCCATGTACAGAAGTGCCGTCCCTTTGCTGTAATCCCCTTCTGCTGATCTTCACAAGGAGCAGGTTGATAATGTTAAGAATGAGTTCAGTATTGGAAAGGACTTGTAATGCACCACAGGCATGTGTGGAGAAGGAGATAACTGGAGATCAGAATGGAGCCCCTTGCGCCAAGAGCACATTACCAAGTCTTTTGCATGGTAACTATTGCCCTTACTAACAAGTAAATACCAAACAGCTCTTTTCCAAGATTAGTATGTAGAGAAGAACATAGTCATAAGAACTAAAGTAGCAAGGTAGACTGACCCTTACTACTGAAATAATCACAAAGGATTGCCAAACAACGAAGTCCAGAGATGGGACATAAATAGGTGTAATTTGGGAATGTTCCACAAACAGTATTCATTACTTGTTTCATTCTTGCTCCTACCCTTGGTTTTTTTCAGGGTTTTTGACATAGCTATAACAATTCACAGTTTTCCAAAGTTAGTGTGCCATTTTTACTTTCTGGAACATGGAGATATATTAGAGAGCTTGCTGATGGAAGTGTTCATAGAAGTAATGTGCAATCAGAAAAAAAAAGTTAGGTTGGAAGGGTCCTCTGGAGGTCTCTAGTACAATTCCCTGCTCAGAGCGGAGCTGACTTCCAAGCTGGATTAGGCTACTCAGGGCCTTGTTCAATTAAGTTTGGAAAAATCTCAAAGGATAGAGATGCCACAACCTGATTGAGTACTTAACAACTCTTCCTGTGAAGACTATGGCAGTAAGATAGCAATAGAAGTAGACTGTACAAGAGAATGTAAGAATATTTAATTAGAATATATAGGTGAAGATCATGGCAATAGGAGCTTTCTGTATGGGTGATAAGGTAGAACAAGAGAACAGCAATATACTTGCAGCAACAGCAGGATTGCTCTGGCTTTGCCTTGCTGGCAACAGTAGTTGGACATTGCAGACTGGAGAACTTCGTTTAGGTTTCTTCATAGGTAGTTTTGATTACAGTGTCTCCAGGATTTTTCTTTTCTGAAAAGCTTTCTTTAGATCCTTAGCTGACTTTGCTATTTCCTTAGCCTTCCTCCTGTGGAAGCCTGCATTCCTTTCAGGTGGTAGTGACATGCACAGCATGTCTGAACAGTGAGAGAAATGAACTGCTGTGGAGAGTTGTCGTCTCCAGTGCCAGCTATATTCTTACCATCCTAGTGAGCAAAAGTCACCAAGCTGCAGGACTACAATGTGGAAAGGTGATGACACAAGAGCATCTTGATAACACAGTGCCAGTCTTAGGAGCAAAGTAGAAAATATATGGGTTTGGATAGGAAGAAGCAGGGGATGCTTTGCACAGCCTCCTTGGTGTCACTATCTGTTGCTATAGTATTTTTTAACCTGTCCCTCTAATGAGTTTTGAAGGCCAGGGAGGCACAGGCAGGATCAGCCACAGAATGAAACATCAGTCAGTGTTTGATTTAACAACAGAACTATGGCTGTGCTAGTGACTGACAAGTCCTGTTTACTCAGACTAAGCCCCCACTCTGCAAATAACAGCAGTCTCCTGCCCAGGGTAGGCGGCTTTGTGTGTGGATAGACCTGGAGTCACAGGCTGTATTCCAAGCATGCAACTTGGGCTAACTCTGAGCTGGAAACAGATCTTAAATACAGCAGTTCAGCTCCGAGGTACAAGGAACTTCATTGCCCTCTGCATCCAGAGTCCAAGCCTACATACAGCCTTTTTCTCCCTGGCCAAAAAGGTGTGCTATTTGAAAGCTGCTTGGGTAGCAATGCTGTAAAAACTCACTGGTTTATGCACAGATTTCCTGCAGTCCCTGGTGCATGCTGGCTGCACATCGGAATGTCCTGGGATCTGGAAATAAAGTGTGTGAAGGTGTGCTAGAGTTCGTTTGGACTATGCCAAAGATCCGTGTGGACTGTCACAAACAAAACATATGCAGTCCATGTACTTTAAAATATATGTGCCCACATACAAGATCTGTGTCTCAGGCATTCTCATCTGCGTAGCAAGAGATGGATTCTCATGACAGAACAGGGAACAAAAGGAAAGATGCCCAAGCTTGGAGTGACAAGATGCTCTGTTTACTCTTCATGAAAAAACACACTTTTAAATGCTTTCGTTTTCTTTCAATTTCCAGTGGAATAGGTCAGTTCAGGACTTTGCTGTACCTCTACAACTTTAAGGTCCGTTTAGTCATGTGCTATTGGTTTTGATCAGATTAGAATTCAGACAGTATATTTTTACCATATTGATTATAGACATGTAGTTTACAGCAGCCATACCATCTGCCCGTCCCGTGGCGTGGAGTTCTGTAGTCCTGGTAATCCAAAACGCACCAGGAATGCCAGAAGCTGCGGGGTTATCAGTGTGACCCCTTCGCTGGTCAGGGTTCACCTGCAGAGCTCCGTTCCCCGGCCGCACCCCGAAGCTCCGGCCCGCTGCCACCGGGCACCGCTTGCTGCCCCTCGGCGGCTCCAGGGCATCCCTTCCGCCCCCACCACCTCCTAGATGGGGGGCTTTGCGGGAGGAGGGACCAGGGGAAGGATTTGTTTTCTCTCTTTCTGGACCGTTTAACTCCTACTTTTATTCTAGTTGTGGTTTTTCTTCCTCGCTCTGCTCCTCGCCCGGGGCCGGGCCGAGCCGNCTGCCCCCGGCCGGGCGTGCCGCCCTTATGTAAGGCCTTTATGTAAGCGCCTGGCCTGCTCTGCCCCTCCTCGCCCGCCCCGCGGGAACGGCGCTTTCCGTGCTGCACGGTCGGGTTAAGGATGGAGAGGCCGGCGCAGCACTTAAACTCCGTCCCGGGTGGGACGCAGGAGGGCAGAGGCGCGCGGGGAGAAGGGGCTACCGCCCTGGCCCGCCATGAGGAGAGTCCCGCCCTGTCGAAAGGGCTCTGCCGGGAGGCGGGAGGCAGAACCTGCTCCCGGGGTGCCGGCAGGAGATAACGGGTTCCATTGGGGTGGCTCCAGCCTGCCCTGCTGCCCTCCCGCAAGAGTGACCAAGGTTCTCCCCCGGCATGCGGCGGGAGCAGCCCGATGTTTGCCGGGGTGCCCCAGCCGCATCCCGGGCCAGGGCAGCAGCGTCTCCGGCCGGAGGCTGCATCGCGAGCTGGCGGCGCGGCTCCCTGCCCCGGGGAGCTCAGAGGCAGCACCTGCACCTCAGTAACGGAGAGGGGACCGTGAGACGGGTGCTCGCCGCACTGTTCGGAGTGCTCACTGTTTGATTCAAAACCTGCCGGGTCGGCCAGTGCCTCGCCTTCCCCACCCGTGAAACTAAGGTGGTGACTAACTACCTGCTTGGTGTACCACTGAGCCTTAATTCCTTGGAGGTCCTGGATGGAGGGAGGTGTTTAGAGCCCGTGTGCGCAGTGCTCATAGACAGTTGTTTGAGGTTCCAAGTCTTAATGCTTTACTTAGATGACCTCTGCATCTCAAAATTGCCTCTGTGCTTTGTCCTACAAAACAAGTCTCTGCACTGATTCGTTTTGAACTGTAACTTGCATATTTGTTTGCTTTTCAGACAATTCTATTATGTTTCTGTATAACTCTCTGTATTCAGAATGCTACAGCCTTGCTTAATATTTGTCAAACGGCGCTCTGACTGTCTAAACTACTGGGACAAGTTTCATTTTATATGTCATCAGCAGGGGCAGAATAAGGAGCTTCGTGCTTGGCCTATTTGCTGTAACACAGTCTCAGGGCCATTGCATCAGAGTCAAAACAAGGAGCAGCTTGTTTCCAAACAAGAAGTATGGAGGAAAGTCTTCTCTGCCTCCTTCCGTGTAAGGGAAAAGAGAGACGAGAAGGGGGGTGGTGGTGGGGGAAGAAAGTTATCTTTAACAGATTCTAAAAATGCCTTTTCCCAAATATGCAGTCAGTCCCTTCAAAGGTCTCTTTGTTTATTTTCAGGAAGAAACCCAAGACAGCTGAAAACCAGAAGGCGTCTGAGGAGAATGAGATTACTCAGACGGGTGCATGCAGCGCCAAGCCGGGCCTTCCCTGCCTGAACCTTAAAGCTGTTCCTTCTCTGAGCCCAGCCCTCATCCACTCTCCACATTCACCAACAAACCTGCACACACACACAGGGTCATCTGATTGTGAGTACACCAACATGCTCCTGGGTTGTGCTGGGGTTCTTGAAAACATCTCCCTTACTGTGGACCAGGTTTTCCAGTTGGATGCTCTTTCCATAATGTCCTAAGCAGGACCTCCTCAGGGCTTACCTTTGCCTTTCTTTGGGAATTACATCTGAAGCAGAACATTTTTGTGTTAAGGTTGTGATAATGCAATCAGCCAGAGAAAGCTGAGAGTGTGTTGTTAGTTCAGGTTGCTGCTTATTACAAATTAAAAAGGGAAGACCCCTCAAGCGTGTCCCTGTCCAACTGTTACTCCTCTCTGGATAGTCACATGCTTCTCATTACCCAACCACATCTCCTGACTGAGGGGTTTCAGCCTGTGCTAAAAACAAGTGCCTGGCTCTGAAGCCCAGGACTGTAAAGTATTTCCATGAAGAAAGGGGAGTGTTTTGTGGAGAGGATCAGTCTATGAGAGTCTGGAAAATCTTTGTAGACCTGTGTGGTTTTACCAGCTTTTTAGGCCCTTGTTTTGAGGGCATTCACTTCAAGATTACTCAGCACGGGTTAATTGGCCTTTAGGAAATGTTCTTCTTCATTTTGCCAAAAAATACAAAAATAAGGGAGGGAGTTATTAAAACTGGATTTTGGAAAGTCATCTTACCTTGCCAGCCCTTCAAAACATTGTCATTTCACATAGGTCCCTGCCTGAAAGTCTCTTGGCCAAGAATGTGCAAAGTAATGTGAATCTCATCACTCACTAGTTTTAGAATATATAATTTACCTCTTCTGCGGTGGTTTAGGATGTTGTAAAATTTACAAGAGGGGGGGAAAAGGAGGAAGATGATGACACCAGGTTTCAACAGCTTGGAAGCCACCCAGACTTTGCAAAAACCTATAAAAAATCCAGGGCATGACAATAAAAAATCAGATTAAAAAGTATGTGTATCCTTTTCTTTTTTTAATTTAAAAATCCTGCCTCAGGGCCAAGCTTGGAAGCAGTTGGGTTATAGGGATCATCACTATCAAAATCACTTTAGCTGCAATTCATTCCTGTTGGCTTCTGACTTTATTCATTATGAGCTTCTGCTAGAGATCTTGATTTTAATAGAGCTGGTAAACATTGGGGAGACTTTCCTAAATCTCACCTAGTGATTTGGGGAGAAGAAAGAGATGTGAAACAATTGAACAGCAGGCAGCATGCAATTCAATATATACAAGAATTCTCTTCAAATTGGAGATGTCAGGCTCTTTTTTAAGACTGGGGTGCAGTTTTGTCTTGTGATGTTTTCTGAAAACAAAAAGCTTGTGAAAAGATGCAAAAAATGAGCAGAACAACAAGAAAAAAAATAATCCTTATTTTCAAACAAAGAATCCCTTTATCCCATTCACAAAGATGAAAGAGTTCATTAGTAAATGGGATTTGAAACCTCACACTGATTTTTTTTGACAGTACAAATGGAAACCCATGAAAGCAACCTTAGGACAGAGGCCAACAGGGATTGTAGGGAACTTGGAGAATGAACTCCTGCTTTTGCTTTCTGAGGTGGCCAAGTTCAGGGTGAGGAATATTGGCAGAGGGCAGCAGGGGAAGGTGGAGCCTGCAGCTCTTCATGCTCTACCTGTTCTGTGGACAGAGTCTTTTAGACCCCTAAGTTTTTGATGTCCCCAGATCACTTTACAGATGAGCTCAAAGGCCTTTTCCAACCTAAACAATTCTCTTATTCTATAAATAAGAATAAACGGCCAGCCCAGGTTAGATGCTCCTTTCATACTGAAAGTATGGGGGATTGTTTTCAGAAAATGGGTTCAATAACAGTTTCAGCATTAATATTGTCCTATCTTGTGAATTCTTAAAATTTAGTTCCCAAAATGTAGCTAGAGTCCTGCAAAAATTCAGGAGATGGTAAGACATCTTGTGGTATTGATCACTGTTAACTGATTCCATGTACTTTGAAACTGATTGAAGAGCTCACAATTATTTATGATGGGTTATGACCTTTATCAAGCTATATTTGTTAGGGGTGGTATGCATATAATTAGTGTTTGGCATGCCCTTGCAAAATAGCAAGAACTCACATGACCTAAAATGAGGCATGATGAGTATTTACTGCATATTTACTATAGCTTTCTACTGTGTTTTGTGGTACTCTTTTTTAATATTGCCTCAATCCTTAGTGCTGGAATATGCTCATGGACACAAGAGACTAATTTTTGTGGCTCCCAACATTTAAAAATGGGCTTCCCTGTCGTTACAAATGCTTTTTTCCATACCTCTGATGTGCCCTGCTTTTTGGATCAATTCTTTCCCCTCACTCTAGAATCCCTTTCTTTGTCCTTCTCTTCCCCTCCTCTCAGAGCTACATTGCCACATCTTTCTTCCTCTCAACTTTTGGACCCATGGTGATGCTTCTCTTCTTTGGGCCAGCAAGACTTCCTGTCCTTCCCTCTACCTTTAGACAGCACAGCATTGCTTCTCCTCCCTTGCCCAGACCGTCCTGCCACCTGTATCCCCACAGATGGGCAGATACTTCATTTTCAAAGGACATTGTTCATTCTGCTGGGGAGTTTTTTCTAGTGGATGGAAAATAACACAAAAATACTTAAAAACTGGAGTTAGACAGAAAGTTTTGGAGGAATTTTCACTGAAAATATCAGAAACACCCAGAAAGAGTCAGCATGGTAGGGTATATCAATTCTTGGAAAAATGCACAGATGTACAGATGGTTTCATAAGGCCTCATTCATGTATCCGGGGAAAAAAATACTTGGATTTTATGGGCCACCTATTCAAATCAGTTTGAAATCTTCACTGACCATTTTGCATGCACAGTCACTAGTGCTTGGCAGAAAACAACACCACATATTTATTATTATGAGAAATGTTCAGAAGCCAATCTACTTCAAAATATCAGGGTGCTTTTGGAATGATTCAGATCAAATTTTTTTTCCAAGCATAGGAAATAAAAACTCTGTGATAGCCATCTGCTCCTCAGCTGTAAAAGGCAGAGGTGAAGAAAGCCTAAAGCAATAGTCTGAATGCCAGTCTTACTGATATGAATACTTAGGAAAAAAAAAACCTGGGCAGAGTCATATGTGATGCACAACATAATTTAGGGTTTCATTCTGTAGCATAGTATGTTCTACATGCTGTTTCTGGTGCCACTTACTCCAAATGACATTGCATTATTTCTCACACTTGTAGAACTGGGTCCTAGATTTCTGGATTTGAACACTATATTTCCTGCACAGATGAATCCTTGAAGCTAGATCCAGAACACAGGATGCATTGTGTCCAGTCCCATCTCTTTTAGTCTTGGGAAATGTTGACTCATGCAATACAATTGGAGAAACAAGTTAGAGGAAGAGGTGCTTCCAGAGTTAACTGTTTTCATGGAGGGCTTGGCAGATAAAAACCACCACTTTGAATTAATTTGGAATTAAGTGATAGAGTGAGCTGATAGAACTCCAGCTGAGTTATACCTCTAGCTACTCAGCTGTCACAAACAGATCTATGTGCTTACCCAGAAGAAAGGTGCTCGTGCAAGGACAAGCACAGGTTCTGGAAAGGTTATTAAAAAGCAAAGGAAAGCATATGAGATTTGTGCTATTTGTATTTTTTCACATATTTCATTGCTTATGGATAGAGAATGCATAAAATGCATAAGGTTGTAGTTCAAAGGCTGAACAGCCTCAGGTAAAGTTTCTAAAGATTTTGCTGAAAGGAAGGAGGTCATCAGGACTTGGCTGTATTTAAACTGGTTTGGTCTGTATAGGCCACTTATTTCAGGAGCCTTTCAGAAAGCATCTATAACTATATATGTTTTGCAAGTGCCAAGAGATAAGATCATTTTGGCAGAAACTTTCACGAGTTCTCAAAGTTACAATCAGACAAAAACTTCATTCAAGCTCTGATGTATGCATCTTAACAGATGTGTCCAAACTCAAAGGAATCCCACGGGAACAGTGTAACTGAATCTCTTTGTCTCTATTGATAGTTTAAAGAGTTATTCTTAGACACTGGATGGTCCATCTGTGAAGGAATTTGTTCCAGACAAGACAAAAGCAACATCTTTGCGAAGAGTTTCCATGGGACTGAGAGGCAGGTTGGATAATCACTGGAAAAACTTCTGAAGCAGTTTGTATGATTTTAGAGAACACACAATTCTTGCAGAGACCTGAGATTCTGGTAAGGAATGAGTAGAGAAGGAAAGTAAGGCATGAATATTTTTTAAAAAATCTGTTAAGCAATCATTGGCAAGTTGTTGAAATAGGGGAGGACTTTCTAAAATTATGTTTTAGCAAGGAATCAGGGAGGTTTTTTGCATTAAATAGAGTGCACTTGATAAACACTGTCAGTGATAGACCACATCTGAACTCTTTGCCTCTACATGCTCAAGTACCACGGCTGACTTGGTCCAATTCCAGCATTTTTCAGCTTTCACAGGATGGGAACTTTGAAGCAGAGTATTTTCTTTTTTTCCTTCTAAGTTCTGATTTTTGTAGCTTCATAGCCTTCCAACATGACAGGGAAAAACAGAGTGGGAACCTCATGAGATTCCTGAACTCCACAGAGCATTGAGAGGGGATATGGAAACTCTCGGGTTTTCATTTTCTTGAGTAGCTAGAGGGACCCACCATTCCCTTCCCATGAATCTGCCAGTTTGATTTGCCTGGGGCTAGTATAGAGACTGGATAGATCTGAAGGTGGTTTGGCCTCATCTTTACCTTTTAGGTTTCCTGTGTTTCTCTTTGAGGTTCTGTGGCAGGAAGAGAATGGTTACATGCCATTATGGTCTTTTCCCTCCCCCTGGAAATATGTGGCTGTGATACTGTAGGAACTGCTCTGGAGCTTTCAAGTAGTCTCCACTCTCGGTGAAGATGAGGGGGACCCTGATTCTGCCAGCGTCCTTGTTTAGAGGGTCAGGCAGTGTGTCAATAGTCATTTCAGCTGTATTTTTGCTAATCCATGTATGGCATGTCTTAGCTAATGCTGAATATTAGGTTGTTTTTGGTGACCTAAGAAATGATGTATGTTTAGACATCCATTTTAGATGATATAATAATAATGATACAGGCCTTTTCTGTAGAAACCTAAACTGAAAGCAAGAATATCCGTAGTTCTCAAATACTGATGTCACAACACTTAGTTATACTTCCATCTTGCAGAACATTTGAAATTTTGTTTAGTAACTGCTTTTCTTTTTAGTAGTTGTAAGTGATTTCTATGTCCCGTGCACTTGTATTTCTGTTTGTAAAATTATCAAAGAAATATCAGTCAAGAATAACTTGTGTTTTAATAGAAGCAGATATATGTTGCTTGAATTAATGTAGAGACAAAAGTAAGTACAAGTATAGGTGTATAAAACTATAAGCTGAGCTCACCCTGCCTCTTGAAAAAGCCACCACAATACACTGAAGTACTGGCAGTGTAAAATGTTATACTTCTGGTAGGAACTGGTCTCTATATTCTAATCAGTGCACTAAGTGAGTTTTGTCAGGTTGGTCTCTGGGGCTTTTCCTCTCTTGAGAAATGACTAATAGCATATGGTACTTCAGTTACAGAGTCTATGAATATGTTTTCAGAAGCAACTGTATCACTTTGGAGCCCAACTTCCACTGATGCATAAGTCACTTCTATTTGTAACACAAATAAAAAATTTGAAAATTTGTCTAATTATCCTAAACATTGGTTCTATTATTTGATGCCCCTGTAATACAGTCTTGATGTTAGGTAGTGGTGTTCAGTGCTTTCCTTACTGCTCTCCATTTAGAAAACTGTCAGTGATAACATGCATAATCTCAGCTTTGGTTTAAAACTGCTGTGCCAAGTTCCTAACTCTCATGATTTCAGGGGACATCTTGAAGATATTTCTACAGTGTTTCTATCCTTTCTAAATACCAGGGGAAAGGATAAGGCTTATTGCTCTTTACAGTTCTATAGCTTCCATTCTTGAGGTGACTGAGTTGGTAATGCTGTGGTATTTCTGTTTGTAAGTCATGCTGCAGCCACTGAGACACACTGTAACTGTCCAAGTAAGATGTCTGCAGTCTGTTTCTGAGTTTACTTGTTCATGTCTTCACAGTCAGCCTCCTCCCAAGATTTTAATTACTGTTCTTCATGCTGACAGTCTCCAGTAAATCCTTCTTTTATATATATTTCAACCACTTCACTCATAAAATGAGGGACTGATGAATATGTACAAATATCTATCACTGTTCAGTGTATCAAGATGTTCCAGTATTTTTTTCAATATTTGGGATTTTGTTTGTTTGTTTTTGTATGTGAGGTTTCTGTTTGGTTCAGTTTGGGGTTTTTTTGTAAGTCTCCAGAGCAATGTTTTCCTCCTCTCCCCTTGAGCTAACTTACCTTCTTCCATCATACTCCATCTTGAAAATGAAGCAATAATGTCAGTTCCACTGTAGAGTTTCTGTAACCTCTGTGATACCTTTACTGCTTTCATAGATAGTAGTCTAGTTAACACACTGACACTACTACTTGCCTACCTAATCTATCAATCCACATAGTCTACAGCGCTTCATAGATCCCAGTCATTGTTCTGTTAACTTCCTCTGTCTGATATGTTTAAATAATGTTTTATTACGGTATTTGTCTGTATGCTTTTTGTGAGTTTTTCTTTAAATTTCCTCTTTGTCCTACCTAATCTTTGTTTTACATCTAGCCTGCTACAGTTTATTCTCAGTTCTATTAATGTCAGTTGGGCATGATTTCCATGTTTGGAAGAATAAATTTTCAGCTTTAATGAACTCTTATACCTTGTTATTTAACCATTGTAGCATTTTCTACTTCCTCATTTTTCTGTTGTTGTCCTTGGATATGCATATGGACTCTATTAAAGTATTATTAAGGCCACCTCCCTGACCTTCTTACGGATTTTACTTCCTTATCTTTTCCTTTCAGACTCTTTCTGACTAACTTCCTCTTCTTTTTTGCCTTTCAATAGTTGTTCGTCTCAAAGTTGCACATACCAAAACTGTCGCTTTGTGATCTGCTCGAAGGATGTCAAACGTAATCATTCCAATTATTGTTATTTCATGTCTTAACCATACATGCTACTGCTGTCATCTCCTCTGTTTTAATTGGCTGAGAACTAAACCAAATGCGCCATTTCCCTAATACGGTCTTCAGAGGAACACTTCAGCGTTTGACAGGTGACTCTTGCTTGAAGGAGACTAAAGCAGTTGCATCTACATCTCCTTTTGTCCTACTGTGGGTTGTTAAAATGCTGTGTAGCTCAGTGCTTGCATCTCTCTTGGTTAGTCCCTTGTGTACTGTATGGAGACACCTTCCATGCACTGAGAAGCATTGACTGGTATAGTAGTGGCCTGGTTTGTTGCAGCTATGCAACTCCAAAGTTACAGGTATAAAATATGCCTTGTCACCTCCTGCTCCTTCTCACCACTGTGATCTGTTCAGCATTGGAGCTTTTTGCTCTTCTCCTCTAAGCTTCCATAGTCACTTTCTCCTCTTTTGTTTACCTGTGGTAAAGTGGCCATGTAATCTTCGTGCTGTGATTCCCCCTCAGTAACTTTAGAATAAGGTATGGCCAAACCAGTATTCAAATAAGAGAAAACCAAAACAATTCTTGCATTGTTCACAGCTGAACAAAGGGAGCGCTTTTGTTTGAACCTTTTTTTGAACTGAAGCCTTAACATGGTAGTGGGGGAGAACCTGAAACATAAAACCAAGGGGTTGTTTAATACCACCTACTAATGTTTATAAAGTGTGCTAGGAGGTGTTGTGTAGGAAAATCGCAAGAAATGCCGCGTTTGATCTACTCCATGGGTGAAAGTCAGTTGTAAGCCATCAGAATGTCACTAAACTTCATGTGCATCAGGGTGTTTGCCTGGCATCCCGGTGCATGGAGACCACAGCAGCATGTTCTAGCTGGCATTGTGCATTTGAATTCCCAAGGACACCAGGTGCTGTCGTTTCTAGAGGAGATGCCGTTGTGCCATCTCTTCATTTATGTTTTCTGTGGCTGTTTTCATGGTCTGTGGAGCCATTCACAAGGCTAAAACAACATGAGATCCAGTCTTATGCATCTACCACTCAGGAAATAGTGTGCAAAGAGAATTCAAGGATCTGTCAGCGCAAATAGCTCCTTGAGGAATTAACTGCACCTATGAAAAAGAGATAAACAAATCCTAGAACCCCTACTCATCCCAGCTTTGTTGTGTTAAAACACTGAAAGGATCTCTGCCTGGCTGGGATGTGCAGTACATACTCTGTATGAATCTGTGACATGGTGAAAAGCTTCTTCTTGAAAGCCCACGAGAGAGAAGTAGTATAAATTAAGAGTAATCTCACAACAGCTATTTTTGCGTTCTTAACCAGTGAAAATGTAAGTGTAGCAATATTGTGCATCTGTTAAAAATCTTGAAAGGCTCTTTATAACTAGATTATAGGAGTGATAACGTGTAATTTATTGATGTTACACAGATAGAGAAAAAAACCCCACAAAGTAGCAATTTTTGTGTGAAAAGGGGTATGATACAGGAAATAAAAACAGAGAAAGGGTCTTCTCGTAGTTTCATGCCTGTGTGGGCAGCCGTGTCAATTTTAACCAGAATACCTTGTGCTTTGATCCTATGCTACATTTCAAAACAGGGCATATTCCCTGTATTCAAAAGTAAAACTCCCAGATGCTATCTCTAGTGGTTTTGGATGAGTAGAGGGTAGAATGTGTCTGAAGGCAGACCTGAGAAATAACTCTCATGCACTGCATTAGTATCACCTGTTGGTGTCTGAATGCTTGTGTATACATGTAATTCCAGGGCCTTTTCCCCAGGGAGTGGGGGGGAAGCATTGGAACTGACAATGTACATTTAATGCTAGAGTTCCATCTGATGATATCAAGCCACCCAGAAATGCTGTGTTCCTGCTTATTGCCTTGATTTATTAATTTAAGCATTCAGCCATACATTTCTATTCCTATCAAAAGTAAGTAGGTGATTTTGGAAATAAGTCTGTTTCCAGAGATTGCAGAGGGTTCAATGAGGACAGAAGCATTTCCTGTGGCCTTCAGTATTGTAGACATGAGCATGTGCCGTTTCCCACTGATATTTAAATCTGAATTATAAGCAGGCCTGAATACTCATCCCATAAACTCAGAATAAAGAAGCCACAGTCCAAAACAGTATGAATATGTGTCTCACAATATTTCTAAGTTGAGATATTCACCAAAGCACCCAGTTGTACTAGTTAACAATTACCCTTTCACTAGTAGATAAAAAAGACAAATGGAAAAAATAACCAAATAAAATCTAGCATTTTCATGTGGTAGCTTTCCTCTACTCAGGGCTGCGACAGAGGCACTGGAAGAGATAAAAGAATCTTTTCTTAGCCCTGAGAACTGGCATTTATAATTTTTTCATCCATCCCTTGTTTCTCCCATCAACCATAGTTCTGTGACCAGAACAAAATCTACACTGAAAGGCTTTTCTCTGGAATCGTGGAGGAAATAAGCAGTGCTCTTCCACAGGCTCTCCCACAAAACTCAACCATAACTGACTGCACCCTTTTCCTAACAGACTGCTACAAACACTCCCTGTAGAGGGTTCTAGCTTGAATGGAAACCTTCTAAACAGGTAATTACCTTAAGAGGTTTTAATCTATATTTCCCTTTTAACCAAAGCCCACAAGCTTTCAGGCTTACAGTATTTAACCACACTCAGGTTGACAAGATTTTCCTCCTTGTCTTTCTGACTGAAGGAAAACCTAACAATGCAGGGTGAACATGAAGGAGTTCATGGAATAGCAATTGTCTCTTTCAGAGACATGTTTTAGTATTTTTGCACCTATTAGCCTTCTAATTCATTCATTCTCCAGACACAGCTTCCACCTCCAACCCCAGCCCCTTCTCCTCCCTAAACAAGGTTTCTGGGAGAGGATATAAGTTTATACAGTCCTCCCACAGCAAGACAACCAAAAGGAATTCTTATCCACTTTCCTTATGGGGATTCGGTCTGAAATACACTATTAGGATTTAAACAAAGAGCCTTTAAGGCAGGTGGAGGTATTCTTAAGGACTAGAGTAGTCTTTTAATCAGGGCCATAGAATAGCAAAACAAATCACTTTGTTTGCCTGCACATTCCATTTTTTTGTTCCAAGAAGCATCCCCCTGATCTTTTTTTGAGTAGGGAGTGCCCACACCAGCATTACTGGCCCATCTGCCCCTTTCCCTGCTCAGTGACTCTTGCTGCAGGTCCAGCAGGGAAACCTGTGCTCTGAGTAACAGCACCTGGCACTGAGAAGGAAAACGAACAAGAGATGCACCTAGATTTTTAAAAAGCTGAACTGCCTTAAACTTTGAGCTAGTTAAAACAGTTGGATCATGCTTGGGCTTGGCAGGATCATGCATGAGCTCTCTGGGAACAAGAGAGTGCAGTAGAAACAGATTTCATGAAGAACATGAAAATGTTCCCTACAGAAGAAGGGATGAGCACAGTGTCATTTCTCTTCCTAGGAAATAGTGCCATCATGTGGAGACGTTTTCTCTTTCTCCTGTTTTAATAGAGCGATTGTGCAGTTTTCTCCCTTTACATTTAAAAAAAGTGCATTAAAATGCTATTTGGAAAACTTGTATTTCACTAACATAAATAGATTACAACTGACTTGGGCATGGGAGTTAACGCCCTTGTAGTGATATGGCCACAGCCTGTTGAAATCCGTGTTAATGCAGCTATGACAGCTCCGAGGCTTCTTCTGTAATGTCGTACATGTTGCTTGGAATTGTTGAAGATACCCACAGGAGAAGTATCCCCCATCAAAACAGTCCCTGTCTATGCTATGGAGATACAATAGCATGGCTGTAGATGGTCTGCAGACAAGGTCTAACAGAGGAACTGAGATAATCAGAGTGTGTTGTATGTGTGTGCCACTGTTGAATGTGGAGGTATATTTGACTGGACACCAAATATCTGCCTGGGAATAAAAAATGGCTTTTGCCTATACCCTCTTCAAAATATCTTTGGAATTTCTAAAATAGCAAGAATACAAATTGGATTGAAAGTGGGAAAAGTAAATATCCTGGCTCAAAATGTAATACTTCTCTAACTTAAAAATAGCTGAACATGCTGCAACACCAAAGCCTTTGTTCTCTGCACTGCTATGAATTGGAGCCAGTTTTTACCTGGTGTTTTACAATTTTAAGTAGGATGCTGACCCTAAAGAGTAATAGAGAAATTAAGCCACTAGAGTAGTTTGAAAAGAAAACTATGTTTTTGTACACCTGGAGAAGAAAATTTGAAGAGACCTGTGGAGTTAATTCATTATATTTCTTTTGTATTCTTTATCTAAGGTTGCAAAACAATGTATTAAAATTCCTTGAGACAGGCAGTCCTGCAGGATTGGGTGCATGATGCTGACCTTGTTCAAGTTGTGGAGCAAACTGAGGCACAGACATTGCCACCTGTGGATTGTAGAGCAGACAGGATTAGTGCCAATGGACACCTCCTGAGGTCTGTCAGGCAAAGCATAGGAAGGTGACTCCCTGCCTGCCCCCAGGCCCGGAGGCTGAAATAGAGCCTTTTGTGCTTAACATTGGGGATTTATGTGCTGTGGGTATAGAAGCCATTTTATGTACAGAACACCTATGGTTTAGTCTTCAGTTTTATGTGAAATGGATATCTCATCATTTGGTAAATGCTAAAAAGGACAGGGCAATTAACTGAATAAATCATCCACAGGAAATTTGCTGAGCATTCTCTAGTCTGCAGAAAAAGTCTCCTGAAAAAAGTTCAAGCAAACTCTTCTTATTTGCCATCTCCTTGGTGTGTTTTCTCCTTGGAGAATAAGGTTGTGTTTGTGTGTTGCGTGCATTTCTGGCTTTCAAACAAATGCAGTTATTAGCTACAAAATTTAGAGAAGTTTGACAGCTTTCAGAATGCAGCAATTCTTTCTTCCATAGAGTGTATTACTGACACATTAATAGATGTTGTGCTGGTAAAAATACAGTACTTCCTGTTAAATGTAGACTGCTACATATTTTGATTCTAACAACAATCTGGTAGGGTTAGGGCAATTTGTGTAGTGTCATCTGGTGTTTGTTTTGGATAGATATTATAGAAGGAGATACTGATTTTCAAGATGTTCAAGCAGATGATTGGGTGAAAACTCCAGCAAACCTTTGAAGCAACAGAAAGCAAGGGCTACTCCTGGTCAGATCTCCTGCTGAGGATACAAATGTTCTTCTATGTTCCTGAAACTCCATAGAAGCTTTTCCTCTTGCACGTTCCTGTTTAGAATCAGGCCAAATATTCAGAACAATCAGTCTGAGCAGGCGTGGCTGAATTGGTCTCTCCAGCATCTTTGAGATGTACTGAGAAGTCAGACATTGCCAGGTTTTCAGGATTTGAATTCCGGTCACTTCCTTGAGGGAAACAAATGCTACTCCACTAAATTGGTACCAGAGAGTTGGAAGCTGATGCAGGACTAATGTTGTGTATGGAAACACTATATAGGAATTTTTGCTCTATTAACACAGTTTTATAGTAACTAACTTGATAACAACAGAAAATAAAGCTTTATCAATTGGCATAAACCAGGTCGTTGAAGCTGAAGAAAGCACCCATGGTTGTTGCACTGCAGGGTTTGGAATACAAGACACAAATGTATGGAAATGAGAACTTCTTATGGAAATTGTGGGGCTGTAGTAGCTTTCACATGTTGTGATGGAAATGCTGTATTTCCACGGAAGTGTTATGTTCATGAAAGTGTTGAGATTTTCATTCCAACATAAGGATTCTTTACTCACATATATCTTTCTGAAAGAATATCTGTTTTGACAACAGGGCTTTGTTTGCTTGGAGTTATTTATTCTGTAAGGTCTTTAAAGAGTATCACAGGCAATAATACATAGGCAACTCCTTCATGCACCTCCCTCAGTTAGACTACTTTATCCACTTTAGAGCTGCATTTTAAGTGAAAGAAAGACAAGCTAGAGAGAAGATGGAAGAAGGTAAGAATGAGTAGAATACCTATAACCAATGAGGATGATTTGGAGACCTGAGTTTGTGTTTTCTATAAAAGACAGGTCTAAAGAAGAAAAGTGAGGCATTTTCCAGTATATGAGAGAGTGCTATAAAGAGGAAAGTGGTCAATAGTTCTCCCTGTCTGTTAGGGGAAGGAGTTGAGTGATCAGTTTCAAAGTTAAATACTAAGAAATCTCTCTTGCTAGAAAGACAGTAGACGGTCTCTCTGGGGAGGGACGCGAAATCCACAATTCTGTTTTTGCAAAGATGGTAGATAAATATATTAAGAGATAGTGTAGGTAAATTATTCCCACATGAGGAAAAGTAGTAGACTAGATGACTGTCTGAAGAACCTATTGCATCCTTTTGATACAAACAGGAGGCTGTGGTCATCCAACAGTTGATGTGGAGACCAAGGATTAGAGATTTCCAAAACCATGTGTTAGAGGAAGAGAGTAAGGACTAGATGCTACTGCTTGTCTCCAGCAGCAGCAGATTATTAGGTTTGTTGTGCTCCCAGGAACTAGTCACTAGATTACTGTTGCACAGAGAAACAGCTCCAGAAGCAGGAAAACCACCTACCAAGCCTAACTCTACATCTTTGTCTGAGCCCAGGGTGTTCTCCCAGCTAGGGAAGCACTTGTCATTTTGATAATAAAAATAGAAAGAGACCATGTTCTGTACAAGATACGACTCCAGCTTTTCCACCATCTCTCAAAGTGTGCATTCTTCTCAATGCAAGGCTTGAGAAGGTTGTCAGAAAGTCAAACTAGGCAAAAACACCAAGCTAGTTCTAGTTGATCTTGTCTAAGTGAGACATCAGTGAGATGTTTTGCCAGACAATTTTCTAAATTTTACTGCAGAAGATTGAGGCAAAAAAAAAAAAAAATCTGTATCTGTCTCAGCAAGCCCACCAATTGTCAAGAATGTAAGACAATTATTTTCTATTCCGCATAAGTATGAAAGCAAGACACAGCCTTTGGGTTTCCCTCTGCTAGTCATTCCTGTGAAAGAGCACACAGTAAGTTTCCAAAAAAGCTTAGACTCTAGCATCTTGGGCAGTTTTGCTTCAGGTGAAGGCTGTGCTGAGTTACTGAACTACTGCTGAGTTACAGTAGCTGTGGTGGATTCATCACCACTGTGTTTCTAGAAATGGTAGTCATTACTGTACAATGAGCTTTGAGATACTGTGATTTTAAAAGACACTAGAGAAAATCAAATTCTCTGATATCCTTCAGTTATGAGCATTCAGACTTTCAGCAATTGGCTTTGCAGAAAGGGACATCTAGTGGCTGTACAGAAAAAAACCTTACTAAATGCATTTTCAAATGTACAACATAGTCATTTGTGTATGGCCTGCAGTGTTCAGTATTCTGTACGTATTTTTGCTTCTACTGCATCACATGTTTTCTGGTCATTTTTTATCATTTTGACAAACAAAAAAATTACCGTTTAGAGCCATAACTTCCTAGCTTCATGTAGGTCTATGCATGGTAACTCTGACAAATAGAAAACTGCCTCAAGCCATGCTTGATGTACGTCACTGCTGCACTTCCATGTTTTCTATAGCATCTTCCAGGAGTCCACTGCCTGCTGTTTCCTTCTGCCATTGCCTTCCCCTTTGGTACTGTACTTGGAGAGCTTGTCATTGTTATTGTCATGGTAAAACCTGCTTTCTTTTGAATGCCCATAGCATAAAAGTCAGCAGGAGGGGTGGATGAGATTCAGGGAAACACTAATCTAAGCATTCAGTCATGTATTACACAACAAAAGTTTTTTCCTTTCCCATCCACCGTTGTGCTCCTTCTTACTAGTTGAGGATGAATTCCATGCATGTTTCTGTGAATAGCCTGACAGTTTAATCGGTACATTTGCATACGAGCAAATTAAGCTTTTTCAAAGTTGCACAGTAATATGTTTCACCTTTATGCCATGCCAGCTTCAAATTGTATCCCAGGAGGATTTCAAATGTGCATAATCTTTGCAGTTGTTTGGGCTTTTTTCCTTCCTTTTTTTTTTTTTTTTTGCCTTTTCTTTTTTTTTTTTTTTTTAACTGGCAAGTGCCTATTCATTGCCCATCTGGGTAAGAATGGCCGTAGCATTTTCACACCCATTCTTTCCTATATGGTTTGTGAATACCCCTCCAATCAGAACTTGCTTCACAGAAAGGGGACAAAACCATTCTACAGGAGTTTCTCAGAATAATTCCATTGGGATCTCTACATCATGTTTACTGGACAACAAAAAAGGGGGTACTTAACAAAGACCACTTGAATTTCACAGAAAGTTTCCCACTGTCTCAAGTTTAAAAGAGTGGCAGGCCTAAGAAGAGCCCAAGACAGGAGTCTTTTTCCTGAGCTGGGCATTCTGTGCAGTGACGAGTAGGTGAGTGTACATGTGTGCAGCTGGGCCTTGAGAGGAGCTGACATGCTTTCTGGCTTGTCCAGAGCTTGAGGAGTCTTTGTCAGAATGTGACATTTACTTAGAATCAAACCTGCGTTGGCAAGCCTGTGTTTTGTGGGGAACATCATCTTTGGATTTTCAGCATAGAACAGCATAAAGTAGGGGTCAACCACAAAACTTGAATCTGGACCCAGTTTCCTGCAGAGAGGGAAAGAATCTGCATTGGACAGCAGGTTTTGCTACAGACCAATCTCTGGAATTTGTTAAAACTGCTCTTTATACTGATGTGGCTTGTGTTGTAGTGTTTCTGACACTTAAGCAAATTATCTGGTTGCCTGGACTTTGGATACGGTTTACAGTGTTGAATCTCAAGGAAAGTGGCTTTGAAAAATCATCCTCAAAATTTGTGTCAGCTTTTTTTAACCATTTACTGTGTGTCTCTTCCAACCACCCTTCTTTTATCCTCAAGGAGTAAATTTCAGTTGCTTCTCAGTTGAAGAAGTGGTAGATGTTCCAACAATGAGAGGATCTTTTTAAGGGCAAACTCTAATAGCAACAAAAAATAATGCCATTTATGAAGTGACCCAGTTGGCTTTCAGGCCGGCTCCTACACCAAAAGGTGCATCCCAGATCAGTTCCTATAGGAGAGCTACTCACATCACTCTTAGAAATGCATACAAACCTCTTTTCTGTAGCCAGGATGTAATAAATAAGTACGCCCAATTTGATAAAAACAAGTATAAAATTTATTAAGTGTCCGAGAGAAACGAACACCCAAAGCCACGATCGAAAAGGAGACAGTCCCAAACCCGGGGTTGGAACTGGGTGAACGGAGGTTTGACCTCTATCACATCAAACCCCCCACCGTTCACATCTACTGTTTCCAACAGCCGGTTTATATACAGTTTTTCCCATGAAGTCCGGATTTCGATATTTTCTTTGTCCGTTAGCATATTCATGAGGTCCTGTATTCATGAAACTGGGATGGACAAAGCATATCCTGTGTATGATTAATCGGGGGGATGTTGTCTGATGGGTCATGATGTTCTTTATCTTGATTTTGAGATGGTCCATCAGCTCTGCCGGGAATTTCTCGGTCCTGTCGTTAGCATTTGAGATGATGCCAGGAACTTCCTGGTCTGATCGTTAACGCCTAAATTTCTGCCGGGAAATCTTTAGTCCAATCGTTAGTATTTGAGATATCGATAATTCCTGCTGTTAGCACCTGGACTGGGAGGGGTCTCAGTTAGTCTTGCCAGTAAAATTCCTTTTGGAGATGTAGTCTTCTCAATGCCTCTCCTTTCATTGTGTTTCTGTCTTTAAGTTGTAAATTAATCCCTTGGGCGAGGCCACAGTCTCTCTAGGCGAGTTTCCTTATATTAAACTAGTAACATATTTAATACAAACATATTCGAGCACAAATTCCCCATTTTATTTATAACACAGGATCAACCTCAACTGCCTGTTTTCATCAAGTTAGCTAAAGACCAAATACACTGTGGCTACACAGCTCTTGATTGCCACAGCCAGGGCCTGAGGAGGGCTGTTGAAACTTACAGATGAACCTTGCCCTTCCTCCTTTCTATACATGATTTGTGGGTAAGTGGCAGAATTCACTTTACCAGGAAGTCATCCAGTCTCATGATGTATATCACACCTTTCTGGAAAGGAGTTGTCCTAAGGATACATTTTTCAGAGTTCTGCTCACAAAATTAATTGTATCTGCCAAGCTGCAGAGTAACAAATTAGGTTTCTTTTCTCAAATCAAAAGACCTGTCTGTAGCATCTCTGGTATGTGTAGAATATTCCACATTGTGCATGTTCAAGGTAGGATTTTGGGTTATTGGGTTAGACTGCTGCATATTTCTTCTTATTATCAAATACCTCATTTGGCAAAGCCGAACATAAAGATGTGTTTCTGTGAAAATGAGTCCTAGGAGCAAACCAGGTAGTCACTGATAGTACTCAAAGAGGGATGGAGATAAATGGATAGCTGTACAGTCACTTGCTATAGTAAGTCTTGAAAAGAGGTGTCACCTATTTATCAATAACTTTCCCCCCTTCTCTTGCCCCACTGGTACAAAGCTTTTGCCAAGGATTCCGACTTTCTTTGTAAATCCATTTTTGATTCTTTTATGATCTGACACGTTGGGCAGGGAAGCATCTGGAATTGACCTGGAGGCCTCTGGAGAATTAGTCTATCAGGAAGGAGGAGGAAATACATCTCTTCTGTACTTTATTTTGTGTAATAATAGTTGCAATGCCCTTGAAGTAAAGTATCCCAGTTTCTAAGATGTTTTTATAGTCCTATGGTCAGTCCCATCAGAGGAAGAAGGTTTCCTGGCTAAGCTTATGAACAAGACAGATGTTTTTCACAATCTCCATGATGGTGTTAGTGATTTCCTCTTTGTTTCCACAATGTGAGCATCCCCCACAGTGTGCTAATCACACATGGAAATTAATAACCTTCTGGTACAGGTTGGTTTACATCTGTTAACGTGAGACTTCTTCAGACAGCTTGGCCCCACTGTGATTTCCAGTTCCTGACCTTTGTGCTTCCCTTTAATCATCAGCTGCTTCAGAGAATTAGAATAACTACCTATGTCCAAGGTGGTTTCTCTTTGAACCACCAGAGTAGAGGGTGCTCAAGACGTTGGTAGTGAGTAAGTGAGAAGAAAAAGGCAGAGCAGGGAGGATGCCACATTTGCCTGGAAATTGCAGTGAGTAGTGTTCTACTGCCTGTGGATGAGAGGTAAAGCACTCCTTAGGGCAGAGCAGGAAGACATTGTTGGGCTAAAAGGCATTGTATATGCCTTTCAACTGCTTTCAATGCTATTTATTTGTTAGACAGTGACAATAAACTAGTTTAATTTACTCACACTTACCAACTTCTACTTTTGGATGCTCACACATTAACAAGTTATTGTGGCAAGAGTGGTTATATCTTTGGTGGGAATATTCAAGACAAAATGCCTGTAATACTAGTGGTGATTTAGCATTATTTTATCTAATTTTCTGGAAACCAAGGTGATGTATGTACTACAAATGCTAAAAGAAAAAAAAATATTAATAGTGTTTTATTTGTTTACCATTCAAGGGGCAATTGATTCTTCATAATTAAAAGGTGAAACCATAGTTTCTGCTTGTCACAATCTAAATGGATGAAAATTTGGTAAAGAATAGGAAAGGAAATGGAAAAGCATTAAAACCAAAGCAAGCAAGATGAAGATAGGGAACAGTGGATTGAGAGATTTCGAAGTTTCTTTTCAGTCACTTGTAAAAGTTAATTTTGAAGATTATGTTGGCTCTGTATCCAAATTGGTTAGATGCTTTTCTAAACTGTTCTCAATGTAGATTATTCAGCCAAACTAAGACGAAATCTTCCTTGGAGTAAATGTCTGTAATTTTCCAGTTTCTGTCAAGTAAATAACAGCAGGAGAACATTTGTTTTTATATGATGGCATTCTGGTGCAAGTCAGAACTTGGGATATGCTAAAAATGAAGGGGACAGCTCATGTTAACTTTTTGCTTTGGGTTCTTTCAGAGGACTGTTTGTCACTATTGAGTAGCAAATGTTCTAAACCACAACCCCAGACAAAACTGTGCGTGGGATTTTAGGAACATTTACAGCCTAAATCTTGAACCAGATTTGGATTTTACAAAGTGACTGCCAGTTTTTTTGATACAAGTAACTGTACTGTGAAACACAGGATCTAAATTCCTTAAAATACCAACCTAGATTGAAATCATATTTTTATATATACTCTTTGCATTAACAACTTAGGGTCATTAAAGTAAGATTCTGATCTCTTCTGGCATAGGTCCAACCCAAAGCTTAAAATCCAGCTTTAATCCATGTGCTCAGTGTTTACAATTGGCTGGCTCTAAGCTTTTTAAAGCCAGATAAACTGATAGGAAGTCTAAGACCCAGGAGTGGGATTGGAATTTAGGCCCAGCTACACCTGTCTTCATTTGGTTTTGTTCAAAAATTCAGGACTTGATCTTCTGGAAATGAGTAGTGAAGTTTAGTTGGAGCCTTACAAAAATGATGTGTTCTTACCGATGCCTCTGTGTGTGATTTTTGCAGTGCAATTGGTTTTGCTTACACAGTGGGCAGTCATCTTTGCCAGTGCTCTCATGGTGGCCCTGCAGAGAAGACTCATTCTGTTCTCTTTTTTTTCTTTTGTTTTTGTGACCTGCTCTGCTGCAGGTAACATCAGTTGCAAGGGGATGACAGAGCGCATTCATAGCATCAACCTTCACAACTTCAGCAATTCTGTGCTCGAGACCCTCAACGAGCAGCGCAACCGTGGCCACTTCTGTGACGTGACGGTCCGCATCCACGGGAGCATGCTGCGCGCCCACCGCTGCGTGCTGGCGGCTGGCAGCCCCTTCTTCCAGGACAAGCTGCTGCTGGGCTACAGTGACATCGAGATCCCCTCAGTGGTGTCAGTCCAGTCTGTGCAAAAGCTCATTGACTTCATGTACAGCGGGGTGCTGCGGGTCTCGCAGTCAGAGGCCCTCCAAATCCTCACAGCCGCCAGCATCCTGCAGATCAAGACTGTGATTGATGAGTGCACAAGGATTGTCTCACAAAATGTGGGAGAGGTCTACCCGGTAATTCAGGATTCTGGCCAAGAGACACCCAGGGGGACACCGGAATCAGGCACCTCGGGGCAGAGCACCGACACAGAGTCTGGCTACCTGCAGAGCCATTCACAGCACAGTGTGGACAGGATCTATTCAGCCCTCTATGCCTGTTCCATGCAAAATGGCAGTGGGGAGCGCTCCTTTTACAGTGGAGCTGTGGTCAGCCACCATGAGACAGCCCTGGGACTCCCCAGGGACCATCACATAGAAGACCCCAGCTGGATTACCCGGATCCATGAACGGTCACAGCAGATGGAGCGGTACCTCTCCACCACTCCAGAGACCACACACTGCCGGAAGCAACCCCGCCCTGTCCGAATTCAAACCCTGATGGGCAACATCCATATTAAACAGGAGATGGAGGATGACTATGACTACTACGGCCAACAGAGGGTGCAGATCCTTGAGCGCAATGAGTCTGAGGAATGCACTGAGGACACTGACCAAGCAGAAGGCACTGAGAGTGAGCCCAAAGGGGAGAGTTTTGACTCGGGTGTCAGTTCCTCCATTGGCACTGAGCCTGATTCCATGGAGCAGCAGTTTATGGCTGGTCTGGGCCGGGATGGGCAGCAAGAACCTTCTCAAGCAGATCAAAATGACATCCCTGCTGATGGCACTCAGCCACAGCAGCAGCAGCAACATGTAGATGCCAACTCTTCCTCACCAGAGAGAAGCAATGACGTTGAAATGGACAGCAAAGTGCTCACAGTCAATAACAGCACCGAAAAGGGGGCTTTGCAGCCTTCTGTCAACACATCTGTTGCCCAACCATTGCCAACCACACAGATCTACTTACGCCAGACAGAAACCCTCACCAGCAATCTGAGGATGCCACTGACTCTGACCAGCAACACTCAGGTCATTGGCACAGCTGGCAACACCTACTTGCCTGCCCTTTTCACCACGCAGTCTGCTGGCAGTGGCCCTAAGCCTTTTCTCTTCAGCCTGCCCCAGCCTTTAGCTGGCCAACAGACACAGTTTGTGACAGTGTCCCAGCCTGGCCTGTCAACCTTTACTGCCCAGCTGCCAGCCCCACAGCCCTTGGCCCCATCTGCAGGCCACAGCACAGCGGGTGGGCAAGGCGAAAAAAAGCCTTATGAATGCACTCTCTGTAACAAGACTTTCACCGCCAAACAGAACTACGTCAAGCACATGTTTGTACACACAGGTAAGAGTACTTCCTTCTGGCTTGCATATGGAGCCAGAGAACGTCCTTTACAACCATGGACTCAGATTCTGTTTGCCAACTTGCCAGCCCCCAGCACAAACAGGAGGGAGGGCTTATACAGGGAGTTGGTGTCACTGGGCTCACTGCGTTGAAGTTGAGCCCCTGCAGAAACATACAGATCCCAAATAGGGGTCTAACTATGCATGGTGCAGAAACAAGCTCATTTTACTTCGAGTAAAATGTGTCTTGCATCCATCCAAGGAAATGGTGAGCATTCATTGTACCCTGCAAGCTGACCAGGCAACATTAAGTTGAAGAGAGGAAACTAATACATCCTAAGAAAAACTGTATCTACTAAGAAAGGGCGTACCCCTGTAGGTTTTACAGCTAAGGGGGATTAAGTTTAAGTGGTGGTGAGGTTAGGGCAAATTAATGACTGGTGGAGCTGCAGCAGTAGGTCCAGGCCCAGGTGTTACATACACACTGCCACGTTTTCTAGATCTTACATACCACTATAAGAAAGTAAATCTGGAGTTTTGTCAGAAGGTCTTTCTGTACTTCACTGAAGCTGATTGCTGTAGTCCCTTGTCTCTTGGTAAGTCAGAGGTATCAGTAGCTGTGAGTACAGATACACAAAGTTCAATGAGAAAATATTTAAAGAATATATGTGGAATACAAGGGAACACAATATCAGCACCTTTCTGTTTAAAACTGCAGCTGCTTTAGTACATGGTTTATGGTCTATTGAGATAACATAGGTAACCATACTTGCCACTGAGCCAAAACAGCCTTTTCTAGCTTTACCAAGTTATGAGACTTCAAAGCCAGGATATATATGTATTTTACATGGAGGAGTTATTGTGGGTTCAGGACTAAGTTTTGCTTGCTTTAGCCCTTGGCTCTTTTTGCTCTTGAAGAGAAATTCTAGTTTAGAGAAAGAGTAAATATTTCTTTCACCAAGCAGTGGCTTTGTTAACATCAGATCTTAAAATAATTGCTGGGTTTGTGATACATGGAGGAGAGCCTGGAAAAATTGCCCAAAGTATGGGAGGAATGTAGGTAATGCCTCTCAGTTGTATGCAATAGATTTCAATTCCATGTGCATATGTAAACTTTTAACTTCAATTTACCTGTATTTATCACTTAAATGAAAAACCACTCTAGACATCTAAGGCAGACATGTACGTGTACATATACAAAAAGATCAACTTCTCAGGACTGGTACAAAATGTATAATTGCAATGATCAAGAGTCCTGAATCCCAAGATTACCTTTATATCTGTTTATATTCTCCATCTTTCTGTTGTGGATGAGTAGCTAAAATACTACATAGATAGTGTTATTATTCAGAAAAATATCCCCTTCAGAACACAGTCAGATATATCTGTCTGCATCCTTGTTCTAAAAGCTAGAAAGACTTTTTTACAGATAACTTCACTGAGATTAGGTACTTTATTTCCCCCACCCCCAGCTAGGTATTTATTTCCCCCACCACTGCACTTGGTATTTGGAGTCAGATAAAGAATAGTGCTAGAAGACCTGTTCTAAAACATTCTTAGCTGCTATAAGTAATGCCAACTGAGGAAATTGATAGGCATCTCCAATAATGAATTAATATTTTATTTGTGTGTGTCTGAGAATGCCCAAAATAATGAACTGTGGTGGCAAGGAAAGATTTGGTAGATAAATTATTTCAAAATCCATTTAGCAGCTAACTGGCTCCTGGAATGTCTGGGAGAATAGTTTCACCTTAACCAACAGAGAGCTAGGCTTCAGAAAACCCTCCTGAAAATAATCCTTATGTGTGCAGCCTCAGAGAAAGTCTGTCTGCTACCTTGTCTAGTGCTGGTCAGGTTCATTACAAAAATAGAGGGGAGACAGCTATTCCCAATGTCAGGGTGACTTTCTTTAGCCCTGTTAAAAGAAGCCAGGCAGAATGGCTCTGGAAAAGATGCACAGAAAAATGGAGAGGTTTGGGAGATGCAAATGTTTGTATTAGTCTTTCTGTTTGGAGGGCTCACAAGAGAAGCCGTGGAAGAGTATAATCATAGAAGAGAATTCAGTAACTTAAAGGCCTCTATATCTCTGTATGTTTTTATGCTTCCAAAATTTACAGTCTGGTACAGCTTTCCTTGTGACAGAAACAGACTTCTTTTTCTTCTTTCACATGGGTGCAAACATATGAGCAGTTCATTCCCTGTAGACTCACTTTAATATATCCCACGATGTTGTGGAAACACAATGCTAGGATGCATGCAGTGTCTGCACTTTATTAGGCACCATTGCCTTTTCCTACATTTCACACTGTGATTAATACTGGATTAAAGGATACAAAAGATGTGCTGGGGGATCGTGTCAGCACATCAACATTGCTGCCTTCACACCTTTCTTACCTGGGCTACCTAGGGTCATAGGATAAGGGGAAGTTCTGTGAGGAGTAGCTGAGGTCTCTTGGCTTGTTCAGCCTGGAGAAGATTTAGGGGAGAACTTGTTGTGACCTACACCTTCTTCATGAGGGGAAGTGCAGGGCCAGGAACTGATCTCTTCTCTCTTGTCCAGTGATAGGACATGAGGGAATGGCATGAACCCGTCTCAGGGTAGATTTAGGTTAGGTATTAGGAAAAGATTCTTCACCCTTTGTTTGGGGTTGTTGGGCACTGGAACAGGTTCCCCAGGGAAGTGGTCACAGCACCAAACCTGACAGAATTTGAGAAGCTCTTGGACAATGCTCTCAGGCACATGGTGTGATTCTTGGCATGGTGCTGTGCAGGACCAGGAGATGGTCTTTGATGATCCTTGTGAGTCCCTTCCAACTTAGGATTCTATGATTCCATGACCTCAGTGTGAGCACTAAGCATCCATTATGGTTAGGGTTCAAAGAGCCAGAGAGCCTGCATCTTCAGGAACACAGGGGCTGGAAAAGGGGACCATGGCCAGGCACTGACATTGCTTCTTCCCCCTTCCAAATCAGAATATGCTATGAATCTATGATTCTAGTCATCCCATATTTCTGTCTAATACCAGCCAAGTACAAAATAAAGAAACAAAAGGAAGAACATGCACATTTAATTCACTGAGCAAAGTTTTCTCTTACTTGAAGATGAAGAATCATGGGAATAAAGAATCTACAGTGCTCACTTAGGAAGCACAAAAATTTGCATACAAAAAAGAAGAACTAAAGTTTTGCTATTCTTTGGAGAGGAGAAATCCCAGGAAGGCTTTGAAGCTAAGATTAAAAAGCCTCTACCCAGTGTATCTTAGAAACTATGCAAGTGAAAATTAAGGTGTTTTTATAGCATAATCTTAACAGGGTCTAGAGTGGAGGAGACCAACTTATTACAAACTCTGGGGTATACACTGCCCAAGGCAAAAATGAGCTCCACAAATACAATCAGTCTCTCATAAATTAATCAGACGTTATTGTAACTGACACACTATCATTTTCCACATCACCTGCCAAGCATATTGGCCTGTTTACACACAACACAGCACTACCCTGTAGCCGAGCCATCAGGGAAGTAAGGACTTCGTTTTTTTGAGCAAGTGTCTTTCACTAAGTAGGGACAAACTTCTCATGAGTGCAAGGAAGAGCAGCAAGTGGATTTCATTCATGGATGTCACCATCATACATGCAAACCATGAAATAAAAAGAAACAGAGACTTGGGGAGATAAAAAAGTAGGTCTTTCTCATCTAATCCATTTTAATTATCTCCTCTTAAAATGGAATATAAGTAGCATATGGTAATCTTGCTATACAATGAGTGAATTATATATTACCACAGGCATGTCAGGGTCCCTGAAGATTGACTCTTCAGGATTTAAAACAGTGCCAAACAGACTGGAAAAAGAAGGAAGCAGGATGTCTGTGGAGAAAAAAAAAAGGGGGGAGGGAGGGGAAATTGCAGAATAACCACAGGAAAATAATTTTCTCAGTCAGTTAAACAGAGGATCATTTTGATTCTTACAGAGCTATGGTACCATCTCTATCCCTGACAGCTTTGGGGATGATGAATTCCACACCTGAAATATACCACAAGTGATTCAGAAAGCAAATTAAAAAGTAGGTTTGGATGAGGCAGTCAGGGTGTTGATTGTTGTCTACATTACCAGTGCAGCAGCGTATCATGAAAACATTGTTTGATATTACGAAACGTGAGACCGTCCCTTATCTTCCAGAACTCTGAGCATGAGGAGGGTTTAAGAATAGTCTGAACAAACCAGTCATATGTGCTCAGTTAAGTATTTTTCCCAGTTCATCCTTGTAGTCACTGGTTTGTCTGAACATGATCAGAGTTCAATTATATATGAGTTTCCATAATAAGTTTTACAACAGTCCTGGGCACACAAGGCAATGTGGAAGATTACGTAAGTATTTCCTATCTCTAGTTTACCTCATAAGGTGTTTTATTTAACTGGCAGTCAAATCATTCAAGCTTCTGGTGTCTTACACTGGAAGTTTATCTGTTAGGTTGCCCTTTGCATGTTGCTGGCAGGCCTAGGCAATTCTATGTCCTGAGGTTCCCTTTTCTGCCCTTTGAACATGCTTCAGCTATGACATTTGACCAGAAAAGGGAGCAACAAATGTAAATCTCCTAAAGTGTTGGATTCTTCTGACGAACTCTGTCACTCCTCTCCTGAGAAATTTAAAGCAATTTGACCAAAATGAGTCTGGCACAGGTCAGCTGTCACAGCTACCAGCTGTTTGGTAATCACTGCCTTTGTCCCTGTTTTTAATGCATGCCAGTAAGGATATGGAGGCACCAAAAGGTGAAGTAGCATATCTGAGACCTTCCTGTCTAGAAATGAGCATGAGGGGCAAGACACGAGCACAGATAGGAGAGGCTGTGCCATTGAAACTAGGTATAGATGCCAGGACCTTTTAACTCTAGTCCTGTCTTTGTCAGTGCCTACTGTGTGAACTTGAAGAAATCACCTGAGCTCCTTTTTACTGTATGTGCATAGAGAATACCTACAACACCCTTTGTAAAGCATTTTGAAACCTCTGGTTGCAAAAAATGTTGTGTGTCAAAACACATTGTTTAACAGCCTTGCTCCTTGTTAGGCAGAGCACCTCTCCAAAGACCCCCATGAGACTTACCATTGGTTTATTGCAAAGAGTTCTACCAAACTGGTTTAATTTTATGATTTTTTTTTTTTGTCTGTTTCTCTCTGTCTCTCTCTCCCTTTGGTAATGGGCAGGTGAGAAACCACACCAATGCAGCATCTGTTGGCGCTCCTTCTCTTTAAAGGATTACCTAATCAAACACATGGTGACACACACTGGCGTGAGGGCCTACCAGTGCAGTATCTGCAACAAGCGCTTCACCCAGAAGAGCTCCCTTAATGTGCACATGCGTCTCCACCGCGGGGAGAAGTCCTACGAGTGCTACATCTGCAAGAAGAAGTTCTCCCACAAGACCCTGCTGGAGAGGCATGTGGCTCTGCACAGTGCCACCAACGGCACGCCCGGAGCCACCAGCACCGGGGCGAGGGCTGTCCCTGCCGGCGTGGTGGCCTGCACGGAGGGGACCACGTACGTCTGCTCTGTCTGTCCAGCTAAGTTTGACCAAATCGAGCATTTCAACGACCACATGAGGATGCATGTGTCAGACGGATAAGTAGAATCTCTCTCTCTCTCTTTGTTATGAACAACAAAAATAGAAACAACAAAAAAAGCTATGGCACTAGAATTTAAGAAATTATTTTTGTTTCGTTTTTACCTTTATTTTCCTCCTTTTTTGGGGTTCATTTCGTTTTGTTGGTTTTTGTACTACATGAAGAACTGTTTTTTGCCTGCTGGTACATTACATTTCCGGAGGCTGGGTGAATAATAATTTTCCCAACCTCCTTCGGATGGTGGCCTTAAGGCCAGGTAGTGCTTCATGAGGTCCACTGGTTGGATCTCTAGCTACTGGCCTCTAAATACAACCCTTCTTTACTACAAAAAAGCAAACGACAAAAAAAAAAACCCACAAAAAAAAATTTAAAAAAAAAAGACAGAAAAATAATAAAAAAAATCTTTTTTCTCACTTGTGAAGAGCACTACAAAAAAAGAAACAAAACAAAATATATTACAAATCTACAAGGCCTACTGTCGTTATAAGTACACCGCTTGCAGTGTTTCAATGGACATGATTCACATTGCTGACCGCTTTTGGACTTCACAGTATCCAGTTAGAACTGTGGAATATTTTGCTTCTGGTTGAGCAGCAACCAGAGGAAAGAAGGCCCTGCTGGTTTCCACCACGTGTCTGCTTTCTCACACACACACGCACGCATCCACAAACACGCAAAAGGGCTGAGGGGAATGTGAGGCAGTGTGGCTTGGATAGTGTGGAGTCCCTGCAGAGTGAGGAAAAAGAATCAGAGGTTCCTCACCTGGATTCTGCTCCATCCCATGCTGTCTGGTGCACCCTCCCCGCTGCTTTTCTCGTACCACCACCACCACCTTATAGCAGAAACCAAGAAGATTCAGACAACGAGCAACGGTGGCTTTTTTGTAATTTATTCAGTGTCTTCGCTGAGCACAGGGCCTCAGCACAATCAAGAGGGACTTTCACAGAAGGCAAAGAGAAACACAGAGGAAAATCAAAGATATCAAAGGTTGCAACCTATGGATCTAGGTACAAGAGAAGGGTTAGTTCCCCCAATCTTTGAAAAAAAAAAAAAGAGTTGCATCAGGATTTATTCTTGTGGAAGAAAGAGGAATAGAGGGTGGGAGGGGAGGGGAATAATAATTAAAAAAAAAAGAGTTGTTGGGACTTTTTTAATTCAAAATTTTATAGAGGGGCAAAAGTGATGTTTACCAGATAGAATGCTGATTTTTTTAATATATTTACAACAGTATTTGTGTAAAAAAACAAAAAAAGTGAGATTGTTAAAAGTAATTTTTCTTTGTTTGCTTTTTTGTTTTGCATACACTGCCACTAATATCTTCTCTTTTATTATATATATGAATATATATAAAAATATATATTTTATTTTAAATTGAGACTGTTAAGGTTAGCTAACCTGCTTCCAGATAGAGGGGGGGAGGGGACATGATCTTGATTTTTATTTTAAAAAAGAGGAAGGATGTTTTCTTAATTTTCTTTTGTAGTATTATTCTCTCTCTTTTCTAATGGAATCAAGAATTACCTGGGTCGATGAGGGGCTCTGTGAAGTCATCTGTGAGATTATCTACTAGTGTTTGTGCATCCTGCAGTATCATTTGAACTGCTAGTTTGTTTTTTTAATTACATGGTTCTCTTTTTGGCTCTTACCAAGCTTCTGTTGTTTCTTTTTTGGTTCCTTCTCAGAATTTATTTCTGTTGAAGGATGGTTCCTTTTGAGAAAGAGATTTTTCTAGCAATGTTCCCCTGGTTTTGGGGATGATATAAACTGTAGTCTTTCTTCTTTGAAAAAGTAACTGAAGTTTTGGAAGTATGTAATAACTAGGATTTCCCTTCTTTTTGGTCACTGGACAAGAATTAATCTGCTGTATTGTTCTCTCATCCCTGCCTTGCTCGCTAGAGAGCTTCCATATTTGTGTGGGAATCTGATCCTGCCCCCGATAATTTGTGCTTATGCCAAAACAACTTAAAATGTTACCATTGCAAAATAATCTTCCCTTCATTTGCAAAAACGTCTGACTGAAGGGCCACATCCCACATTCACTGCATAGACAAAGCTATACAAGGAATGTAGGATCAGTGTGAAAGATTGATTCCTGATCTGCATATATATGTTGGTGTTTTGTATTTTGTTTTATTGTGTTTGAACTGGTGTTCTCCCTAGTTGTCTTCTGTGTATCTGTGTAAGAATTTTTCCCCCAAAGCCAGCTCCCAAAGTACATGGGTCCTTAGTTCAGTTGGATCAGTGTCTGACACTATCTTTGTCTTGCTTGAAATCCATATGAGGACTTACACCAACTGCACTCTGGACTTCATATTTTAGGCAGAGAAGAAGCACCTAACAAAAATATGCAAAAAGAAAAAAAAAAGAAAAATTGCTAGTTTAGCTTTTACTTGTATCTATATTTAAATTAAGCTTTCTTAAGTTTAAAAAACTCTTTGCTTGTGAACACTGACCATTTCATGTGAGACATTCTTTTATGCTGGACAACTTTCTCAGTATTGACTTGGTAGATCTCCATATACAATTTTGCATGTTCTTTACACCTGCGGCTTCTCTATCAGACGTTCGCGATTCAACACAGGTAACTTCATCCATATGTTCTATGTCTGTTCCATTACAATTTATTTGAGGAAGAAAACCTGACAGGTGGTTCAGTCTTAGAATCTTTCTGTACTCTGCAAGGTATTGTTCAGCAGATCCTAAATGCTGAATCCCAGATTCTTGGCTGCAATACGCAGCATAGAGAGACTTTGAGGTGGGTGCCAGAGCAAATAAGTCTCTTCTTTGGTAACATCTTTCTTTGTTGGCAATTTATTTGGGTAGTTCAAGGGGTTGGAGAAGGAGCACAAGTTAGTTAACAAATAGTGTTCTAACAACCACCCTGGTAAAAGCAATGCTGGCATGTAAATCAAGACGTGAAAAGACAAAGCCCAAGACACAGAGAGGGAGAACTGATAAATGCCATTTAGACACACTAAATCTATACAGAAAATAAAAGTTCTGGAGATGAGGGTGTGGAAGAAAATGTGGAAGGTGAACCTAGATGAAAGGATTTAAGGTTTTTCTCGGGGGAAAGGAGGTTTTTTTCTGAGATCTTTATTATCAAAGAATATTCTCCCATATGAGGAACTAGTGAAGAATTTTACCCAGCTTACAAATATGTAGCTGCTCATTTGTCATCTGAGGTCTGGGGAAAAGCTGTTTAATTTGCCATTGTAAACCTGGTGAACTAGTCAAGATGTAGCATATTCTGGAATATACTTCTGATACCAGAAGAGATATGCCAGTAAACAGGAAATAACAATCAGGGTTTATATCCACCAAAATCCCAATACTATCCAAATTTTAATCCTTCAATTTTCATCTTTCCCTAAATCAAAGCATTATCTTTGAAATGCAAATTTTTACAAGGTCTAATAAATTTGAAGTGAATTAAAGATAAGTTGTGAATGAATGAGTGAATGAATGAATGAATGAATGATGGCAATTAAAAAAACCTAAACATAGTTCTTAAACTAAAGCTAAGGCATACCAGATTGAATTCTAAAACACTTGACAAAGAATGTAGGCCAAGGTCTTAACAAATGACTGCCTGTAATATAAACTGATTTTGTTGGACTTCCAGACTTGATCTTGTAAAACATGGAGCAACTCACAGCATGACTGCAAATGTAGGTGAAAGTGCTTGCCAGGTCACTATGAATTTAGAAGCTCAAACATAGTCTTCTTTATCTTTTAAAATGTTAGATTCTCTTTAGCAATGCTTCCTCCCATCTTTGAAATACTTGCTTGCCACTTGGAAACAGCTATAATGTCTGAATGTTACAGGTATATTCAAGCTTCATGTATTGCTACAATATGCCTTCGCAGAAAGAATAGCAGTCACAGTGATCTGGAAATTGCTACTGACAATGTTTGAGTGAATCTATCTCAGTATGCTTGGAAGGCTTCCTTCAGAACATCTGATGAAATGATACAGATGAGAAAATGCAGACTGTAGCATACATCCTTTTGTTGAAGCATGTAATATCCTGCATTCCTTGAGCTTGATTCTCACTTTCCCTAAAGCTCTCTTTATATCGCCTTGGTAATGGAAAAGGGTATTAAATAGAACGTAAATTCAAGCTTACAGGTCAAGGCTTCTCTGCAAGGCAAAAGTGCAATAAAGGAAGCCTTAGAGTGAATGAGAAGTAAGTGCCTTCTCTTACTGCTGCTGAGGCTGGTGAAGTGAATTGAACATGTAGGACTGGCCAGAGCAGATCTCCCCTGTGGTCCATCTCGCCCAGTACTGCGTTTGTGCCATGCGGCCAGTTAGAGATTATTTGAATAAAGGACTATTGGATTATTACAAAGCAATAAGCCTAGGGGAGAAAATTTATTATATAATCCTCATTAGCTATTTCTACATATAAAATACATATAAATAAAAAATAAAATATGTATTCGCCTCTAACATAATAATTTATGGCTTTACCTTTTTATCCCATATAACAATTATATCTTGTGGCAGATAATTCTCATTGTCCTTCAAAGATCTAGTTTATTAATTCTTAGGTGGCCTCCATGCTGTCCTGTGGAAGTGAGTTCCTCACGTTAATTACCACATTGTCGAAATGATTCCTTTTCAAGTTTATTTTGTTGTTGTTCATGGAAACACCCTTATTCTTGTATCACATGAAATCACAAATCAGAGAACCAAAATTTAACTTCTCTTGCCCATTTCTCTGAGGTCTGCCTCTCTCTGGGAAGCTGAATGCACAAGGAATGCAGGACCACAATCTCAATGTCTGCTGATTAGTAGGGAGAGGACAGCTCCTGAGTGTGTCCATGTGTGTGTCTGGGGCGTGTGCATTAGCGAGGTTCTCCTACAGTGATCTCTTGCAGAAGACGGACAGGCACAACTCGTAAATGATGGGAACCTAGCAGCACAGTAACCAGTCTGTAAATTGTAGTATGATATTTCAGTCTGGTCCCTCCTCTCAGAAAACCCATATTAATAGTCTCTCTTAAGGGAAATAGGTGTAGGTGTTTTGCAGGAGCTGCTCTGGGGACACTTTCTCAACATTCATCATGCTTCTACTAGACCCACTTCTGGCCCATGCTGCTGCCTTCAAAAACAGCTCAAGTTCACAGTAAGGTAGCAGGGGAGAGTAGCATTTAATTGACTTTCTAAGTGAATGAGATTTCCCTTTGCTCTACGATCGAAGAGGCCAAGTGGAACCCTTTTTCCTTCTTTTGATTTCTTTTTCCTCCAAAGGAGAGTTGAGTAATAACACACATAATATCAGCACCCCCACTTCTTATCAACCCCACTGAGTGCATTCAGTCGATCTTGACCTACTTGATTAACGCTGGATCACTCACATGGCAGAGGAGCATGTCTCTTGCCGTTAGTGAGTATTATCCCAAAATCTCCTCTCTCCCTTAGTAAGGAAAACAAATCCCATAGGGAGAAGGTACAAAACATACTCTTTACAGGGGTGTTGAGTCCAGTCCAAAATCAGAGGCACCCAAACCGTTTCAAACATAGTCAGACCTTCAGTATGCCTAGATCTGTGACCCTCCTGACTGTCCTATGCTAAGGAAATTCTCAAGCTCTCACTGCTGAAAATGACTTGCTGCTCAAATGGAAAAAATAGTATCAGCCTGGAAGAGAGAAGGGTCCAGGCAGACCGTCCAGAACCTGACAAGAAGGCTGGAGAGGGACATTTCACAAGGCCATGTAGTGATAGGACTGGGGGGCATGGCCTTAAGCTGATGCAGTGTAGGCTTAGATTAGATATTATGAAGAAATTCTTTACAATAAGGGTGAACAGGTTGCCCAGAGAAGGTGTGGACTGTAGATGTTCAAGACCAGGCTGGATGGGGCTCTGAGTGACATTGTCTAGTGGAAGGTCCCCTGCGCATGGCAGGGGGGTTGGAACCAGATGATCTTTAAAGACCATTACAACCCAAAGCATTCTGTAATTCTATGATATTATCAAATTAGCACCTGGTGGTTGTTCTGCCAAGAACCAACTAGGCCTTGGTAATGAACCCTTTCAATTCAGCATCCAGCTCCTCTGAGCCACTGGAATAAACATGATAGGAAAGAGTCAGCAGGTAGCCTAACTGAAGCAGTATCTGATCGACCTAAAGCAAAATAGCTGCTTTTCACGTTCCCTGATTTGCTTTTGTGCTGGCTGTGAAAATTCTTGAAGGAGGAATAATGTGATAAGAGCTTGACCCTGGGAGGTTTTGAGCCTCCTCTGCTCCCAGAGGGTTTGTCTTCATCTGGCCCCTAAGCAATCACAATTCTGCTGAAAAAAGGCTTATGAGGGAAACTACAGATAATACTTGAGTTTGTCTTGAGTTTGTAAATGCAATAAACACCTTTTCCAGCACTGAACAGTCCTGCTGACAGAAACCAAATGCAGGTAGAAAGGCCTTGCAGAGGGGCAGGTGCTGAAAGTGCCAAGTAAGTAAGTGCCAGTAAGACAGGCAAGTGTTTGGAGGTGGCCTAGTGCTGAATACACATCTGCCAGGGGCTAGTTCTAGCCACGCCAAGTCAGTGTTCTTCCTGCTGCTTATCTTATTTGTCATGCAAGAAGTAGTAAGCTCTCAGCTAGTTTCCTTTAAAGCTACTCAGCGATCCAGTTCATTTCAGCTGGAGCAAAGTAGTCCCCCTATTTTCACAGATCACTAAGCTGGGAAATACGGAGAGAGTTTTAGGTATGTGCATATTCTTCAAACTGACAAAAGAAAAATGTGGGTTATGTCTTCTCTAGCATAAAACAGAGGAATTTGGTCCACAAGGGAGACAACCAGTTTGAAAAATAGGAATACATAACTCTCTATTGTTATAAGGCAACACAAGGGGGAATCTTTGTTTTGTTTTTCTTAGAAAATATTTAAATGAGGAACAAGATGTGTTGGGTATTAGTGTATATCCGTCTAATTATTCCCAGTGCTGATAACTAATCAATTAGATTAGTGCCTCTAAGGACAGAGAAAATATTATGCATTCATTGTTGTTATTTCTGCTCCCCCTCTGCTATAGATCAGGAGTAACTAAGGTGGAAAGAGCAGAGTTACACAAATGTGAAATTTTGGTGAACAAAAAAATTATTTCCCTGTGTAGGTCTGCCAGTATCTGGACAAATATCCTCTCTGAGTTAGTGTTTATATTTACTAGGATACTGTTAGATAATTTTGATTTTTAAATTATGTTTCTAGTGAAAAAAATGCAAAGTTAAACATTAATAGATATTTTTACATTATATATTTAACAATGTGTCTGATCTTTTTGCATTTTTGCCTCTGCAGTACTGTTTGACTCACAGGCATTAAGAGAGAGTCCAAGTGTAGGAGAAGCAGAGTTGACTGATGTACAGTGAATAAGATTAAAAAGTAAATTGAACTCATAATGTGCTTTAATTCGCTATTCATGCTGCAACTGGTAACTCAACTAAAGTGTTTCTAGGTTTATTTTTAAAAAAAAAAGGAGTCACAAATATTCTACTCAATATTCTAGCAAAGTCATATCAGGAGAAAAATAAGTCATGGTTTTAAAATGCCAATTTCCCTAAGAATTGTTCATTAAAACCTTTTAAAATAAAAGAGGCCAGTTCAAGATAAGCAGAACTCTGCTGCTGTAACACAATTCTTCATGTTCCAGATGATTAGTTTCCACCAGCAGACCTATGTGAACTTCACTGACTTTCCCCGTAGTCAGTGAACTGAGATTTTTGTGCATGGCCACATAGGCCCAAAGAAACTCTTCATGTTTCCCCTAGGAAATGGAGTGTAGCACTGAGGTAAGCAAACCAATCATAGAACCATAGAATTTTTAATGTTGGAAAAGACTTCTTAAGATCATCGAGTCCAATTGTTAACCCAGCTCTGCCAAGCCCACCACTCAACCATGTTCCCAAGTGCCACATCCACATGTATTTTGAACACTTCCAGGGGCAATGATTCTACCACTCTCCTGGGCAGCCTGTTCCAATGCCTGACCTCCCTTTTAGTGAAGAAATTTTTCCTAATATTTAATCTAACCCTCGACTGGTACAACTTCTGGCCATTTCCTCTCATCCTGTCAGTTGTTACCTGGGAGAAGAGGCTGATCCCCACCTGGCTACAGTCTCCTTTCAGGTAGTTTTAGAGGGCAATGAGGTTTCCCTTCAACCTCCTTTTCTCCAGATCCCTCTGCAGAGCCTTCTAAACTCTTTGTTAACTGTATTTTAATGCCCCAATTTACACATTTGTCCTCAACGTCTTTTCAAAAAGCAAAGAATGTTAAGATACTTCCTTGGGAAGCAAATACACTACAGCCTTGAATACACTACAGCCTCATAGACAATTGCTGCCTTAAAACAGAAATGTATCTGAGCAGTGTGGAGTGTACTTTGGTATCTGTAGCAAAGTTTCATCTAAAACGTTCCTTTCTTACAAAGTATGTTGTGTTTTCCTCTTTGAAACGGAAGGGAAGAAGTAAATTAATATTAGTGAGGCATAGCGGTCTCTTCATATTGGATGGTGCTTTTCTGCTGTTTCTTACCTTCAGTTACAGCTCCAAGTTTGTTGTTCTTCCAAACTGAGCTACTTTTGATTGGGCTGGTTGGCATCAGGTCCCTGTAACACATAGGAGGGTAAATGCTCTTCCTAAACCAAATGAATAATATGAGGGTAAGGCTATGTGATTTGACTCCAGCCTCTCCAATGCCAGTGAAATTCATGAGAGAAATCCTGTGGAAAGCTACTTTGAAGTGACAAATTCTATTCTGAATTTCTGTCAGTGCAACCTCTATTGGCACTTCTAGGATTGCATGCATGTCACTGCAGATAAATATAGCCCCTTTGAATAGTTTAGCTGTGATTCCTTTTAAGAAAAGCATATTCTAAAAATATCCTTTTACTGCAACAATACGATTACACAAACAAAAGAGCTACCAATATCTCATCACGTGTGAGAACTTCCACCCAGTTCAGCCCATAGGGACATTCATGTTTTCATTCCTCATGCAAACTTTATTAGCACTTAAGCACTCTTTGAGCTGTGAAATTTCCTTCACAGCCATGCAGCCACACCCTGAGCATCCCTCATAAATGCTCTCTGTCACATGGGCTTAGGTATTACAGTAGCCCATATGCTTTCATGAGTTGCCCACTGGAGCCTTTCCTGCTGGAAAATCTGGTACCAGTGTAGCAAAGCATTGCTTGCTTTAGGTATTTTCCAGACAAAACTACAGACTTCTACAGTGTTCATACTTCCTACTGTTGACTTGTTGGTGATTTTTTGCTAAGTTCACAGTGGCACTTGAGGGATGTGCAGAGCTCAGTTAGATACTTACTGTTGTGCTCAGCTGTCTCATTCTGCAGTGTCCTGTTCCTACAAAATGGACAGATATATTTCTGAGATCTATATGTTAAATAGGCATCTTTTCTGTTTCACTTTGCTTCTTCTCTTTTTGCCCCCTGGATTTTGTCATATTCTTCATTAAACCTTATAAAGCCCCCTAGAAATTCAGCCCTCATGTTGAATATATACTTGATTAGAGAGGATCATCGCATTCAAGAAGCAGGATTACATTCACGCAACTGCCCAACTTTCTTTTATTTGTTCTCATTAAGTCCTTTACTTTCATTTGTCACACAGGCTGTTGGTACCTATGGGATCTTTGAGTAAAATCAAATTATATGGCCTGTGTGTGTGTGTGTGCATGCAGTTGTATGTCTGAGTGTGCATGTAGACGTGTGCATGTGCAGGGAGAGAGCCAGTTATCTCTTCCTGGGTTTACAGGCAGGCTGCTAATTGAGTGTGTGGACATGCATGGTTTAGATGCAGGGAAGGGTTTAGATGAAACAAGGATTACAACATTAACTGTGGAGTATTGGTACATGACTCCAATGAAAAGCAAGTGCACTACTCATACACTGTATTTGCATACATATATTAATAAAAAACCTTCTGTGAGCCAAATGCTCTTAGTTGGACGTTTGCCCAAATTAGATGTTTGCCCTTACTGAAAATCTGACACCCAGATTTGGTCCAGTGTATTTTTGTGAGTACCCATTCTGAAGGGAAGGTTGAAGTGTGCCTCTCAGAGCCTTATGTGGTCTTTCAGCCACAAAATAAATAAAATAGTCCATCTTAGCAGGCTTCACTAGCAGAGATAGGCATCCATAGGGGATGACAGCTCTGGAACAATACTTTTGAGTTCAGTCAAAACTTTTGAGTTGAGTTCAATTCAATTGCCTGTTTGCCCCCTTAAAAAGAACAATAAAAAATTATCAAGTCTTTATATAGTTAGCAGCACAATATATTGATAGGCTCTAATATATTCCAGGTCTGGAGTCTCTAGTTTCCAAAGCACCATGTCAAACAGCTCTTTCCCCACCTCACGTACTCTGAAACATGTTGATTATGAATATCTTTACATATAATCTGAGTAATCCGTTCCAAATGTGCAGTCACTAATAAATAGCTAGTAACTTTCTCTGCCTTGGTCTTTGCCAAAATCTTTTCAGGACCATGGTTAGTGTGTCTAGAAGACAAGTAGATGTTCAGGAGAAGAAATTGGTCAGTAAGATTACTCAGTATGTAATCCATGAGAGCTGCAGGATTTCTAGAACTCATTTTGCATCCATTTAGTTTGTGGGATGAATAAGTATGTTTAGCTACAGCTGCCTATTTTGGTATCATGCTGGCCCTGAAAGCAGCATTTTATTAACTCTTTGCCTGAGTAGGGGATTTTCCTTGTTCCAGAAAGGGTAAGTAAAGATTTAGGGGGATATCTTTTTTCTTTCATTTTTGGTCATAAAAATGCAAGTAAATATTCTTCTTCTTCTTTGGTTGGTGGCATATCCCTTCCCCTTTTGAATAAGACAATAATGCAACGGTTTTGGCTGGTTGATTTTGGGGTGAGGTTTTTATTTTGGTTTGGGGTTTTCCTTTGGTTAAATGTACATTGTCTCTCTATAGCCAAAATGTCTGTGACTGTAACAGTATGTATTTCTTTTACTGGAGAAAATAGACCTTTTGGTTTATGTTAACAGTACTAGTGACTTCGTGGAAAATGACAAGTTGCTATTTAGGTCTGCTTAGTTAAGTACAGTACACTACAATACAGTATTTCTGAAAGCTAGAACATACAGTACACAATATATATAGCAATTCTATATCAATATATATACATAGTATAATCATTTAACTCTTGCATCTGCCTACGATCATAGAAAAATAATTTTTCACGTGTATCATTCACAACCCAATCAACTGCTGCAGCTATTTGAAGCATTTACCAATAATTATTACAGCTCTATTGTGCTTTTTCATATTATTGGCTTCTTTATGGTCTTTACAAGCATTTTTCAGGCTTTTTTAAAATCTCTAGGTAGTAAGATGTAGAAAAGTAATTTTTTTAAAGAAAAGGTAAAACAGTATTAGGCTCTACAAAAAATTAGAGATTGTTCCCTGTTACCCTTTCATATCAGAAGAACAATTAATCAAGACAAATAAGGTTATCTATTAGCTCTCTTCTAAGATGTCCTGTTATTTCATTTGTAAAAGTGTATGTCAGACTTTCCTCTTCCATTCCTAGCCTTGGAGAAAGATGCCAAAAGTGGTCTTTCACTTCTTCCAAGTCCTGTTTCTTTAAAGTTTTAAGATTTCTTAAAATTATCCTCTGCACTAGGGTGGGGTAGAAGAAACGTTGTTCTCTGTATAGTTATGCAGAATGTGGCCAGGAATTGAATAATAAATATCTCCATCCACCACTATTAATATATTCCAAGTGGATCCTTACTTATCCACTTGATCACCCCCTTTTCAAATGAAAACAACCTCTGAAAGTTTTCGTTTCAGTTCATAAGTTTTTCAAGGTGAATTTTCCCTTCACCATTGTCATAGCACATTCCTGTTGGTTCTGAATTTTGGGTCAGTCCCACTGGACTTTAATTGTCATCACAGAATTGCTGTCACTAGGGATATGTCAACATCTAGATCCAAATAACCCAGGAACAGCTGGCTCCCAAGCCAACCCTCATGACTTTGCGTGTTGTTTCTGTATTCTCACCTTGCAACAGATGGCCCAGGCAGCAAGTCTGGATTCAAAATTAGTAAGAGTGCAAACTTTTAAGAGCATGGAAATTTATGTTTGCTTTTCTAATTCAGGTACATCTAATTCATCTGACCTTCATTCCTTTGGTCTATAACATATCACTCCTAAATGAAAATGTGCAAAATCAAGTGGATGGGGGTTGTGGAAGAGATATTCATTTTGTCTTGTTTCTCCTAACTGTGAAGACTGGAAGAAATGAGAGATGGTCACATCAGTTACAAAATGTGTTTTCACTGAGAATGAGCAAATCTGTGTCACTGCAAATCAATAAAGTTATTTTGGAGTGAGAAGAAAGAGTTACCTATGCCACAGCTTGGGATACTAAAATGAGAACTTCAAGAATGGGAATCATCAAGTGCTGGCATTCCTTACAGTCTCCTGTCATCTGCCATTTGCACGTACATGGAGGCCGCTACCACATTCTTTTTCTTTCTACTTGCAGTTTAAAAGTTATGGTCTCCCAGCAGTGATTTCTAAGTCTGGCTTTTCTTTACTCTGTGTATACCAATTTGTAAGGGAAGGAGGAGACTATTCTCTCAATATTAATTACACAGGTAACAAAACTATATTACATGAAGGATGGGCTTTGTCCCATTAAGCCAAACAGGTGCCATTTCCCAAATTAATTCCAGTTAGCTGCTGCAACAGAGTGCTGATTTAGTGGTCCACATTTTTTGACCGTGCTCTTTGCCTTTTCCTTAGACTGAATACTGAATCATACATATTTTTGTAGAGAGTGTTCTCACTTGACTGAGAATACCAGATCATTTAAATGGCTGCATACCCATTCCACACTTGCCCTGCTAATCCTCTGTAAGGTTCAGTAATGCATTTAGCATAAATATTAGTTTAATGTGTTTCTTGATTTAATTTCTTTGTTGCCTTTTATTTTTTCCTAATGCTTTTTTAAACACCTCAATTCATTTTGCATGTTATACAGTTTACAGTTTATATTTTTAGGCTAAGAAGTGGTTTTACAAACAGGATGGTACCAAACAGGTAGATTATCCACACTAGAGATTGTACTTTTAGAATGCAGTGTGTACAGATACAATTGCCTGAGGGAAAGTGAAACTAACAAAATAATCAGCTGGTGAAAACTATTTTAACATATCTTCTACATAAAAGACAGTCATTTGTGATTCCAGAAATCTTGCTTTTTTTTGAACATATATCCTTTCTTTTTCATTCTCTGAAGAAATACTGATCTTGAGAATTGTGTTGTTCTGAGAAACTCATTTCATATGTGCATATTTTCTGCTTTTCTAAGGAGAGAGAAAACAGGAGGTGATATCAGCTTTACAGTTCTATGGATTCTTGCATTGGCAACTTTCCTTGAACAATATAAACATCAAGGGAAGACTGTCCAAATATTAGCTTTATTCTAGTATATGTTTTTCATTATTACTTTCATTTTCCATCTCCTCGTTGACCAAGTAGACTTCCAGGGCTAATGCAAGCAATGGTCTCACGTTTCTGTGGTCGGCAGCATTTATATTCAGCTCCTTTTTGCACTTCTTTTCTGTTTTGTACAGCTTTTGAGGAACACAACAGTTGAAGTAGGTAACACTGTCGCCACGAGAGGGAGAACCTTGTACTAAGAGAATGTTGCTCTGTGCTACTGTGTCGGGACAGAAAGGGATTTTAAAGCTCTTCACTGCAAGGTTAAATAAGAGGAGAGTCCCCCACTTTGGGGGTGTTTGCACCAAAGACAGGGGGCCTCCCAGGAGGGGGAGATGCTTGAATTCCATACAAGGGACTTGCTCTTCACCTGTGCCACTTAGAGGAAAAGAATAAATCTCCAGTATCTGCTGCTGCTGCTTTTTTTTTTTTTTTTATGTATGAATAACTTTTTAAAAATTTATGGTTCCTATTTATTGATGAAAGAAGTGTCCCCACATTTATTGGAGTCAGAACTACTTTTTCACAAGTATCTTCAACAAGCTTCGTTGTCTTTTGGGGTGTCCTGTTTCCTTTGTCCTAATGCCAGGATGTAGCTCAGACTGCTGTGAAGCTCATAGGGGTCCTTTAAATCTGGAATTTATTCCCAGTTTTGTATGTTCTGAACAATCAGTTCCCTAGATCCTTGCTCCAAAGTTCAGGTTCAAAGAAATTCTTAAAATGAATTGAAGTGGAAAATTGGTAGTTTCCCATTCACTCCACCCATAATGAGCTTTTGTTTGTCAAACAGAATATAAAAAGGCTGCTCAGTTCAGGCAGGACATACTGCATGACTTTTCTTGTCAGCATCAGTGAGGTCTCTGCTTAATCCTGAAAACTGATTGGACCAATACTCTGTGGGCCAAATTCTGCAGGCAGGACTCACGTGCCCTTTTATTGACTTGAGTCCATTTTCTCTGACAAAGAAAGGGTATGTAGTCCTACAGAAAGCTATAGTCCTAAAAAATAGTTTCATATACATTATGTAAGATGCCACAAGACTGTTCCCCAAAATTTAGCGTGTTTCTGCCCAAAGTTTCTACTCCTTATAAAACTGACTCAAGATTTGATTTCACTCCACCAGGCAGATTTTGCCAGTGTTAAGGGCTATGTGATTACATATTCTCTCCTTCTTGCTGGGAGACTTAATTCAAAAAAGTCCTACTGAACATGACAGTTGCTTCTCTTTGAACAAGGCTTGGAACTTGCTTTGTTCAGAGAGTCCTAAATAGCCTTGAGTCTTTCTTTGGGTTTGATTGGTGACAGTATTTTTCTAAGTAATTAAACAGTGAGCCACAACAGCTAGTGTAGATACATGATTCACAGCAATCCCTTTTCCCTATTTACACCCTTGATGTGTCCCTTTTCTATTGCCAGAACAATGTAAAAGCATTTGGGTATTGGATATTTGGAGGTGATTCCACGTTTCTGAGTGCTTTATCCAGAATTGATCTTGCCATACCTTTTCTGTTATGGTGGTCACATATTCATGTGGGTAAAATAAAGTTGCTTCTTTATAATATCTGATCACATAACTGCAAATTCAGACTATACATCAGATTTTTGGTAGACTTTTTAAAAGTGCTACTGCATTGGGTATGCAGGAGAATGGATAGTGTGAACAGTATTTCAGCAAAAACGTAGGACCCCCTTGAAGTACATGCAGCTGAATAGCAAAAAAATTCATTGCTGCTGATTATAGTGGCTAAATCGAAGTTTGTAGACTTTACATGCTCGGGCATGGGATGCACCACTGGAGCTCTGCACCCAGAGAGAGGGGGTTTAGGTGCTGTCCCTTTGCCATGCCTAGTGATTCCGTTGTGCACTCTTTATTTTTCATTATAGGCTCATTGGTAGAGATAAACAGCAAAAGTCCTTGCAGCCTGGCATTTTTCTGATTTAGAGGTAGATATTCAGGATCCCTGCACCCCTATTTAGATTCTTTCTCTTAGGTTCTTTCCTTATTTCTGTGCATGTGGATGAAACAGTGCACCTGCCTGGAGGGAAGAGCACAGTATCTTTGCAAGAGAAAGAAAAAAAAAGAAACTTCCTTCTTGATTGTAATTTGGTTTATCTGTTGGTATTTGCTTTTGTTTACATTCTGGGGTGGGCTGCCATCTTCAGCAAGGGACTGGGAGTGACAGAAGAGGCAGAAGGCAAGAGGAAGAATGTTCCTGAGCCCAAATGAAGCAGCATGCAGTATTCCTCTATATACTGAGCAATTACAATGAGATTAGTATAGCAGCAGCAGCATTGCCCTAATGTGTTCCAGTTTCCATACATTTCCCTTTCTTGCTCCTCCTTCCCTGATACGGCCTCTTACACTGTTTCAGTGGTTCCCCACACTCCTTTCCAGTAGTTACAAGTGCTTGATGGAAGCTCTTGTGGCTGTCTAAACTGAAGTTACAACTTCCAAATCAGTAAATACCCCAAAGTCTTTGTTGGGTTTTCCCAAGTGATATCTTGTCGAGTGGCAAGCTCTGGCAGATGTTTTATATTGTTAAAAGACATAGATAGGCTAGGGGAGGTATGATCTGATTGGGATTCTGTAACCTGCTTGCCTTTGTAGTTAGTGAGCTTTATTTTGTTTTCCTTTTAAGTTTTCATTTTGAGGTACCTAAGAGCTTATATGCCTGTCGCTAAAATTACTGCTTTCCCCACCATAGCCCTAGATGGGCTGTGAGAAAAATACTTATATATATCCCCAAGTATTTGCAGGATGGAGGAGGGAGTTGTTCATGCACATGTGTGCCTATGTGAGCAGGATAAAACTGAAGTTAGTGTTGATCTGTCCAATTGTTTTAGGGTGGCCACAGAGAGCTGCCACTTTGAAAAGCTGATTGCACTATAGAACCTTAGCTTGGGCACTGTTAAAATAGGGACTTTATATTTAGAACAGGGAAGCTTTTTAGTTTTTTTATCCACACTTACACATGCCCTTTGCAAGGTGTGCCCTTGCAAAGTTTGCATCAGACAACTTTGTGTAAAACCACTACTGGCCTTTTTTGCTGTATCCATTTAGTTCTCTCTTCCTTCTGCAGCCCCCAAACAATGGCTTGTCTCCTTTCTAATTTCTGTCATTTGACTTTGCTTTTGATAAATGTCCTATCTGTTAATGAGATCTCCACATCAACCGGGAGGAGAGAAGATGAGGCACGTGAAAGTGTGGCTAGGAGACTGCAAATCCCCCTTTGTTTAGGGGCATTCAGATACTTTTACTGAGAGCCGATTTCTTGGGGCTGGGTGGGGTGGAAAGGGAGTTTGTGCTTTTTTGGTCTGGATAAGGCTTTTTATTTTTGCACTAAGTATGACTGCACTGCACTGCATTGCACTACTGAATTGTATTTACATGTGGTGGGATTGGAAGGGGCCAATTAAGCAGGAAGGGAGAAGAAAAAGGGATAGGCACAGAAAACAGGATGTACCAATAAACCTGACCAGGTTGAAAGACAAGTGGGGTTACCTTTATTTTAAGCAACTAGTCAGACACTGAGACAGCTGTATTGGATACCTTCTGTTAAAATAAATAAATAAAGCACTATAATAGAAACTGAAGAGGCATCTGTAGCATCTGGGTGCTACAGATCTTTTCTCCCCTTTTTGTAGAGAGTGTTCTTTGAGGCTGTGAGAAAGTTAAGAGAACTGCTCATTGTGTAAACCAGCATAAGGCTTCACCATAAAGACACCAGTTCCTAGTTCCGATGTCAAAACTTGCATTGTTGGATAGAATCTCTTCCAGAGGTTTGACTATGGTTAGCATCCCTTCAGTAAAAGCAGGATCTCTCAGCTCAAGAAGTGAAGTCACAAAGCAGACTTACCAAAGGGGAAGGTCACTGAAATAAAGCATGTCTTTCTGAGGCTGTTATGGGAACAGTGCAATAAACAGTCATTCTGAACACTCAAGTACAGGTGTTCCAGTCAAGCCGTTGGGGAAGAAGAAGCAGGAGGAACATTTGGGCAAGAAACAGTGGTGTGGAATTCAGTACATACAGAAATATTCCTGCTTAGGCAAAGGTGCTGTCTAGCATTTTAAGTTCTTCTCTCTGATTTCTCTCCTAGATATTCTAGCATTCTGAAGGCCTTCAGCTGGAACAAAATGGAATGCTAACTTGGAAAATAGTTTTACAGTCAAGATACATGTTGGCTTATGCCTTGGTCATTAATTTTGTAACAAGCATACTATGAGAAAAACTAAAACAGTAGCCATGTGCAGCAAGATCCATCTCTGCTGTAGCTCTTTGTGATCTTTAAACTCTCAAAACTTTGAGTTGAATGTCTTCAGTAAGACTGTAATCGCAACTTTAGCCAGATGGTAAAACAGGATCCTGAAAAATGCTCTGTAGAGAAACTGGGACAAGAATGTAAAACATCAGTGCATCTGCTTTGGTCCTGTAGCTGTCTAATGTACCACAGGGGCTTCATGGACAAAAAAGGGGAGGTAATTGGGGGACTAGAAATCTATTTATGCCCTGAATTTCAGCTGAGATTTGAAACTAAGATATTTTGGCTTCATTAGTACCAAGACATGGGTAGTACGGACCTTTCACAGAGAGCACAATGCAAAGCAGATTGCTGCTGATCAGTCTCTTGGGCTGCCTCATTTGACAAATGTGTCAAGAACTAGAGAAGGAGTGGTATACAAGAGGCAGGTGTTGGTTGGGAAGGAACAAGTCTGTCTGGAACCAGGAGAGACTTTAAAGTTAAGCATGTGTTTTTCTGGTGAGATTTAAGATTTCCACTCCTAGGTTTTAGCCATCCTGGCTTGAAAGGACTGAAAGAGAAGAACTGGAGATATGCCCTGATGTACTGTTAGATGAACTACTGAATGACTCTTCCTTTGAAACTAAGCGAAACAATGGAACATGCAGTCTGTTTCTGTGCCGTCTGCTGGAGCCCTCTAAGATGAAAACCACTGGAAGGTCAACTTCCAGTAATGAGTCAGTGGATGCCCAGCAAAAGCACGGTTCATTTGAGAGTCAGCATAATACAGAGGCAGGAGAGCACCTTTATTTTGTAAAGTGGCATTTGCTTCCATAAGAGTAGAGACAGCTGCAGAGTTGTGATATGGGAGGAAATAAGGTCTGTCTGCTGAAGTTAATTCATGTAATGAGCCAATACTCCTGTTTTTTGCTTAGGTGAGTTTTTCTTTGTTTCCTTGTTTAAGACAGCTGCATATATTGCTACTCAGAGTGGATTTGCATTGTCAAAGAGGAGTAGTGGACTGCTCCAGGAAAAAAAGTGAAGCTGAGGGTTTACTGAGCCTGCTGTGTCCAGAGTGCCTTTCCTGCTGTGGTAAAATAAAGAACTTCTGTAGGTTGAGCTGTTCTGGCTGACTGATTGCTGCACATTCCTCCCTTGTGGTGTGACCTGATGGCAACCATATTTGGACAAGGAGAGGAACACTGCATGTTTGCAATGCTGTGATGAGATGCCATTTGCACTAGTTTTTTTAAAAGTACTGCAACCTGAAGAAGTGGGCTTTGAGCCATGCTCCAAATCTGGGTTTGAATTCAGCCTCTTTAAACCTGATTCCAGCTGACTCAGTTTCAACAGAACTGTCTAGTCCATGTAAACAGGAACCAAACCATTTTTTAAAAGCCAAATTCCAGCTTATGTTCCCACTCGGTTACACGGCTCAACAACACCAGTTCCTGGGCATAAGTGTGATTGTATAGTTTCAATGGCTTTTAAATAAGTTGTTCCTTTTTACATGGTCAGTTTGAAACTAGTTTAACTGGAACTACATTTAAATATAGCAAAACTCTTTTCTTTTTTTCAGCATGGTACTATAGCCCCATGTAGACAGTGCTTGACTGAGAAACCAAGGATAACCTGAGGTTTATTTTAAGAAGCCAAAACATATCTTGCTGACTAGAGATGCCGCATAACTTGATGCCCTATTTTTTCTCCAGATGGAGAAACACTAACTTCCATAATTCTCCTCCATTTGTCATCCTGCTTCATTGTTGCACCTTTTCTCTTGAACGAAAATCACTTTGGCCAGTGGGTTAGGTCCAAAACAGAACTCCCCCATACTGCTTGATCATCTTGTTTCTGTACGTTCCTTTCCTCAACATTGACAAGCACTGCTGAGGATCAGCTTGAGTTCTTGCTGGGACTATGGCATAGTTATGGTTCAAGAAAATGCTAGCACTATTTTCAATATTATAGTAATTTCAGAGCTTACCCTTGAGGAAAATGTTACCTTTCAGAAGTTCCACAGAAAAAAGGAAATGCCAGGAATCGCAATGGAGCTTCAGTCACAGTGCTGTAGCCAAGTTTGTAGGGAATGCATTTCTGGTGGATGGTGATGCTGACATTTACAAAGGCAATTCAAAAGCAGCAGAGAACGTATGCTTTCTCATCCCTGCTGAACTAAGAGAATTTATACTAACAGAATGATCCCAGGGTAACTTGTCAGTGTTCATCACTGTTCCCCTAATGGAGGAGGCTAAGCAACTGTCACATCACTTTAGACAGTCTGAGTTTGCTTCAAAACTGCTCCCCAATGACCTGCCAGCCAGATGCCTTCTCTCATTGATCCTAGTATCCCACTGGCTGAGGATTTGTCACATCAGCCAAGGTAACCAAGAGATACACTTGGCCTCAGCTAGGAGCCTTTTACCTTTTCTTTTCCGTTTGGTTTTCCATCTAACCAGGTGTGCATTTAGTGGTGAAGTAGATGTGAGGTTAGCTGTTGCTCCAGATGACAGGAATGGCAAAGCCACATGGCAACTGAGCTACTGTTGTCCTCAAGGACATTGATAAAAGTGAAAGACCAGGCTCTGGTTGGAGGTGTAGTTGTAAACCTACAGCTTCTGCTGCTTGCCCCTCCAAACTTGTTTTGGTCAACTATGCTGTTGCCCTCAAATATGCTTTGTGTGTGAAAAACTGAATGCAGTTGTTCTGTTGTCTGTCTTCTTTCTTCTTCATCATGCATGTGGCACCAACTTACTCTCACAACAAGCTTGAGTTTTGTTTTGCTGTTGTTATTAATATGTAATTCTACTGTAGACCAAAAAATATGAAAAGGAAAAAAAATCAGTTTCAAGACGTAAAAGACCAGTGAGTGAAAGGTGAAAAATTTAGGAAGTGAAGGTGTGCGAGAAGCAGTGGTTAACTGTGTTAAGTTAGAAATCTCAGAATAGCCTTACGTATTTCTTAACCAATGCTTACCAATCATCCAGTAGTGGGGTTAGATAGCTTTCTTGGCTCATTCGTACCTGTATCCTAATATATATATTTTTTGTTTGTTTGTTTGTTTGGTATTGCTGTTGCACATCATGTTGTCTTTTATAATGCCTGATTTTTATTGTATTGTACTTTATCGGTCTGTTTTGGTTTTGTTTCCTTTTGAAGGATGGGAAAAATAATATGTTTCCTTTTTGTTTTGAATTTTTGAGAAAAAAAATGCACTGGAAGTAAACACAAACACATTTTGCCATTTGAAAAAAGGAAAACACACAGCCACGCAGTGGAAAAGGCTAAGAAAAAGCTCCCCTCTTCCTTCTTGTTATGGAAGCATCCTTTAAAAGATATGCTAGAAAAAAAACCAATCTCAGAAGAAGAGAGAAGCCTCTTTGATCCTAGCTCTGCAGTTTGGAGTATTCTAGCACAGTGTTCTGCGGGCTTGGGCTCCTACACGGCCAACAGGCATAAAATCCAGAACCACATGGGGCAAATTCATCCCTGGTGCAAGCAGATGTAATTGCAATAAAGTCAAAGGAGGTACACAGAGGATGGATTTAGCCACATGAGTGCAAGATACAGCTGCCTTCCCCGTAGTATCCAAGTCCCCACTGCTAGAGTTTATTGCTGTCAAAACAGTTGGTCTTTTGGCTGTGTTAATCACATAATATCCCTTGAACATTGTTCAAGGTAGGCAAAACACTTTCCCACTGAATAAATCAGTTCTGGATGCACCTTGGTGTGACACTTTTTGCCTACCAGCTTTCAGCTGTTACCCACTCCCAGCCGTGAACTGATGAGATCTATCTCTGGCTTGCCTTTGCCAGAAAAATGGACTTGACTATTAAGCATAGTAAAACTTTTGCATATTTAACTACTATGATCCAGAAATGGCCCTTGCACTTTTAAGGCATATGGAAACATCCTCTCTGTCTTTCAAAATGGAAAGAGTTCTTTGCAAGTGAAACACAACGTGCGTGCACACACCCACGTGCGGTCCCTGGGCTCCTGACCCCAAATTCTTCCCGGATCTTTCCGTGCCGGGCAGTGTCCTGTCTCCATAGTGCCTGGTCATTTGAGTACAGCGGGGCAGAGACTCGTGTTGACATGGATGAAAAAAACATACATTTTAAAAGACAGATGATTTTCCTGTTATGCCAGCATCTTCAAATCCCCATATCAGCTGATGGGTTTCCCTAACCTGACAACTTTCAATCAGTTGTTGAAACATTGGCTTTCTCTATTTTGTTTTCTAAGGAGGGAATGTGGGGTGGGGAGAATAATGAGGTGTTGTTTGTAACTTCACAGTCCTGATAGTTGGTTTTTATCTTCCATATTTTATGCAAAAACAGATAATATTATAAGTCAATAAATGATTGTGCCCTAGGTTGAAAGTTAAGTGTTCAGGAAAGGAAAAAAATGGTTGGCATTTTTCTACATTTTTGTGAAGACTCTTTTGGAAAGGAAGGGTACATATTTTTGTTGTGTAGTATTTTCTATTTTTGAATGCATTTTCTTGGTACAAGACTGTTTTGTGGAATTTTTTTCTTTTTGGTGAACATATTATTAAAAAAAAAAAAAAAGAAAAGAAAGAAAAAACTAATTGAAAAGCTTGCCCTTAAGGATATGCTGCAGTTTTGAGGTTTAACATTAAAAAAAAACATCCAAGGCGCGTGTTAAAAGTTGGGGAATTATATTGTTGGGAGTTTTTTTTTGTAATTGTTACAAGAAGAAGTTTGTAGCCACTGCTGTTTATTTTGTTTCAGATGAGTAAGTAAAGGGATTGTTCTTGTGTTATTCTTTTTTAAAAAAAAAAAAGTTATTTATGAAATGTCACAAACACTGGACTGTGAGTTTGTAGGGAAGCATTTTACCACCCTGTGTCTTCATAGAGCTGTTGGTGATCCTACTTCTCATTACTCTGCCTTATGATTTCCTGAGCAAATTTGGAGGGGATGGCAGGAGGGGGAGAGAGAAACTAAATGCATTTTTGAGTCAGAAACTTGGGGGGAAATTAGGAAACAGTGTTTTGGAATTCTAAAGCTGGACCATCAGCTCTACTCCTTCTCCCATCTACCACAGAAATGAGAAAGGCTTGCAGTCACTAGAGGAGACAGAAAACTTATGGTACCTGGATGTGGCAGTGTGCGAGGGGAAAGTGACTGAGAGACGCAATGCTCATAATGACCTCTGTAAATGTCATCCGTTTCTCAGTCAGCAGCTCCCTAGGTTTGCCCTCATCCTGACAGTGTCTTTTGTGAACAACTCACCAACCCCATTGAAACTATGAGGTTGGTTTGCATTTTCCATCACTGATCGAGCATTTTTGGGCACCCCAGCAGGGGGAGTGACCAGTGGGGAGCACTACTCAGTTTGATCACTGGTCTGGATTGGAGGAGGAGTAGAGGCTGAGAGTGACCAAAGAGGTGTGCCATGTTCTCAGTGTTTGAAGAACAGGCTTAAAAGACTAAAGCAGTGCTCCAGGTATTCATGGGACTGGAGAAAAGGGAAGGAGGAAGACACCAACAGCCATAACAAAAACTGGAGATATGTAACTGGGCTACATTTGAGACCAATCAGATTCTTCCTTCCTGGACAATAATGCAGCCAAATCTTGAAACTGTCAAGCAGACAGAAAGCTGAATGTGGCCTTCATTTCTCCTGCCTTTCCTTTTTATTCTCCTGCTTCCTTTGCCCTATTTCTTCTCAGTGAGCACCTGCTCCACTGAGCACTTTTTTGCCCTCCACCTAAACTGTCCTTGCTTTCAAAATGTGGGTTCAGTCAGGACTGAGTAAAATCATGTGCCTTCTTTTTCCCCTTTTGTAATTATACCAGCCTCCTCCCCTTCCCCAACTTACACGTGTGAGAGACAACAGAACAAAAAACAACAAAAAGAGGAGGCTCTTTAGAAGTGCTACTTGTCTGTAGGTGTCCAGCAAAACAGTAGGGTGGTGGTGAGAGGAAGGGGAGCAGGGAGATACTCCTTTCCCTTTCCACATGTAGCAGGTCTTCCCAAGGAGACGCCCTCCACCACCACCTCCTCAGATGCTCCTCTCTCCTACAGTGCAGCCGTAGTGAGCATGTGGTGGCTCTTCTCTCCCATTTCTATCCTAGCTTTGTGAAGCACTCACTCAATTTCAAATCATGCCATTTTCAAGCAGTCACATTGACAAGACAAATGCAGTTTGTGGCCTTATCAAGATGACTTAAACCACTAAAAGAAAAAAAGGCAACTCATTTCCCACCCAAGGTTTGTGTCACTTCTAAAAACCCAGTCCATAGAAGTTTAGACTCCTTTAATCTCAGTCCACTTTGATGATGGTGGCTAAAGTGACTAGCCTAGAGCTTAAATGCTGGACCATCTGGTCTCATGTTTTCTTTGCTATTACCCCTACTGTCTGTTTGCTTTTCTCATTTTCAATTACACTGTGCTTTATGAGGCAGCCCTAGCCTTTGGTGAAAGGTGAGAAGAGCCAGTGGGATCCTGGCACAGGGAAGGGAAGGTAGTTCATGGACATTATAGCAGAAGGATATACTAGCTGCCACAGCAAATGTACATTATGATGGGCTGACTGCAGTGTTTTTAGGGCAAATGAACCCCACCCAGTTACTGGAACATCACTTGTTCCCAGGTCAGAACCATGGAGAGAAAAGAGCACGTTGGCACAATGGAAAAGCAGCTTGCAATCCACAGCTGCTCATGGGCAAAGACAGGGACCCTATTGCCACCCAGCTTCTCTGCACACTTGCCCACTGCACAGTCAGTGTCCCTGACTGCACGGAGCAGCCAAATTTGCTGGAGAAGCTTTTCTGATTGTAAGAGTCTGCGCAGAGCAGCCCCTGAGAGGTGTCTGTCTGTCCAGAAGCCAAGCGCAAGGGTGGGCACCCACCTGTGCTGTTTCCCTGCAGAGCAAGAAGCTCCATACAGGCTTTGCTGGAGCTTGCCCTTTCAGAAATCTACCTGTAAAACCTCTAGCACCTGGGTGGTGGAATGAAAAACCCCTCAATTGCTTCCATAAATGATCCAGTAAATGAAAACATTGTGGATGGGGGATTGGAAGTCTATTTTTTTATGCTCAGCTCTAAAGCCTGGGAGGAGCAGCATGGGAATGGTGTATTATTATATTATTAGTAATTATTAGTTATTATTAGTATTATTAGTTATTCCCCCTCTCCCAATTAAAAAGTCTGCATGTGTGCACATACATACAAGAGAAAGGGTGCATTCCTACCCATCCTTGGTGCTGATGGACTTAAAACATTTGCCCAAGGCCTACTTTTGACACATATAGAGAACATAAGAATAGACTCTTATCACATGCAATATTTGCCCCCAGAAAAGTGAAGGAGGGGGAGGAGAGCAGTGTGGGCAGTCAGGATTATTAGGGTTGGATTATTTTGCATCTCTTGTAAAACTGTAATTTTAACAGTGCCTTATTCCTAATAGATGCTGGCACTTGGGGGACACACACGATAAAAGAGAGAACTAGGGAGAGTCAGATGGGTACATCCATAAGACAGAGGTCATTAATCATTGTAAAGGAAGCTGTATTGGGAATGACACAGCTGTGTCAGAATTGGAAACAGTTCAAATATTCAACCTCTAAAGCAATTTCCCTTCCACCATCTCCTGCCTTCCCTCCTTGCCAATGGTGCTGCCCAAGAATAGCTGCCCACACTGAGGCCTGTCACTGCCCCATTTGCTTTTGGTGTTGTCAAGTCCAAGGAGTTTAGCATGCTCATGCTTTCCACTGCAATCATGTTTTCCATGGGGTATGTGAATGCCAGTTTTTTTGCTTTAAATGCACTTTAAAAAAATGAAATAAAATCAAAGCTCCAGACTGTTTCAAATACATAGGGGAAGACAGTGCATATGTGTTTGAACCCAGTTGACTTTATCTCCAGTTCCAATGTACTCCATGCAGTGTGTATGTATAGAACAATGTGTATGCATACAAACACACAAGTCAACCTTAAATATCAGCAGACTAACCTTTCTCCTTAAGCTCATGAAACCAGATGCTACACAAACGCAGCAGCAGCAGAGGAATTATGGTTGGGCTCTTGAAACAGATCACAAAAAATAAAAACAACTTTCTGTACGTTCAATAATTACAGAAGGAATTGGGTTGTAACCAGAATAAAAAGGAACGGTGCTAAATGAATGAATGGGCAAAAAAAAAGAAACAGAAACAAAAACTCAGCCCAATAACAGAGTTTGACTTTTATGCTGATTTTCACATTGGGTTGGTTTGTTACTTTTTTTTTTTTTTGGTTTATATGACAATAAAATTGCATCTAAACTAATCTACCACAAAGATAACAAAAAAACAAGGCAAGCAAACAAAAATGCATCCTGCCCTGAGGAAGCGCTTATTTATGGAGGATGTTAGAAATCTCAAAACTCTCGGCCTTGCTCTCACATACCACATACTCAATCAGTCGTTTTTTTAAAATGTCTCAAACTGAAAAAAAAAAAAAAAAAAAAAACCTTTTTGAAGCACCTTATGTGGCTTCCCATTCCAGGAGTGGGAGCTGCCTTTTTTTCTTTGAGCACCTTACTGATGTGTTAATGCTATCTGCTGTCTTTTTGTTCCCCGTGGGCCAAGTGGCTGCTGTGAGCATGGGCAGGGGCATGCGGGGGCCGGGGTGCTGCAGAACTCTGCACGGGCACACCCAGGGGCATCCATCCACATTCCCATTCCTCACGGGGCTGGCTGGCACCCAGGTGGAAATTTCTCCCTTGGTCTTTGCTCTGTTGCATGGCTGGAAGGTAAATGGTGGAGGGAAGAGCACATGCTCTTGTAAAAAGTAAAAATTGGACATTTTCTTCTTGTGGCCAAAGGAATTCCCAGGGGTCAATGGATGCCGAGTGAACGGGAAACTGCACCCAGGCCTAAATGCTAAAGTCTTTATGCAGGCAGCCAGTGACGATGACGTCCTGCCAACACGGAGACTTCAGGATTTGGCCGCAGCTGGCAGAGGTCCCGCCCAGGCCGGGGGTCCCTGCAGGCCCCGGCACAGCGCCCTGGCCGCCCATGCGATGGGACAGCCCCCCACCCGCACAGCCCTGCACGCACCGCTGTGCACACACGCACCCCACAGCTGTACAGGCGTCGCTCCAGAACACACGGTTTGTGAAGAGCAGGTCGAAAGTTTTGAGGGGTTAAGTTCCTTTTTTTTCTCTCATTATACTCTGTAAATGGTATGTCAGTTATCAAAAACAAGCAAATAGAAAATTGTTAAAAAAAAAAAATACCTTGCATACGCCTTTTCTATCAAGTGCTTTAAAATATAGAATAAATACACACATCCTGCCAGTTTTTTCTTACAGTGAGAGTATCCTTACCTGCCATTTAATATTAGCCTCGTATTTTTCTCACGTATATTTACCTGTGACTTGTATTTGTTATTTAAAACAGGAAAAAAAAAAGAAAAAAAGAAAATTAACTGTAGCGCTTCATTATACTATATTATTATTATTATTATTATTGTGACATTTTGGAATACTGTGAAGTTTTATCTCTTGCATATACTTTATACGGAAGTATTACGCCTTAAAAAAATACGGAAATAAATTTTACAAGGTTTCTGTTTTGTGTGGAAGAGTAATTGATGTTGCTAAGAATGATGTTTGTTTTTTTGTTTTTTTTTTTTTTAATGTTACCAGCACTTTTTTTGTAAGTTTCACTTTCTGAGGTATTGTACAAGTTCACACTGTTTGTGAAGTTTGAATATGAAGGAATAATTAAAAAAAAAAAGACAAAAGAATGTGGCAGGTGTCTTTGTGTGTTTCTTTGTGGAGAACATGGAAAGTGGATGGCAAGTGTCCCATGGACCTCTCTTAGCTCTGATGGGGCGTGACAGGAGACCTGCCAGCAGCTGTCTGCAGGATCAGCCACAAACATTGCCATGGGATCATTGTCGAGCCTGAACAGCAACAGTAGTTGACGTTGGGGCCGCATGCCTGACAGTCTAGGATACTGGTATCTGAGATACTACTCAGAGATAAAATTAGAGACATTCTTCTAATTTTAGTCAACTCTGCACCAAGTCTATGAAAGCAGGACATTTCACTTGCTCTGCCCTTGCCAGCCCCCCTCCAAATACCAGAAATGTATTCTGCTGGTCAGTTCAGGCCCTGAAAGAGCTAAGTGCTCCTTGGGAGCAGTGGGATCCACACTCACTCTGAGGGGTCTCATTTCCCCTGCATTTCCACTTCTAGACAATGACTAGTCCTCCAGTTTCAGTATTTTTCTTTCCCCTATAATTGCAGCAAGTGCATTTAAAAAAACTTACAGCAAAAATGATGTGAAAACCAGGGCACAGACACTGCCAATCTTGGGCTGCTGAGGCTGAGAATTAGTACTGTTGCACAAACCTGAACTGAAAATGCAGCTGAGCTCCTGCTCACTTCCCAATCACTGCTCCCACTTAACCAAAACCATGTTGGACCCAGAAAAGCCCCTGATTTTTTTTCCAGGTCATGTACTACAAACAGGTTTACTTTAGGATAACCAGCTTTGTGCTTGGAGCAGAGTGAGACCCCTGAGATGAGACCACAGTACCCTCTCTTAGCTCTTTCTCCTTGTGTAAATTAGGACCATATTTGGCCTTTTGGTTCCTGCTGCATGCGTGGCATGCAAACAATTCTCTTCTTCTTTTTCCATTATGGGATGAAGGACAACTATCCCCAGAGTCCTCTGACCCATGAGTGTTAGAAGGGAAAGGATCCTTCCCCCTGGGAACAATCAGGTTGGATAAACTGTTCAATGAACAGCTACAAGGGAAGTTTTAGCAGGGAACTAAAACCCTGTTTGTAAGCCCCCATTAGCAGAAATGCTGAGCTATCACACGTCTAACTCCTCACACCTCTCTCTGAGTCACGAGGGCAGAAATCAACTCAGGATACTGAGGTTTGCTGGGCCACAGGAGTCACAAGCCACAGCCTTCTAAGGCATGGTTCCTGTGTGTCCCTGGCAGTGGCCACCCTGGGTGGGCTGAGACATCAAGAACCCAGGCACGGTCCTAGCTGAGCTCTTAGCTGAGACCTTGCTGTCACCTTCGTTTGTGACAGACCTGGGAGGAGCCAGAGAGGCCCAGGTACAACTCATGCCAGGAACAATAGGGTTGATCTCATGTTCACATGCTGTCCCCTCTCAGCCTCACCCTCCTCCCTCTTCACCAAACTACCCCATTTTTGTTGCAGTGTTCCCACTACTGACTAGTACCAGAGTTTCAGTGAGTTTGGGAGATGGGCTGGTACAACCCTACCAAGGGTCTCACTGTCTCAGGAGGAGGTTTGGGATGGGAACTCAGTGGAGGAGTAAGAAGGAAACGGAACAGAGGACATGTGGCATGTGTCTCTATACCAACTCCATAGGCTGGAGTGCTCCTTAGTGGTGTCACACACACAGTTGATGAGGGAGAAGTTCCTACAGGAAACCTGTCACCACTCAAAGAAGAAATAAAGTCTCCCAAACTGTACCCTCACATTTGGTCTGTGGGGGAGAGTTTGGTCCCCTGTGGCTTCTCCATGGGCCAGGGTCAATGCTGTTGTAGGATATTCCAGCACACTTAGACACAGAAGATAAGCCTAAATGAGAATCCTGACACAAGCCTCTCCTCTGAATCACACCTGTAGTAGCTGGGAGTGGGAAAACTGGAGAAAATGCCTAGAAATAGGCTTCTGGGGAGCCACTGCATGTCCTCAGGAAACACTTAGAAGGATGTAGGACATCTCACATGGACGCTCATGGGTGTGCACATGCAGACACTCATTTCTGCCATCACAGAGAGGTTTCCCCAGGGGACCCTGAGTCATGGCCTCAGCTCAGCCCTCTTGGGGAGTTGGACTTCACACCCCACATTGTATCTGAAGATGCAGCTGAACAAAGAAGCACAAAAGTAGGGTGGGTTCAATATCCTCCTTCGGAGTTGCTAAGGTCAGAAACTTCTGGCCAGGAGACATTTGTTTGGGTTTGAAACGCTGAACTGAGAGCCTGCTGGCAGGGAGATGCTTCAGCTTCCTGCCAAGAGCTGGGATGGCAAAAAGCTGCCCCAGGGAGAGCAGCCATGACTTGGGTGTGTTCAACCCAGGCCTGGGCTGGTTCCTTGGCCCAGCCTGGAGTGCTGGGTGTGCAGTTGTCCCCCAGCATGGTAAGAGCCATGTGGCTGCACGGTCCCCTCACCTCACCATGCACTTCACTCAGTCAGAGGCAGGTGGCAAATATTAGTGAGCCCTATCTTCTTGAGTTATTTCATTACAATAATCACAGATGGGCTGGTCCATGGCCAGAGCTCTCCCTTACCTGCTGGAACGAAATAGCAGCCTAAATCTACCAGCACTGCATGTACTCCCTCTCCAGACTGCAAGACTGTCAAAGGAAGTGCAGGATTGCTTTCTCAAGCTAAACACGGTCCCAAGAGTGCTCCTTGCAGGCCTTTCCACCAACCCTCAGGCTCTTTGCAGACATGGAACTGGGCAGTGGATGTTGTCTGCAGTGGTAGCCTCCATTTTTAACACCTCAGTTCCCCTCATGTGCCGGGCACCAGACATGGCTTGACAGCGCCAGCCTCCTGCAGGTCCCTCCATCCAGGCCTGTATGCCCCGGCACACAAGAAAAGGGATGTATGGCTCAGTGTTGATATGCAAGGGCTGTGCCTCCAGGGATGTGATAAGGCAGGGGCCATCATGACAGCAAAGAGCCCCCTCCAGAGTCACCATAACCAGGCTACAGCCTTTCCCAGCCCACCAGCAGGGAGGTGAAGCTGCACTGCCAGCTGGCAGAGAGAGCTGAGCTCTGTCAAGATCAGCCTTAAGTTGCTGTTGTTGGTTTTTTCCTAAAGACCCTTCACTGCAAGAGTCAATAGCTAAATTGCCCACGCAGGAAAAGGAACAATCCTGTTGATGTACAATTGTTTACAGCATTAAGAAAGAAATGCAAGATCCGTACCTGGAGATTTGTGGCTCAATGCTCAGGCTATAGCACCACTCCCAAATCAGGATTTTCAGGAATGGAATTTAAAGTTTCACACTTGCATATCTCAGAGTATGGAAAACAGAACATAATTTTTTTTAAAAAAGAACAGGAAACTCAAACTTTTTTAGGCCAACATTCTCACAGAACTAGAAATGCCTCCTTGTGCCAAAACAAGGATGAATAATCCCCACAGGAAAAGTGGAAAGTTCAAGTAATTTTTATCAAACCTGCAACTTTTGGCAAGTGCTGATAAAAAAATTAAATTAAATTACAGCCAAATTTCATTAGAAATAGCTTGGTTTTCTCAGAAGGGCTGCAGTCCTAATGTTCCTAGCGGATACCCATGGGATGCAGAACAACCACAAACAGTAACTCTCATTTCTGGGGCCCACACAGATTTATGAAGCGCTGCGAGGCCAGGTCCGATTCAGTGACTCTACCATAGCTCTGTTTCAAAGGAGGCAAAACATCTACACAGCTCCTCAGGGCAGAGCTCCAACCCCTTTTGAAAGTGGGATGTAGCTGCTTTTGCCTTGCTTGTCGTTGCTGTCCTGCAATTTTCCTTGGCTGACCTATTCACTGGTGGATCTGTGCACTGAAACCCAAGTCTGAAGCACAATAGGCAAATGAGATATCATTTCACCAACGGAACAAAAAATGTGATTTCTTCGGGAGTCACAGGAGGATGTCCTTACACAACTCTGCGGAGAGACAGAGAAATACTGCCATCAGTGCCCCCACTGCACATCTTTTTTGAGGATCAGAGATATTCCCCATGGCCCTGGTGAATTGGGGTTGAGTATGCTTCAAGGCCTTGGCATAGGTGCTCCCTTTAGTAATGATCATTATCCTCCTCATCATCATCAGCAGTGACAACTCTGCGACTCTCATACAAACACTGTGCAATGTATCTTGCAGACCACGTCATGAAATAAGAACAGAGGGAAGACATAAATATCATTAATTCAAGGAATTAAAAGTGTCTGTAGAAACTCAGCTGCACAAAAAAAGCTGTCTGTGCCAACAAACCAGGAGACAAGGGTTTCCTTATCCACATCCACCCCAGTATGGGCTTCAAACTCAGATGTGGGTGGAGAAAAGTACTCAGCTCACATGGCCCCCTCAGTGGTAGCCCTTGTGCCATTAGAAAATTGTAGGCAACAACAATTTAGCACTTCTTTCACCCAGGGACTGTCCTTGTAGCACAGCACTGACAAACCTCTCTCCAAAGCATGGCTAGGCCTTCCCCCAGTTCTAAATTCCCTGGCTGTTTCACAGGGATTTCACGCCAGGCTTTTCTGCCCAAGCCAGAAGAAATGCATGATGCATTGGCATCATTGGCTGCACTGGCAGCATTGCTGACCACAGTCCCATCTCTCTCATCTCGTCTCATTAAAACAAGCAAGCAAAGAAGAATCCTGCTATTCAGACAAATTCTATTTCCCATATAGCCACATTGTCCATCATCAATTAGCCTGATGAATGAGGCAGAGCCAGCTGTCTAGAAAAGACTAAAACCAAAGCGATCAAAGGAAAGAAGGAAAACAAACAAACAATGAAACAACAGGAGCCAAACTTCCCCAGACAACAGCACAACCCTCTTTTTTTTTTTCCTTGAATGATTTTGGAGGCCTGTATCATTAAGAGAAGCACTGAGTGATAAAAACAACTTGCCCCCACTGCAGATGAATGGCAGCATTTCAGACAAACCCCAGGATTTCCCATTCCCTGCCTGAACCCCAGGAAAGTCATCATAACCCAGCCACCTCCTAGGACCGTACCTGGACCAGCAAGCATGAAGGTGCTGGTCACACACCAGCACAGCCCCCCTGGCAGGAGCAGCCAGGCCACGCTGCCACCAAGCCATGAAAGCAACAAGCCATAGCTCTCAAAATTCCCACTCCAGCAGATATTGCTATTACACAGGGAATTTAGGAAATTATTTTAAAAGCTATTCTCTGAAATAAGCATAAACAAGCATGCCACCGACCTGCAGTCAGCTGCATCTGTCTGCAAATGCATTTCCAGTCCCCAGTGTAGCAGTTACAGGGAGGGAGACAACCCCTCTTGTATCCCCTATGGTAGAAATAAGCAATATGGAGACCACTCTGATGTTTCGCTGGGGAAGGAAGAGTGGAGAAGCATCTGCAAGCTCATGGCTTTAGTGATGATGGGAGGAAGTCTCTCAGGCCAACAGATCCTCACCCTCTGAAATTTACGACCTGCACACCCCACGTCACGAAGCTCTGGGCTTTGTGGCACCTCTATGCCCACCCCAGCTCCCAGCAGAGAGCAGCTCTGCAGCCCACAGGAGCTCAGCCTGCCCCAGGGAGCCCCGCAGCAGTTGCTTTGCCTTTGCCTAAGTCCCGGCCTTAAGCAGGCTGACAAGGCATCTCTAAAGTTTGCAGCTTCTTGTATTTCCTTGGGTCTTGAAATTCCCTCGAAGCCTCACAAGAGGAAAGTTGTTAGCACATCTCTGCTAAGCCAGTCACACAGCTGAGCCCTGAACACTTGTGGTAGCCCTGCCCAAGGCCTGTGCTTTGAGTCCTGCCTGGAGAGGTTTGGCCCAGGCTGCCCAAGGGCAGCTTTTCCAAACTTTCAGAAAGTGACCACTGCCTTGGAGGATGGGCTTGCCAGCTGCCAGTTCTCTAACCTCAGTCAAATTATATTTTTTCTTCACTCCGATTCTCAATCTACATGTCCTCTGATGCATTCACCCCATCATGCTGCCAAACAAGCTGCAGGACAGGAGCTTGGGCAAAGCCTGGGTTGGTTTGGGGTGCCCAGGCACAGCTGTGACAGGGGCTCCTCTGGTCCTGACAGCAAATGCAGCTTGAGCTGCTTGCATCTCTGAACATCTCCTTCCCTAGGCTTAACAGCGTACCAAAACTTCACCTGCTCTTAATTTTCCTGTTCTTAATTTTTTCTCTCTTGCCTGCACAAGCTCCTCTTAAAGCCAGACAGTCTTGCCTCCAAGGGGATTTACAATCCAGCACACTGAGGTTAATAGCTTGACTTCAGAGCTGCTTTTGGCTTCCAGGATGCTCCATGGCCTTCACAAGCCATGGTGTGACAGCTCAGGGCTGAGGTTTCCCAAATGCCCCTTGGCTCAGAACTGCATTAGCAACCTGAGCTGACCATAAATACAAGCTGCTGAGTTTAACATCTCATACATAAAAGGAACTTCAAGGCATTTAAAACCTGTTTCCTCTCCCCACTTCCCCTAGAAACCTACCTGAACCCATGTATTTTCCCACCCACCCCTTTTCATCAGACCTTTCTTTGGTCCATTTTCAATCTGTTTACATGGCTTTGGGGAAGATATTTTAGTGACTGTGTTTCATCACAGTGCCCAGGCTTATTTGGGTTTATGTCTTTGGACAGTCTCCAAATGAGTTCATTAAATTGACTTAATTAATTACCATTAATAAAATGTATAAACAGCTGCTTAGGAGAAAATCAGATCATAAGCCCAAGTATTTTAACAAGGCCATTAGTCTGCAGTTATATGTGAGACAGAAAAATGTTACTAAACCATCCTGCACCAGCCTGGGGTGATGTTTGAATAAACACCAAAGAAATCTAGGTGCTGGTATCGTTCTAAGTTCCTGGCACTGATGCTGCTACTGCAGAGTTGCTGCTCTTCTTGGTACCCTCTGCACCTTCTCTCTCTTGAGTGTCTGGAGTTAGGGTGTTGACAGGAACCCAAGGGTGGCAAGCACAAATATGTCAGCTACCTGCATGGTTCATTAGCCATGGACCCTGTGAGGCCTGATCTTGAAAGCATTTGTCTAAAACATATGACTGAGTATGCTCTGGAGTGGACTCTTTGGGAAAGGCCACCAAGAAAGGCCTCTCCTTTTGCATCTACTCTTGAACTATCCTCCAGCCAAAACAGCTGTAGACTTGTAAGGCCAACCTATGGGAATAATCTTAGTTTGATGTGTACATTGAGCCCAGAGCTTTAATTTCCCAGTTGCCCATGTGAGGTATGTGCTGGTTGGAGGTCTGGTGAGAGCCAGCAGCTTTCTCTTCCAGCAAAAAACCCAACAGGGCAGCAGCAAAGTGCCATGAACTCCAGCCTAAGGGGTAAGTTCCACCTTGAGCCTGCTGGTGTGGCAAAGTCCAGCCTCACATCCAGCCCCATCCCAGACAGGACCAAAGCACGAGCACCTATTCCTGACTGCAACAGGAATGGGTCAGCAGCTGCTGCATGGCAGCTTAATTACATTTTCCCCCTTTGGAGAAGCCTCTCCTGAACCCAATATACATTTGATATCCTTATCGACTACATCTTTTGTGGTTTCTAAAAGTTCATGGGGAATTCTCCAAAGTAATGTCTCCCTTTTCTGTCATTACAAATCCATGTCAGCAAATGAGACGAGACCACCCCTCACTCCTATGCACCAAAGCTTGAATTTGCTTTACTGCAAATGTCCTTAGTGCTTGAAATAATTTAAACTTTCCCTCTAATATGTTGACATACTTTCAGAATCTGTAGGGAAGCACACAGATGGCAAGAACTTTTATGGAAATATTTAGTATTCCAAGGAAGGCTTAGGCAAGGAATTAATGACTGAGGTTGGCCCACACTGACAAGCATTGACCCATTGAGATGAGCAGCTGGCAAGCAAGATGAGTAACAGCAGTTTAGTTCTCCCCAATCCCTCCCAGAATGAAGACCAGTCTTGCACAGTGCTGCAATAAACTCTGGACATTTAAAAATTTTATAGCCTTTTGTTTTACAGAAGGAACAGCTCATGTGAAACTTCCATTGTGAGCGGGTGGAGGGGGGGGGGGGGATGGAAAAAACTAAAAAAAAACCCCAAGAAATAAAGCACTGGGGATACAGCCAGCCTTCTACTGTGGCACAGTGTAGGGACCTTGCAGAGCCCTGGTGTGACAATCCCAGGCTGGGCTGCAGGACAGCCCACGGCCTCTAGCCCAGCTGTGCCCCAGGTGTCCTGCACAGCTGCAGAGTGATGGTGTGACAGCTGTGTCACCGGTGTGAAGGAGCTCTGACCCCCTCCCAGCAGGCACACTGGAACAAACTCAGACACAGATATTTCTAATGAGGGACTGAGAAGATTCATGATCTGCATTGAAAGAGAAAAGGTTAGAAAAACAACTAGTTCCCTCACTGCATTTGGTGGCTTGCCTGACTTTTAGGGATATATTTATAGTTAATCAGTGTTGGTGCTTTTTTCTGCATATCTGAAAGTTTCCTTCCTTTGACTAACACGTTCATCCCATAAATGCAAAGCTCCTCAATGCAAACACACTATAGCTAGTCCACATCTTGCTTGGAACAGTAACCTAAGCACAAGGCAAGGGGGCAGTCACTGAGAAGCATTAATATCATTTTGGGTTTGTCCTATGCCAAAGGTGAAAACACATAGAACTAGCATTTTTACTTCCTTATTTCTGCCTTTTGGAGTGAAACTGTAATCACACCACGCCAGAGGAGGAACTGAATTGGACATGAGGCTTGGGCTTGGGGAATTAGATAGTCTTTAAGGCCCCTTCCAACCATTCTATGATTTTATGACCTCCTAGGTGGGCTGGCTGATCTGCAGACTGCTGGAGAAAGTCAAGTGGACAAGCCTGTGGGATGAGCAGCACCTGAAATGCTCTTCAGGCACCTCATGTTACAGAGGGTGTTGGTTCTGAAAGCAACAAAAAAGCTTGGAGTTATGAACAGAGGAGACCACAGTGAAAGTTTGTGAGCAGCCAGACCAACACAGAAACATGCCGTGTGGCACGTGCTGGTTTTGACTGGGGCACAGTTAATTTTCTTCACAGTAGCTGGTACAGAACTGTATTTTGGATTTATGCTGGAAACAGTGTTGATAACACTGGGATGTTTAAATTATTGCTGAGCAGCTCTTACACAGAGTCAAGGCCTTTCCTGCCTCTCACACCACCCCACCAGTGAGTGGGTTGGGAGGGGACACATCTGGGACAGCTGACCCCAATGACCACAGGGTTGTTCCAGACCATATTGCATCATGCTCAGCATACAAAGCCAGGGGAAGAAGTAGGAAAGGGAGCTACTAGGAGTCATGGTGTTCATCTTCCCAAAACATGTGATGGATCCCTGTTTTCGTGGGGATTATTGAACACCTGCCTGTCCATGGGAAGGGGTGAATTAATTCCTTGTTTTGCTTCGCTTGCATATGTAGCTTTTGCTTTACCTATTAAACTGTCTTTACCTCAACCCATAAGTTCTCTTCCTGTTTTTTCTTCTAATTTTCTCCCCATTCCACTGCGGGGAAGAGAGTGAATGGCTGTGTGGGGTTTAGTTTAGGCTAGGGTTGAACCACAACGCAGCAGTGAAAAAAGACCCCTCACCATAATCCAGTGACGACCACTTAAGAGCTGTGCATCCACAGCCTGTTCCTGAGAAAGCCTCTGTTCGAGGATATTCAGTTTCATTAATCTTCCCTCATATTAAGACAGTGAAATTAAAAGGGAAAACACTCAGCACTGACAAAGGCTGTTTTTTAAACACCATCATTATCCTGTGTGACTCACTGCCACACCGTTATCATTGCTACCAAAAGTTAGATATCGATTTTTTTAAAAAACACATGGTGTTTATATGAGTCAGAAGATTGTACACAGCTGTGTTAGACAGGGGAACCAACGCAGGATACCTCTTTCTTTCCTTAGGGCATTGGTCATGAGCAGGATTATGAACCTCTTCTGTATTTCTGCATTTTCTGACTTGCCCCTCTGGATGAGCCACAGGGGTGCTCACTGTGCTCCCACCCAAAAGGGGTGCCCTAGGGCTTTTGCCTTAGGGCAGCTGCCGGGATACAGCAGAGGCTGTTCCCAGGAGCGCAGCCTCCCCGTGGGGCCAGGCTGTCCATGGGGTGTGGGGCTGGGGGTGCCCAGAACCCCCCGGTGTCCCAGGCTGTCCATGGGGTGTGGGGCTGGGGGTGCCCAGAACCCCCCGGTGTCCCAGGCTGTCCATGGGGTGTGGGGCTGGGGGTGCCCAGAACCCCCCGGTGTCCCAGGCTGTCCATGGGGTGCGAGGCTGGGGGCGGCCAAACCCTCCTGCTGTCCCGGTTTGCAGCCACGTGCTGCAGCTTTTTCCACCACCACCAGGACCAGGCAGAGGCACTGCTCCAAGAAGGAATGGGGAGATGCTGCTCCAGGGACACCCACTGCTGTGGGACACAATCTAGCCTTGCCACTGGCAGGAGGGATGAAGACAGGAGGTTGTATCAAACACCACAGAGCACCTACTACCTGGAAAATCTCTATTCAGATACATTTCCAGAGCTGTTGTGCATCCATTCTCACTCTGGGCAGCAACACCTTGTCCCCTGACATCCCACAGACAGGCCTAAGGGCTGCTACCACTGCTCTGTCACTGACACCCCACGTCCCCTGTGACAACTTCCTGGGCCCCCCATCTCCCTTGCCAGCCCTTCCACCAACAGGACTGAAGTCTCTGCCACTCCAGCTGCAGTCATCCCATGCTGTAGGTCTTGCCTGCGTACTGGGAAATAGGTTCCTCTTACTCCAGGTATGCCCAGTACCCACTCAGGATAGTGCTCATCTCAGCTGGCTCTCCTGGATGCTGAAGTAATGCAAGTGATCAGTCCTGCTACTGCACAGGAGCTCAGCAGGGCCCACAGACCCTCAGAGCTGGTCAGAGCACTCAGTCCCCAAACCTGTCTATGAGATGTTACCTGTATGTGCAACCTCAGCTCTGGGTTGGACACATCAGACTAACCCCCTACATGAGGAGAAGAGGAATTCCCTGCAGGAATTCCCTGTCAAATTCTGAGTATGAGCTCTAAACCACAGGAGATTTCCATTTTAAGAGGCAGGGTTTCAATGAAGGCATTTTTTTCCCCTGTGTTCTAGTTCCAGGTTAACAGTTTTGAAAATGTTCAGCAGGAATCAGGCCACTGTCATGAAAAGTTGTTATGTGCAGCGTAATTAAAAGGAGTGAAGAAGAAGGTCATACCTTCTGCAGTGGTGTTGGGCAAACGATCAGTAAGGGTTGCTGCGGGAGGAGGACAATGAAAGTATTACAGGCTTTCAGATGTTTGAAAGAATACCTGTTGTTCATCAGGTCTAGCAAGCCAGATGCTCTGGGCTCTTGATTTCGGGCATTTCCATGGTGAGACATTCCCTCACAGAACCACTTTGCTCCTTGACACCAGCCATCAGCCACAAGGAACCCCTCCAAGGAGCTGTGGTGGCCCAGCTACCTTGGCACCACAGCCCTGGGCCCACGGTACTCGCTCCACAGCTAAGTCCTGGGAGAAAATCACCCCAAAGCTGAAAATAACTGAAAACAACAGGATCTTCTGATTTCTGGCTTTCAGAGGTTTGGCTTAGTAGAAATAAATAAATTAGCCTGGAGATACATAACATTTGTGCAACTGCAAGTGCACTGCAGATGACTCTGATGAAGCTGTTGTTTGCTTCTTCAGGCAAAAGCACTTAGTGAGAGGTTTGAAAACCTGAGCAGCATGTAAATGGCAGTGAGACAGGAAGATGCTGTTCTGAGCGACACCTTACACTGCTACGTGTCTGCTAGTGCTTCAGGGACGCAGGGGAGGAAACCAGGGAGGCAGCAGCAGTTCTCAACATTTCCTGTCCCAGCAGACAGCCCAGAATAGAGGTTGGCATTGAAAAGTTCACAAGAAACCATAGGTAAAGCAAAGATCACAGAGGCAAGTAGATGAGTAAGACTCAGGGCAGGTATTTGAGGGGGTGAAGGAGAGAAAGGGGAGGTCTGGAGGAGGTATGACTTCAAGGCTGACAGAAAGCCGAGAGACTTCAGTTCACAGCCAAGGAAATGCATAAATGCTTCACCCATCCCAACAATTTTCACTTGATATCACTTCATAGTGTGTCTGTATATAGCAATTGAAGTACCTCTGAAAGCTGTAATGAAGAGTACCAGGATGCAGCCTAATTTCTTGGCTCACTGTTCAGGCTATAATTTTGTTGGTCTTGCCTCAGCTCAGTGTTCCAGGGCTTTTAAGAAAAAATGGTTGAGATGTTTTTAGCTTCATTGCTCTTTGAAGGAAACATGACATGATACACAGGCATCTTGTGCAATTGAACCATATCAATCACACTGTGGAAAAAACTTTGAGCCCAGTGACCCGAGTCTGACGGGGAGTAGCAGTAAACCTAAAGAGGATGGCATTACTCCAAGCCCCACACAAACTAGCAGCATGAGAAAGAAAAAGGCAGCAGCCCAGGCTCCTGGAACAACTAATTTCTGAAAAAAAAGTGGAAGTGGAATCTCCTGCTGTCTTTCTAAAAATAGAAACTAAGTGTCCTGGTGCGTTTTTGCTCTAGTCATGGGTCATGCCTCAGGGCTAGAAAGTCAAAATTTGGCAGAGGCAACACTGCTGAGTGAGACGTAAATGTTTGGTGTGTGTTGTGGGATACATGGGCATCTCAGTCAGAGGGAATTAGGATTGTCCAATTCCATTTAGGAAGCATGGTATCTCCCCAGGGAGATCCTCAGGGACACAGATGTCTGCTGCTTAGCCACACTGCAGCTGGAAAAGGAGAGGTGTCCAGTGCCACTGCCTGGTGAAATCAGTCTGTGGGGTGAGAACACTGTGCCACACAAAGTGAGAGGTAACTCTGGGTGGACAGTGGGGCCAGAGACCAGTCAGTGATAGGAGGGAGCCACGAACACCCCTTTCAACTCACCTGCATGCACACATGTGCGCATGGCCTCTTGCTTCAGACAGGAACAGAGGATTAAAGATGCCTGCTAGCTGTGAGATGAGAGTATTCCTGTCACCAGCTGCAAGAACACCCCTGAGCCAGACAGCCAAGTTGGAGCAGGAATCCCAGATATACAATAAAAAGCAACAGTACTGATGATGCCAAGACCCCAAAAGCCCTTCAGGGTGGAGGTAGCATGAGGGAAGAAGAGGGGCACAGGAACCAGAGAAAGAGCTGATGCTTGTCACGAATGGATTTTGATTAAAGTTCAGCTCCTGTCTTTGCCCAGGCCTATGACAGCAGGCAGGAGGTGTATTGAAGTGACCAGCACCCCAAAAATCCACTCTATCCACAAGTTCTTTAATAATAGCTGATTCAGTCTATTATGAAATGAATCATTTATTAATAGACAAGAAAACTAACAGACAAGACTTAAAACAAACTATTACTACACAGGGATAAAATAAAAAGAGCTACTACTAGTAGATTGACATGCAGTGCACGATACTGGTACCTTTCAATTACAGCTAGCGAAGAAATAGTATAAACCTAGGATTCAATGTATCTCACCATCCGAAGGTGGGTGGGGCACACACACATCGAGATCCTTTCACTCAATCTCCTGGGGAAGTAACCGCGAAGCTGCGTCCAAGCCTCGGGGAGAAGTCTCCGACGTTTTCGGGATGTAAGAGACTTCTGCCTCAATGATAATTTGTGTATCTTTTACAGTTGTAAAACGGTGTCTTTCGAGTCAGAAATATCTCTTATCTCTCCCCCATCGGCTCGCCAGACTAAGATGTTAATTCTTAGCAAGGTATGAATCACCCTTGGCACCAGAGATAACTGCTGATGGGCCTTTCCACCCATAGTTATCTCTTTATCCACCAGCTATTGTGATACACAGAGCCGGGGGGCAGGGGGATGTCCTGACACAATGCTGCAGCGGACTGCTGCTAAGGAGGGATCCTGTTTGCTCAGGATTCTCAGGCTGAGATGGTCAGGAGAAATGGGAGAAAGAAGGGCACTGGCTTGAGAAGATAATATAGCTTCAGCATTTGGGTTTGGCTCAGAGAACTCCTCCTCCTGTTCAAATTGAGCAACTGTTCCCACAACCAGCCTTGCCTTCAGGGCGCTTTGCTCCCTTCCAGTAGTAGTACTGAGCTGTCCTGTGAAGAAAGAAAGGAACACGCACGCCCCTCCCTGCCCTGACACATGTCCATGGCAGGTGCTGAACCATCACCAGCCTCTCTGAGATTTAGGGCCACTTTGATAAATGACTTTACAACCCCAGCTACTGAAGGGCTGTGCCTCAGGGGAGGGCATGGCGAGAGCCGCAGCAGCACAGTTCCTCACAGAGCAGACAGGTTTATTTTCCAGGGAAGGAAGGAGGGACAGAGGTCATGACAGCCCTGCTGCTCCATGGCTTCTTGGCATGAAAATGTGAATGGGTTACTCCAAAAGTATAATGGCACTTCTGAAAATTGATGCCCTTTTTCTCACGTGGATATTTTTCCTCTCTTATCTCCTGAAACTGCTCCACCTGGATGAGCTCCTTGGACTCCCCTGTGCAGTGTGAAGATTGTGGGGAGACACCACATGGTGACCTATGGCAGTACAATCCCCTGACCTCTGTCACAGACCTTCCTCTGTCCAGCATCCCTGCAGAAGTCATCCTCCTCATTTTAAAACCCCCATCTCCTCTCCTCACGAGCAGCACCAATTGCCCAATACTGATGCAGAATAAAACGGTGGCAGGATCCATCCTTCTGGTGACATGCTACAAAATTTGTGTTCTAACATGACCAAAATTTAATTAAAGCAAAACAGGATCAAAATAGTAATTTTAGAGAGGAATTTGGCAGGATGCTGGCTTTATCCAATCAGCCTGCTTTATGGGATACAGTGCCTCAAGTCACGGTTCTGCCAATTAGAGAGAGCTCCTCTGTACTAGGTTATGCCTGAGGTCAAGCAGAAGGGCTTGGATCTGAAAGTCCCAGTCTAATACCTAATCAGCAGTTGAGAGAGTTGTTATGCTACCACCCACCCTTGGAGTCATAATGTTTTGCTGTATAAAATCCATTGCAGATGTGATTTGCATGGCAAAAATTCCCAGTGGGCTAAGCTCACATCCCTGTGGGCTATGTAGGTTTGGGATGCGCCACCTCTTTCCATACTGCTGGAAGACGGAACAGGGAAGGTAAAGGCTGGGCAGAAGGGAATCAATATCAGCAGGATCTGAATCTCCTGTGAATCTTATCTGACATGAGCTGTGGTAGCTTCTCCAAGGAGTCTGTACTGATTCTGCAAGCTGCTGTGCATAGATAATCCTGAAGCTGACTGAGTTCCATTTTGGCCACCACTGTGAAAACAGGTGAGTTTTGTAAAAATTTAAAGCTACCAAGGCCAAACAAGCATATCCTGCTTAGATGGTATAGGTCTGAATTAAAGTTTCATTGAAAGTTTGCAGGTCATGCCAGCCAGAAAAGTTCTGTTTACCTCACATCCAGCAGGCAAGATTATTTTCATGTCAGTATAGGATAACTCCGCTTGGGGAGGGCCCCCAGGAGGTGTCTAGTTCAGCATCCTGCTCCAAACAGGGTCAGCCATGAGGTCAAATTAGGGCTTTATGCAGTTAGGTATTGAAAAACCCCATGGATACAGAGTATTTTAACAATACTGTCACAAGGGCACCCTTGCTTGCAGGATGAAGGATGGAAGATTTATTCCACCTGAGTGGCACATTTTAGACACTGCACCTCAAATACTGGCTGTAGTGACAGCAACTGTGGTGTGAAAGCACAATAAATACCATTTGCAAACAATCCTTTAAGCCGCAGGAGTGGAGGGCACGGCAACCCAGCCAGAGATGGCAAAGTGAGCTTGAGAACCAGCAGTAGTAGGGAAGGACAAACAGGTTTGGGAACTGGACAGGATGCTGAGACTGTGGCTGGAAACCAAAGGAAGAAACACGAGCACAGGCTGGAGAGATGCACAAGGGAACAGGAGTGCACCAACCCTGACTGGACAAAAAGCACACAGGAACATCAGGACTGACGGGCAAGGAGGTGGGGAAATACTAAAAGGGAACACAGCCATTTATCCAAGTTATTTGAAATCGTTACCAAAGAGCTGGAGGATACATAGGACTGAAAAGAAGAGTTAAGGAGTTGGTGTTGGAGTTGAGGGCAAAGAAGCAGGCTGGGATTGAACCAGGTTTGGGAGCTGTGGCCTCTGCACGTGGGGCAGAAAGCCTGTGAAGGAGTTGGAGAACCAGGAGTTTGAGCAATGAAACCTCTTGACATATTCTTTCATTTTGAGGTTCTAACAACCTACTACTGACCTGTTTCTCTGCCATGCTCCAGTGATACCATGTTGTCACAGCCAAGGCCTGCACCACGTCCAATGTTTAACATTGGTGGCCGGGGCAAATACACGCCACACACTTGATTTTGGGGTAGGAAGAAGAAGAGGATTTTATGAGAGAGACATTTCACTAAGCACTGTATTAAAGAAGTTGTACTGTTAAAAAAAATCACTGCAAATACAATTTAGATTGCTTATGCAATTTTAATTCAGCCTTGCCTCAGTGTGGGGTGCAATCTATTCTAAATTAAATGATCACATGGATTATTATCTTGCTCCACAAGACCTCTGCTGCAGAGCAAACACAAGAAAGTCATTAAGTCCCTTCCCCAAAGAGCTTCCAGTCATGGGAAAACCAGACAAGGGAGTGTGAAGGGAACCATTCTGGGAAGGAGCTGGGGAGGGAGCACTTAGGATAATGAACTTCAATAGAGCAGCAGCATTTACAACTAGATTATTTTTGAAGAATTATATTTGGACAGGAGAAACTTCCATGAACACCTTATAGAAGCCTTCCAGTGCCCAAAGGGGCCTACAAGGAAGACGGAGAGGGACTTTTTACAGGGGCACATAGTGACAGAACAAGGAGGAATGGCTTTACGCTCAAAGAAGGTAGGCTTAGATTAGATATCAGGAAGATATTGTAAGGGTGGTGAGGCACTGGAACAGGTTGCCCAGAAAAGCTATGGATGCCCCATCCCTGGAAGTGTTCAAGGCTAGGTTGAAACTAGATGAGTTTTAAGGTCTCTCCGACCCAAACCAGTCCATGATTCTGTGAGTCTATGATTTTTTTTTTTTTTTTCTGGAGTCAGAGTAATATTAAGAAATGAGATAAAAATAGTTAAAAGCAAGAAACAAGTTTCACAAGGGAGATGGAACCAGGGGATCCACTGACACACAAGGCAAGGCAACAGGGAAGGTTTCAGCACTGGAAGATAAAAATGTGAAGCAAAACAACAGTGATTTTTGGTTAAAGCAGTGCATTCCCCCTGCTGCATCTCCGTTATCTTCGAGGAGGGCCAGGCAGTGTCTGTTTATCAATCCGTGGTTAGCTGCTACATGGAACAGCTGACAGCAGCAAAGCCTGCTGCTGTCGTGCCTTGAGGCCTCATCAGCCTAGAGCCAATGCCAGCACCTTGCCAGCCACAGTCCTTCGGGAACTGCCCACAAACCAACTGCATTTAAAACCCGCTAAAAGGAAGTTAAAATGCCTCCATCTCTTTGCCAGATCCCTGTGAGGAGTCACGCTCGCCGGGCATCCACACCCAGCCTGTGACTCGCACTCAGGACAAGCTCACTAGTCAAGAAAAGCAACACGGTGTGTGCTTTCCCCTCTGGCTTTAGCCACACCAATGTGGGTGTGTTGGACTCCTCCAAGCTCAGAGCTAAAAAGCCTCTGCTGGACATGGGCAGGAGGGCTTCCCCCTTTCCTTCATTGCCCCAGGCACGGTTAGCAAGTGCATTTCCCCAAAAATGAGCAGTATGGTTCAGATGGCGGCAAAAGTTCATCTGTACAAATATTATGTAAGCATGGTAAATGTAGTCCAAGTCACACCATTTGGGGGCTCCCAAGGGAACAAAGGGGCTGTAGAGCCCTTCACGGGTCATTTGGTCTAATAGCCCGTCAGCTATATCCTCCAGCGAGGACACGTGTGACTGTGTCGCCCTAGGGACTAGGCAATGACTCATCCCACTCTTCCAGTGCCATCCACAGAGCTGCCATGGGGCAGTCAAAGCCTTGGTTAAAGGCAGTACTGCTGATTAGCCCAATCAAATCCTGCATAGGCACTTTCACCATGCCCAGCCAGGCTAAAGATGGTACTCTCACACCCCTCGCACCTGAGGTGTGTGAGGGCTTTCTACAGCCCCTCTCCGTCCTACTACTCTCACCCACAGAAAGATTAGTCTGCAAAGCTGCAGGCAGGAGAGATGATCCAGGCAGCCCTAGTCCCAACGCATACTCAAGTAAATTCTTAAAAATAAGTAGATGAACTCTGCTCTCCACAGTATCTCCTCTTTTCCTTGCCCTCACACAAACCAGCCTGTGGCCACCCCGACCAGTGAGTGCATAAAGGGGGAGAGCACTTTGCCTCCTCCTGATAGGGCCACAACTCATCCGTGCAGAGAAGGGAAACCTCAGCCCTGCTGCTGAGCTTCCTGCAGCCTCCTGGCAACTCCCTGCAAGTTCCACTTGCTGTGCCAGGTGGGCACAACCCAGCCTCCAGAGAGAGAAGTTCCACCGGCATCACTCGTACCCCAGTGACTACAGTCTGAGAAGAATTGTGCCTCAGAGACTTGATCTCAGACCTCAAGGGAAGCCACATCGCAGAGATGGGGTTTGTAGCCGTGCCCTGGCCATCGTGCTGTGCCTACTGGCAGTGGTCCCTGGAGAAGGACACCTCCCAGTATTAGTCTCCTTTCCAGGTTCCTCCCCGCTTACCCGCACTCCTTCATCTCAGGTTTAAGGTAGTTTATTTAAAGATTTTTTTTTTAAACCTCCCCCTTCTTAAAATCATCTCTGTTTTGATTATTTTTTAAAACTGTTAAGTGACAACTTTCTATCTGCTGGGCAAGCAGCCCCGGCCGAGGTATATCCCCGCGCTCGGCCGCAGCACCGGCGCCCCGGGCTCCCAGCTCCCCGCTTCGCCTCCAGGCAGGAGCAGGTCCATCCCTCAGCAAAGCCCGCCCTTGCTGCGGACCCCGGCTCCAAAATTCGCCGCCTCCCTTTCTAAGAACGGCAAGCTCTCGGGTACCTGAGCAGGGCACGGTGAGCGCACCCCGACCCCGCTGCCACCGAGGGGTCCCGGGGCAGGGGCGGGCGGGAGGAGGTGGCCAGCCTGTTCCCGCCCCGCGGCTCTGCGCCGGGAAGGCGGCAGGAGGAGCGGGTCGGGCCGGGACTCAGCGGGACCAGCAGCGGGACCGGGACCGGGACCGAGCTCTGCTCAGCGGCGGCACGGCCCGACGGGCCGGGGGTAAGTCTCGATCGCTGCCCCCCGCTCCCCTCCCAGCCGGGGCCGGCAGTCCCTTTGCCCGCAGCCCCCCGCCTCTTCTCCCCGGCCCCCGGTCCCCCGCGGCATGGCCGGGGCACACGGCCGCGGGCCCGGGGACAGCACGGGCAGCGGCGCAGCTCCCGCTGCCCCTCGGGCGCGGGAACAGCCGGAACAGCCGGAGCGAAGGGCGCGGAGCAGCACCCGCAGCTGGAGACGAACCCGAAGCCGCCGCCACACCTGGACCCTGCGCTCGGACCGCGGACCCTTCCCGCACCCGGGCCTGCCATCGGGGCCGGGACAGGCATCCGGACCCCTACGAGGCGGAGACCCACGGGAGGAGCGTCCCTTTTCCTCCCTTGCCCCTCCCTCTGCGCGTCCGCACGGCCGCGACCCTCGTCCCCGTCGCAGTCTGTCACCCGGTTGCCCAGGGTGGTGGGTATCCTGCCACCCCTCTGTGAGGGTATCCAGGTACACTGGTACGTGCCTGGTTTGGCAGCACCCTGGCCAAGTGCAGAGTGAGCAGGACTAGGGGGGTGGAGGACAGTCCAGGGATGGGGGACCTGGCAGGGCTGGGAGGGATCGTGGTAGGGAAGACTGACTTTGGGGTGAGAGTCGACAATAGTGCTCATGGATATAAAGGACAGAAGACAAAACAGGAAACCCACAGCCAAACTGTGTATTGGAGTGCCTTATGCCTTCTGGTTATGTACATTATGGGTGATGTTTTGTTCATTCCCTGTTCTGGCCTTGCTTATCAGCTAGCCAGCTGCTAAATGTAGGGTTTTTTCCAACACTACAGAACCGGCCTTTCCTGGATCCAAACAATACAGAATTCCCAGAGTGGGAGCTGTGTCAGTACAAGGGACACAGTAAAGTGAATCCTGTCTTTGGCTGGTTGCAGCTCAACTGTTTTATGAACAGTCCTGGACTCAGCAGAAGCACTCATGCTGAAAGAGATCCTTGTGATCCAGTGGAAAGCTTAACTTCTTTGTCAGGGTCGGACAGAAGAAAGATAGAGGAGACAAGCACAGGCACTTTCAAACAAAGCACATGCTGTAAGAGATTGTTTCACCACTATCCTGAGAGATCTGTGTTCACAGGATGTAGGGACGTTCTGTTTCCATCTCATTCAACCCTTGTCCTCTCCCAGCTACAAAGCATCAGAGGGGAGTGGCACCAGTTTTAAGGATGAGTATATATCCAAGGGGGCTGGAGCAATTTATACCTATTGCACAGCTGCTGTTCCAGGAGCGTAGCTGTGCAGCAGCTGGTGCATCTGTTATGAATGGATTTTGTGAATTTAGTTCAGCTCCTGTCTTTGCCCAGGCCTATGGCAGCAGGCAGGAGATGTATTGAAGTGACCAGCACCCCAAAAAATCCACCTTATCCACAAGTTCTTTAATAATGGCTGATTCGGTCTATTATGAAATGAATTATTTATTAATAGACAAAAAAACCTGACAGACAAGACTTAGACTATTACTACACAGGGATAAAACAAAGGGCTTACTAGTAAGATACACGCGGAGTTTAGAGGTATCAATAAAATTACAGCTAGCAAAGAGATTGTATAACTTGGGATTCAATGTTTCTTACCATCCAATTTTGATGGAGTCCACACAGAGGTTTCTTTCACTCAATTCCCAGGAAAGAAGAGGCCTAGAGTTGGTCAAGCTCTAGGGAGAAATCCCCTCACACATCCCAAGGGGTGTGTAAGAAGATTCTGCCTCTGTGATAGTTGTGTGGGCTTTTATAGACACAAAACCATGTCTTTCAGTCACTTATATTCATGTCTTTTCCACATCTCCTCTACCAAGATGTGTATTCAGGTTTGGGTCTTCCTACTTTCAGGCACCTGGGGGATGGTTCTCTGATGGGTTTTATCTTTTCCCAGACATCTCTGGTGCCTCCCTGATGGGGCCTTTAGCCCCTCGTTGGGCTACCCGACCCCCAGCTGTGCTTCAGTCTGGCCTGAGTTCTTCCAAATGCCTCAGGCATGAGAGAGAGAGGGGATGTCCTGCCACAACATCACAGATACTGCTGTTCAAGGGGTGAGGTGAAACAGAGTAATATTTATACCACTGGCATTGCAATGTTTTGTCCTTGCTTTTCATACCTGTCATACTGATGATGAGTTCAGCAACAGGAGCAGTAGCAAATGAAAAAAAGATACAAGCCATTAAATGTCATGGAACAACCTTGGGACAGCAGCTTTCATATTCCTGGAAAAAAATCCTCCTCCTAAATCACAAAAGGGTAGGTTGCTAAGAACAGACTTGAAGCTATTGTAAGAAAGAAATACAGAGTACCCTGCAAGCATCTTCCCAGTATTTCATCCCAAGCATCAAGCTGGTTTGCTTTTCAGCACAGGAAGCACATATTCTGGCCAGGCATGGAAAACACGAAGCACTGTATGGATGAAATGGGAACAGCACCAGCAGTCAACCCTTTACAAGGCAGGCAGGGCTTGGGACAGAAACATGCTGCATGAAAGGAGGAATTCTGGAGGTGGTGCTTGCTGCCAGGCAGCCAGGGATCAAGAGGCTCTGCCAGGCTGCCAAGCACTTGAGTGTGTGAAGTTATTGAAGACATTTTTTAAAGAGAGAAGGAAGAGGATACTTCCCAGAAGAAAAGATATAAGTTCCAAATTTTGGCCAAGCCCTAGTATGTTTGGCTGTGTTGGGTCTGCCTCATAATTTCGAATTGTGGTCTTTCAGACTGCACTCTTGCCCAGCTGACTTGTACTGTTGTGTGATTTTGGTGCTTCTCAAAACCATTGCCACTTTCCAAACAGCTGCACTCGTTGGTAAGATCCACCTTTCACATGCACACAGGAGAAGTCTTGCGTTCTTCTCTTGGCTTAGATTCAGTGAAAAACAGAACAGGCCAAACAAATATTTAAGCAAAGTTCTGTCTGTATATGAGCAGAAAAAAGACCTCTCTGATTGGCTTGAAGGAGCATTCATAAAGAAAGTATAAAAATCATACCAGTACCCACAGGGGGTACCGTTCTCCACAATTATTGCAGAGCTCTGATTTTCAGTTCACTCTTTCTCTCTGCAGTGGCAGCCCCATGGCCCTCTTCACCAGAGCCAGCAGCCATCCTAACACAACAGACCCCATTCCCTGTGGGGCAAACAGCACCACAGAGCCTGAGCTGCCCCACTCACACACCTACTACGCCCTCTGCTACTGCATCTTGATTCTGGCCATCATCTTTGGGAACGTGCTGGTCTGCTTGGCTGTGCTGAGGGAACGCACCTTGCAAACCACAACCAACTACCTCGTGGTGAGCCTGGCGGTGGCAGATTTGCTGGTGGCTACTTTGGTGATGCCATGGATGGTGTACCTGGAGGTGAGTGCCTCTTAGGAATGATTAGCAGAATTTAACCACACCCCTGCATGTGTGGTCATGATCCTAATGAAGGCAGCAGCAACATTTAGACTGATCTGTGTGGGACAGCCCTGGAGCTGTCCTGCAGGATGTGTACTACTTGGGTGTGTTACATGAAGTGATTAAAAAAAAAAGAATAAGAGTGTGTGTGTGGGAAGCCATCCCAGCAAGACAGAATTAGACTCTTCAATTTGATTGCAACTAAAAAACATTATTAAAAGTCAAGTTTTATTTCAGACTGGAATAGTCTATCAGCTCAAGTGCATTCCAGTCCCTGATGAAATCAAATTATGCTTTGCTTTAGAAAATACTTGGCACTCAGTCTTGCCATGGGCGTGGTGGGACTGAGGCACATCTGTGGAGCAGCCTCTGCCCCATTCAGTGCCTTGGTCATGATTTGTGAGCACAACAGTAGGTCCATTTCCTAGTTGTGTTTGTAGACCCATTCAAGACTAATTGCCATCTATGGAGCTTGGATAATCAAAGCAGCTGATGCAAGAGTCATCCAAACAACACGGAAAAGAACTCATACACATCCCAAACCCAAACTACCAATCATGGCACTGCACAGTATTTCCCATAGAATTGGGCTGTAGGACTCCAGCAAGACAAAGATTTAAATAACATTTCAAAAAGCCCCAAAGTTTTTTCAATATTTGCTGTTGTTTAAGGATCAGCGATCCTACCAATGAAGCAGAAATGGCATCATGCTTCAATACACCATTAGCCAGGAAATTGCCAAAAAATCATTCAGTCCCCAAAACCGTGTAGAATACCTATTCATTTATTGAAGGTCTGCCAAACCAGGCTTTTGAGAACTGGCCCTTATTTACAGAGAAACTAAAGGTGGATGAATGCCTCAGATTTAAATGTCGCTTGTGAAGTTTGTGCTTTACACTCCATTTTTAGAGTCATCTGTGGCCATGAAATGTGTTATTTTATCAATCATGCAGACCAGAAATGTCTCTTTCTGAGAAATCTTTTGGGATGGCTGTGACAGAGCAGCAATAGAAACATTTTATGGCCTCAAAATCTTCATCTCCACCTAAGGAGGTTTCTGGCACAGAAGTGCTATTCAGCAGCATGTCTAGCAATCCTCTGGGGGCCAACGTGTAGGTCTGATACACCAGTACTGCTGCCCCTCTTCTTTCCTGATCTCTGGTGCTGTGGCTGCAGAAGCTCACCAAGGTTTCCAAGACAGTGGCATCCGGGTATCCTGCCCGCTGGAGTTTGATGGCATTAAACACAATTATGCCTCTGTCATGAATGGATTTTGTGAATTTAGTTCAGCTCCTGTCTTTGCCCAGGCCTGTGGCAGCAGGCAGGAGATGTGTTGATGTGACCAGCACCCCAAAAATCCACTCTATCCACAAGTTCTTTAATAATGGCTGATTCGGTCTATTATGAAATGAGTTATTTATTAATAGACAAAAAAACCTGACAGACAAGACTTAAAACAGACAAATACTACACAGGGATAAAACAAAAAGAGATACTACTAGTAGATTGACATGCAGTGCATGATAAGGAACCCTTTTGAATTACAGCTAGCGAAGAAATAGTATAAGCTTAGGATTCAATGTATCTTACCATCGAATGTTGGTGGCACACACATGGAGATCCTTTCCCTCAATNTCTTAAGTCAGAAATATTTCTTATGTCTTTCCCCATTGGCTCGCCAGACTAAGATGTTAATTCTTAGATGGGCACGAATCACTCTTGGTGCCAGAGATAACCCCTGCTGGACCTTTCTGCCCCCCGGGCTATCTCTTTATGCACCAGCTATCTGTGGTACACAGAGGCGGGGGTAGATGTCCTGCCACAGCCTCATAGTCATTGCATAAATGGAGGAGGACTTGTGGCAGCATGGCTGGGAACACCATGCTCAGTCTCCTCAGTCTTCTCACAACATCCAGTTCTACCTCCAAAGGGGAAGAAAGCTTCAGGAGAAGGTTGTCACTGAGGTCTAATTTGCTGAGACCGTGTGGGAGTCACACTGTCTCCTCATCTGTGTCTCTCTCACAGGAGCAGTGAGACCTAAGCTGCTCTATGAGCTCTGGGAGCTCTGCCACACTGGTGTCAGAGGGAGGACAGAGCTGAGTTACTGCAGCTCAGCAGCCCTGACCACAAGGGTGCTCTTTGTAGTCCTGCTGGGCAACCCCACAAGCAGCCATCTCACAGCTGCAGGAGCCAACAGCAACCCCAAGCAGCAGCTCCCAAACACAAATTCCTTCAGTAAGCCTGCTTAGATGCACCACTACTGTCATGCTTGTCATTGCCTGATGCAACTTGGTTTCCTACTTTCCCATCCATGTGCTCCTCAGTGTGGCATCACCATTCATATCTGAATTGTGGAGATTCTGTTGTTTATTTTAAGAATTCAGGAGAGTGGTGGATATGCATAAGTTTAAAAAAAATAATAATTGTGCATTAATTAACTGGAAAGCTTGCTATAGACTTTGGAAGTTAATAATACCACAATTTTGTAGATAAAGCAGACTGGTCATCAAGGAAGATTAGGTGAGAACCTGACCTGAATAGTCTATAGGGATCTTTAGCATTGTGTCGGATAGAGCCAGGGTTTCATCCTGAACATTATTCCCACTTCTGCTGCACAGTCACTGAGTGGTAATGAGAGATTGTATCAGCTCATCTCTCTGTGGTTTGCTGTCGTCAGCTGTAAGAGAATAATATTTGACCATCCACCTCACCCAAGCAGATGTGAGGATTCATTCAATTAATACCTGGGATGTCCTTTGAGATTCCTGGACAAAAAGCACCAGAGGGGAGGGATAAAGAAGAGGTACCCTGCCAGCACATGAAAACCAGAAATGCAGACTAGCAGGTTCTAGCTGCTGTAGCAAAGATGATTAGAGCAGAGCAATAAAAGGAAGAGCAGAAATAGAATTTTAAAAATTATGAACAAGGGATATAATAAAAAGGCTCTTTTCACTGTTAAATTCTGAAATAAATTCTGGGTTCGTATACCCCACAAGTAAATATTAACTGCTTCAGCAGAGCTACTCCCCATTTTAGAAGTGGCAGGTGGAAGTGAGGACGGGTTTTAAGCCCAAACATTTTGATTTGTCAAGCATCCTCTTACACAAGCTACAGTCTAGTATGCAGGTGGTATGATCTGGATGCATAATCCTGAGAGGACTCACTTCACTTCGGAGCCATCCTCACCAGCACCTTCTTCAGTTTTAATAGTTCACATTCTTGAGCTCAGCATTTCAATGTGCTCAGGACCTTGGAAACTCCCTCAGTTAAGTGCTTGTTCATCTGCTGTGTTAGCAGCAGCTGGCTTTCATGTGAACACCTGCCACTGGCTTGGTGAAACATTCTTCAGACTCCACATCTCTCACAGAAACTGCATTGCTTTTTGCCTCAAACTGCAGAAACATGCCTTACTGGGTCCCATTGCAAAGACTTCCAGCTTTTCTCTTTTTTTAATATATTTTGAGGTGGTCAAGCAGATCTCAAAATATGAAACTAAAGTAAAACCACTGTAGTGTTTCTTTGGAAGTTGAGCCTACCTATTAAGGTCCCTAATTTCGGATGTACAGCCTTCAGTTTGTACATCTTGTAGCTCACCTAACTTGGCAGAAAAGCTCAATGATTTGGGCTTGACTTTTTTCCCCCCTTTCCTTACTTTTTTATAAGAAAACAAAGGAGCACCACCAGTATCAAGAGAATTGGAGAGGAAAGCACAGTTCCCTTCTGCATTCTGCAAGCCAATTCCCATTTCCCTCCTCTGCATTCATTCAGGGTCAGAGGGTCTAATGGAAGACTGCCTCATTCAATACCTGATTTTTAAATGTAGCAGCTGGGTCCATCAAACACCCTAAAGACAAAGCTCACCTCAGTAAGTTTCTTTGCCCATGTGTGGGAATGCTGCCACTATCAAAACCATTTAAATTTCTCAGGATTATTTCTTTAACAACTCTCACAGAATGAATTCTGTATTTATACAGGTGTTTCTCTCTGCAGGGAGCTGCATCCTTCCTATGCACTGACACTTGCTGCAGGGTTGACCCACTGCCTAAGAAGCCAAGCTTACTTGTGGCACCCCCTCCAGCCTGCTCTGGGATGGGTATTTTTGAATGGGTCTTGAAAACCTCCAAGGATGGATCCTGCACAGACTTAGCAAGCAACTGGCTCCACTATCTCATTGTCCTTGTGGTCAGAAAAGAAACCTTCATAACCAGTTTGCACCTTTCCTCCAGCTCATTCCTGTTGCGTCTTGTCCTCCCACCACACACTGCTGTGAAAAACCTGGCTCCATCTTCTTAGCAACTTGCCTCCAACTTTCTCAATAACCTCCCACTAGACACTAGAGGGCTGTTAGTCTCCCACCCCTCAAAGCCATCTCTTTTCCAGACTGAACAAGTCCTGTTCCCTTAGCTGGTCCTCACAGCTGCTCCGGCCCCTATGGATTGTTTTGGTGGCTCTCCACTGGACTCACTCCTGTTTATCAATGTTTTTCCTCTCCTGATGCCTCAAAATCAGGTGCAGTATTCCAGATGTTGTCTAAATGTAAGCAGAGAGACCAGAAACTAGTGACAGTTTCTGATAGCTCCCCAGGATCCAGCTGAAACAGCAGGATCTATGGGGCTGAAGGCTAAAATCCAGGCTCTCTCCCAAGCATGCTTTCCCCTCTTTTTCTCTGCTACTCCCCCATTCATGACAGCACTGGGTTTGTTTGCAGATGAACAAGGAGGCAGCCCGCCCTCCATCTCCTACAATGAGTGGGCACTGAGGCAAACCACCTCCCTCACAGTCAGGCTGTCACCCCAACCCCAAGGAGAGCAGGGCCACACAGTGCTTGGAGCACGGTTGTCTATCAAAAAGGTCACTGTCAAGAACTTGGTGGCTGGTCCAAAAACCACTTTTCTCCACCACCAAGACTGGCTGTAGCTGAGCTTTCACAGCCACACACTTCAGATTAAAAATCCAAAACAACCAGAACAGCTTGGTAGCAGCCCAAGCCCCCTTATCTGAATAGCCTGTGAGTTCTCACTCAGATCTAATAATCAAAATCTGTAACTGAGATAAGAATTCAAATAAGGTTTTTGAGAAGCCTCAGCCTCAGATCTCAGCTTCATACATAAATGCAAAAACTTTGCAGCACTTTTCTAACTCACTGCCTGCAAGAGCACTCCATCAGCTAAGCTGAGAAAGACTTTCAGCCCTTAGATTTTTTCAGATAATCATTAATCAAAGGATAAATACAGTGATATCAAATTTAAATCAATTTACCATGCTAGGCCTTGAGAGAAGGGATAGCTGCTGATTCTTCTCCCTGCCTCTCTCTGCAAGAGCAAATAAAGGATTGAAATGAAAGTGAGGCCCCTTCTCTACAACCTACTGCTGTGTTATCTTGCACACAACAGAGGTGCCTCAGTTTCCCTCTGCCCATCACTGTGGACATGAACTCCTCTAGCTGCTGAGATACTTGAAGGAGAGAATCTCCTTACACATGACTTGTCAAGAGTTTGGTGCAGAACAAGGCTGACAGTTTTGTGTTGCTGCTGCAGGTGACCGGAGGGGTCTGGACGTTCAGCCGGATCTGCTGTGATATCTTCGTCACCATGGATGTAATGATGTGCACAGCCAGCATTCTAAACCTCTGTGCCATCAGCATTGACAGGTGAGGAACAACAGCATCCAGGGGGATAATCTGGGCATGGGCGTCAGCCCTGTGCCCCAGTGGGGCAGGGACAAGGAAATGGGCTGAGCACAGACAGCATCGGTGTCTTCAGGACAACAAAGCCCTGCAGGTCTGTCCCTGCCACTGCTGCTGTTAATGTGGCTCTGCTCACACTGTGCTAGAAGAGGTCCGCACTGGAGGGGGGAAGACACAAGCAATAAAACATCCCATGCAGGTAGCCAACCACATCCTCCAGCTTTTTGAAGGCAGGAACCACAATTGGTCATCCAACTCCCACCGAGTCTCAAAGAGGTATGCCTGTTTGAGGAAAATTTGGAGGAAAGTATCGTCTGATAGAAGGCAGATTACAGCCACCCCCTCCCCCAGCCAGGTTCAGGAAAGAAAAGAATTTTCCTCAGAGGAAAGTGAAGGAGAAAAAAACCTATTTATTTAACAAACACACAGAAAAAGGATAGTAATGCTAAATAATAAAATCTCTCGCTGTGGAGAGAAACCTGGGAAGATTTCAGAGTCCTTCTCTGGGTGTGGTCTCTCTCCTCCTCCTCGGAGCTGGGTCAGCCTGGGCCCTCAATGAGCCCTCAGTGGAAAATTCTCCCAGTGTGTTCTGATATCATTGAACAGTCCAGAAGAAAAGAAGAAGAAGGAAAAAAACAAAGTCCCAGGAAACAAAGCTTAACTCTCCATCTCTCTTTCTCTTCTGAGAAAAAGAGCCAAAAACTGGAAAGAAAAACGGAAGGTGCTTTCCTCCGCTCTGCTCCCTCCAGCAGCAACGCCAAGAAGATAGCAGTGTCCTTGGAGCATGAAACTGCTTTGAAAAAAAGTCTGTCTGTTTTTTTTCTCGGACCCAGTCTTAAAGGCACAGTAAGGCACAGGATTCATCTTCTGGGCATAGAGTGGTGATAGGGGATACACATCATAAAGTCCCCCCAAGACAAGAGGGTTTCTCCTTCTGGAGATCTCACCCATGAAGCTTAAATAAACAAAATCCTGCCATACGCACAGGGAGAGATGAAGATTATTGCTGTGTAATCTTGAGTTTTGCTCTGGTTTTCGGCATTTTAAAACTAAGCCTATTTTAAGCAGTGCTGAGGGCTGGGAGCCAAGACCTTGGAACATGTGGTGCTACTGGGACCAAGGAGCGGGAGAAGGGAAAAATACTGTGTGCTGTACCTTTTTAATGTGTAGCTCAAGGATAATAATGCAAGGCAGCTCTCAGTGCTGGGTTGGGTTGGTGTGGCTTCCATGGGAATCTGTATCCCCATTTCAGTTTGGCTCTGTCTGCAAGGAGCAGCCCCCAGACTCTCCTAAAGATGAGACTCCTGTGCCTTCCAAATCCTAGCCCTGCTGAGCTGCATCTCCTGGGGCACCCCAGCAGCTGAAGTTCCTTGACACCTGCCCCTGGGCAATCCTCTGCCTGTCAGGCTAACGCCAGACCAGACAGCTGAGACAAAGAGTTTAGTAGTTTGTGGTTGCTCCAAAGAGTGCTCTTTCCCAGCAGTGCCCATATAACTTTAGGGGCTTGAGGGTTAAGGGTTTCCTGGAGTTTCTGGATCCATGTGGTAGCCCAAACCTTCTAGCTTCGCATGCTGTGAGTTCTGCTGAGCGTTTCTCTGCACTGTTGCCAACTAACTCTGATTTCCTCTGTTCCTCTCCTCAATGCCCCACTTACCATTTCTACAAATTGCTGATCCCATCATCTGATCTTCTCTACTTTCCTCTTCTATTTCTTCACCACGTTCACCATCATGTTCACTGTGTTGCTTTCATTTCTCCTTATAAAAACCTGGTCCTTTCCCTCCCTCCATTCCTCCATCTCCTCTTCCCGGAGCTGGTTTGGTCTGCAGATACACCGCAGTGGTGAAACCAGTTCAGTACCAGTACAGCACTGGGCAGAGCTCCTGCAGGAGGGTCTCTCTCATGATTGTGATAGTCTGGATGCTGGCGTTTGCAGTGTCATGCCCTCTCCTCTTTGGCTTCAATACTACAGGTAGGTGATGCCATGAACAATAGTATGCAGGATGGGTTGGCAGCGGAGCTGCCCAGGTCATTTAACATGGGTTCTGCAGATTGGCCAGGTTACAGGAAATTTTAAGGAACTGGAAAGCACACTATGAAGGGAGAGAAAAATCCCCAAGTGCTCTTGTCTATAAACTTGCCATTTGCTCAGGCAGACACTGATTACTGCTCTAAAGGGCAAACCTGCCTGTTCTACTGCCAAATCAATGCCCATCAAGGTGTCCAGGTCTTCAGATTCCCATCAAACAATCACTCTGAGCACACAGAGCAAAACGTGCAGCACATACAACACACTCACACACCAGACTCAATGGCATCTTGCCAATATCAACAGGTTCAGAAGCACAGTTTTGACTCTGATACAGAACACATTTCTAAACAGCAAGGATTGCATATCAGCATTGCTTGTTAGAAACCTCCTTCCCATCCAACTGGCTGTCTGCTTCCTTAACTAATCCCTTGAGGAGGGCAAACAATTGAGCCTCCACCTTGGAAGCAGGTTGGTTTTTTTTCTTTCCATCAGAGGAAACAGTCTCCCTGGAGGCAGAGGAGCAGGGGAGCCTTCCTCCCCACTGAGTCACAGGCAGAAGCCTCTGCTCCCCACCCATCCTCTCGGTGGTCCTTGAGGCAGGAAGGGGATGGGAGGGGGAAATTCTGCTCCTCCCCTCTGCCAGGTTCAGACAGATAGGTGTTGAATGTACACCCTGCATCTAGACAGCTCAGAGGCTGTCAAAGGAATAGGAGAAAGGAAGAAAGGGAAGGATCCTCTGAGAAAGGATAAGAACAGACACGAGAGAAGAGAACAGAGCTGTTGGCCAGAAAAGCAGGCAGATGCATGCTGGCTAATGCTAGATGGCCCTGTGTTGGGTTTATTTTAAGCATCAGTTAGGAAAGTGGGTAAGCCAGAGCATAATCTGCACTCCTTAGACTGCCTTTGTCCCCAGCCACCTTTTGTCTCGCTTTGCCAATACACCAGAACGTCCTTGTACTAAAACAAAGCCACTCAGCCGCTCCTCTCTCTCTCTCTTTTCCTCCCCAGGGGATCCCAGTGTCTGTTCCATATCCAACCCTAGTTTCATCATCTACTCCTCTTTGGTGTCCTTCTACCTCCCCTTCATGGTGACCCTGCTGCTCTATGTCCGGATTTACCTCGTGCTCAGGCAGAGGCAAAAGAAGCGAACCCTCACGCAGCAGGGCAGCCAGAGCACCAGCACCAAACCGTGTTATGCACACCAAGTAAGAGCCACGTGAACACAGTAGGAGCTGCCAGAAAGGACAGGGAATGCATCATCTCTTCTCTTCAAAGGGCCAAGGCACAGAACAGAAAGCATACAGAGGGATATGACATGTTTTCATCCCATCCCTCTCTCATACACCATGATATTTGAGATGCAGGAGCCAGTTAAATCCTTTTCAGACCTCTAGAAGGAGGATATTCCCTGTGTATCTCTGCCCTCTAGAAGTGGCAACTAGAAAAGAGCACAGCCTACTTCAATATTTCTTCAGAGCAGGGTTTTCTCAGCCATGCATAAGTCTGGGTAATTTCTTCATTTATTGATTTTAATGTCTTCACTTATTGATTTTTTCTCTATGAAGCTTCATTCTCAGGGCTTCACAGGCTTTAACCTCTGTTATTAAAATAAAAAACCCTCTTCATCTGTCAGAATTAAGAGGTCAAAATACTCATGGTGCATGCAACATTTGTTCCACTGACCTTTCTAGATGAAATATCTGCAACCATGGGAACCAACACAACAGTTTGAAAGGAATTACCTGGTCATGCATATCCACTCTTTTTACCCATTTTTGCACAGTGAAGCTACATTAAAAGGGTGGGGATGCTATGGGGAGCAAGGCCAACACAAAAATACAGATGAGAGATTAGCAGAGCAGGTATTTCTGCTCTTACTGTTCTCATGCTTCTTGGTGGGATGGAGGCAGAGAGTTGTAAAGCGCTGGTTCACCCCTGCTTCACCAGGTCAGTCCAGAGGACATGGTGCAATGCAAGAGGCAAGTGGGGCTGAGGATGACTCCTACAACATCCCTCATCATCCTCTGACCCAGTGAGCAGTTTGGATGGTTTCCAGTTCCTGTGTGGCATCCTCTTTTGCAGGAACACATGGAGAGAAAAGCTTTGCCGAACAGATGCCAAGGCACATTCTCCCCCTGTCTCTCGCTCAAGTGCAAAGGCCACGAGATGTCTACAAAAAGGAGGTTGCTGACTGTCTTCAGCCTGCAGCGGTACCGAAGCTTCTGCCATGAGGTGTCCCTCACCAAGGCACCGGGGCCTGCACCAAACAGCAGGTGGGAAGAGAGGAGAAGGAGCACGAAGCCAGCAGTGGAGGTACGGAGGCTCAGCAATGGCAGAACCATCAGCAGCCTGAGGCTGGCACAGCAGCAGCCCCGACTGATCCAGCTGCGGGAGAGGAAAGCTACACAGATGCTGGCAATTGTCCTGGGTGAGTGAGAACCATTATGCCTGTGGGGTGCAAGGGATGATGGTTTGGGACTTCCAGGAGCACAGAATCTCCTAATACAATATTGAGATTTTAAAAAATGCAAGTTAGGCTCTGGCTTCAGCTGTTACTGCTTCACAAACTCAGGAGAAGCAGTGGTGGGACATTTAGGGATCTAGAATAATGCTCCCAAATGTTGAGAGCCATGTGTGTTAGTGTTTTATTTACTATGTTTTGTTACCCTTGCTTAAAACCAGTGGCCAACAAGCCCTATTAGAGGGAGCAACAGCCAAAACCTTTGCTTTTCCTTAGTTTTACTATTACAAGGCCGGAACAATCCTAAGTTTCCATACATGCAGAAGCTCTTAGATCCAATTACAGAAGGGGAAACTGAGGCAAGGAGCCACAGAGGAACCTGTTCATACAGCGGGGTAGAGAAGCCAGGAGACTGGTGTCCCTGTCACCTGCTGTGGTCACCAGATGCACTGTTTCCCCCCATTAACTCAGTGGTAGCAGGGAAATAAAGCAACCCTCATCCTAACTGCTTAAAGAAGCTGAGGCAGTGGGTTTTCCCTCAAAGTTGTAACCACTTGCTTTTGTCTGTCATCAGACGACTTCTGAAGCCTTATCCATCAATTCACAAAGCTGGTCCCAAGGAGCCAGAGCTTTTGCCAAATCCCTCTGTGTCAGGAATAAACGTGGCCTTCAGTGTTTGTGAAATACAGAAACATCATGGAAATAGTGAACAGGGTGGAGGGAGAGGGCACCAGTGCAGGCCCCTTTCCAAATAGTTGCTGCTCTAAACTCGTGGATTGTTTTCTGCCTCTCTCTAAACCCAGGGGCATTCATAGTCTGCTGGCTGCCCTTCTTCCTGATCCACATCCTCAACGCCCACTGCCCATCCTGCCATGTGCCTCCAGGGCTTTACAGCGCCAGCACCTGGCTTGGGTATGTCAACAGTGCCCTCAACCCCATCATCTACACAACTTTCAATACTGACTTCCGCAAAGCCTTCCTCAAGATCCTCTGCTGCTGACTGCAGGGCCACAGCGGGCTGCACAGGCCTGCAGCAGCCCCCTGGGCTGGGACAAGGCAGGGCCCTTTTTCCCTCTGCTCTCACACGGTGGGGAGTGCCGTGCTGCCCTTGGCCGTGAGCAGTGGTGGTCGGCGGGACGATCAGTGCCCGCAGCCAGGCACCCCCTGCACCCGAGTGAAGAGCAGGAACACACCCCTCCCGCATGGCTGCCTTCCCACACCGAGCCTCTGTGCTCCTGCCCGAGACAGTACAAGCACTTCCCACTTCTGGGGAGGGCGGGAGAGGAAAAAGAAACAAGCCAGTGAGTCCCTCAGTGCTGGGCACAGCCGCGGGTGTGCAGCAGATCCGCCACCACAGTGCATCGCTGCTGGGAGCTGCCAGGCTCGCAGGGCACACGGGATCCAAACGCAGATGGCATCTCTCATCTCTGCTGCCTACATGCTGGAAATGCGTTTGCCCTCCCACAGCTGGAACCTCAGCCTGCAGGAGGCACCCAGCTCATGCACAGCAAGTCCTAGCAAGAGGACAGAAGATGACCTCTTTGATAAGGATCCTGATCTCTTCAGTCAGGAGCCAAGAGCAAAAATTGGACAAGGAAACTTAGAAAAGGAGCACTGATTGAGAAATAACAACTTTCCTGTTGTTTCCATCAAAACATTTGCCTTGTAAAACTGGGTCAGTCTAAGTGCTTGAGAAAATCGCCCTCGTTGCAAATGAAATCTTCCCTTGTGCTGCCAGCTTGTATTTTACTGCTCCTTGCAAGGTAGAGAGGGGGCTGCCCTCCCTCTGGTAGGTCAGCTTGCATGAGAAGTGGAGCACTACCCCAGGGTCCCTTCTCCTCCTGACCCAAGGACCAGTGATAGATTGGCCACTACTTAACTACCACACACCTCAGTGATCTACTGGGGCCACAAAGAGAGCAAGGCCCATGATAGCTCCCAGATATTCAAACCTGTTTTTTCATCTGGTTGCATGCACTCTGTCTCAAAACTTGTTCACAGTCTCTTTGGAACCAATTTTCACCCTTGCTCCTCTCCTGACAGGAGCACTGCTAGATTTAGGGTTTGTACCACCTGGCTGCTGCAATAACTCCTGTTACAGCCCATACGTGGGGGAGACTGGTTTCATAACATCCCTCTGAGTGAGAAGGAACATTTGCCTTGGGATCAGCCCCAGGACTCTCCCTGATACTCTTGTCATCACATATGGCATCTGTATATCCCAGCATCCAGGAGCTGGCCAAATACACCCCAGCCATGGTCTCCTCCCCAGCAGTATTCCACAAAGCCATCGCCAGTAGTTCCTGGATGAAAAACCCAGACAAGTCCTGATGTACCATGTAAGCTGGTCTCATGTCAGGGCACTCTGATGCTCTTCCCCTCATACAGACATACCTGACACGGGCCAGAGAGCCTCAAATGGTTCTCTCATTTTGCCCCCTTGCTGTACTGGATCAGAGGCTTCAGCTCCCACTGCCAGGACTTGGCTTAATTGTGCTGTCAGCCCTGCTCGTTTGATAGCTTTGGGCATAACTCTGTGTGCTGCTCCTGCCTGTGTCCATGCCACAGCTTCTCCATCTGGGAAGGGCTTCCTTTCCTTCGTAATATAAAGCCAAAGCCATTGTCCTCTGTGTCCAGAGCACATAGCAGAGCTCAAGCTGCTGCTTTGGTTTGTCTGGGTTTTGGGAGGAGGATCTTGTGGAGAGCATGTGTCATTTGCCTGGGCAGGTGCCCTCCATACTGCATTGTAACCGCCTTAACCCAATAAAACACAAGTGTAACTGGAAGTTTTGGTACCTTTGTGGTGAATGTACTCCCTTCCATAAGCCTTTTGTCACCTGTAGCCCTTGTAACACTTTCCCTGTAAAAAATTATCATCCACCTGGACACCCACAAGAAGTCTTTATTATTACTTGCATTTTCCTTGCAACTAGGAAAGAAATCAAAGGCTGCTGTAAGCACTTCCAGCAGATGAATTCTGAAAATATGGTCACTTAGTTTCCCAGCTATGCCAGGCAGACATGCAGTAGTGTTGCTCCATCTGCTAAAAGATGCTGGTTAGCACAGGAGACACCCAGCACACAGGATAGTGGAGGTACGAATTGAGTGAATCAACCTGTGGACAGATTTGCACTCAAGGAATTCTCATTAAGCTGTTTCATAACAAAGATCACCAGCCCAGTTGCTTTATATAACAATTGTTAGAAAGGAGGAAATTAAAATAAAGGTCTTTTAAGGGATGAGTAGGTCCATTTCAAGACCTGGCCTAGCATCTCTCAGGGGTCAGTTTGATCTTAATTGAATTTGAACCGGCTCTTCAAGGAGTGCTCCCCAAGATGATTCAGTATACAGGTAAGAACAGGAGGTGTGGCAGAAGACTAAGCAGCATTTTGGTGTCCACACAGCTATAAGGGATGGAGGAAATTCTATATCTAAACATACGGTCCTTTCTTCACTAACTAAGATTTGAACTGTCAGATCACAGAACTGAGAGCAAGCTCTTGAACTATAACCTGCTATGGACCAAAAAGAAAAAAAAAAGAAGACAGTACACAAAACCCTCACACAATTACAAAGACTCGACTCCAAAGCAAAACAATCTCTGTCTCCCCCTCCCTCGAATGCTGCTTGAGCTCCAATCCCAGTTTTACTCTGGCAATATGAAGACGGGTGACCCCATAGAAAATTCCAAGGAACAGAAGCAATCAAAGGTGCAAGCAGTTGATGCCCCTCCACCCTTTCCAGCAAGCCAGAGAGACTGCTAAGGATGCCCCCAAGACACACACACCTCCCTCATTATTTATACCAGAATAATCTGCATTCTCCTTTTTCAAGTGCTCAATGTCTCCTACTAACCTTAATTTTCTACAACGCTTTTCTCTTTGCTGTTTTGTTTTCCCTGACTCCACAACTGGCTGGGAGAGGAGAGGTGAGCTGTGACGCTGTGCTCTGCATTCTACAGGGATTCATTAGCATGCTGATATTCACATTAGAAGAGCCTTTGGATACTGCAGAAACCTCTCCTGCAGAGAGGAGAAGGGATCCTGGAGACAGGCACACGTTGCTCTGGCAGCAGGGCTGGGCAGATGTGCAGGTGCAGCACAGGGCCCTGCAGTCTGTGCTCACCTCCATCCTGCTCCTCCAGGCAGCTGGAATGGGATAGCTCAGGTCCCCTGTGCTGGAAGACATTTGTAAACGAGCCAGTGGAGGGAGCTGAGGAGAGTTAAGACCCTTTGGAAATGAAGGAGAACTGGCAACACACACTGGGAAGATCAGCCCCCACCCCAACAAGGCACAAGGCAGCCATCCAAGTACAGCCTGTCCAGACACATTTACAGCATGCCTGAGAAATGGACTGAAAAACACCATTTATCCCCTGCATCCACCATCTCTCAGCTCACAGAGCAATAGGCTCTGGCTCAGCTGCAGGAACCCAGATGAATGAGCCACTGAGCCCACCTATCCCACAGTTTGCAATCCTACACATACCTGGAGCTCCCCATCTGTGACAGAGGTGCCACATATTGCATGTGTTAAACTTCAGGTCTAGGAGGAAGAACACAGGTTACCCAAGTTACTAAAATCCTAAATGGTACCAGGCACCGAACTGAAGCCATCCAGAGTTAAAATCAAAAGCTCTTATGTTGTGTTTTGCACTGTAAAATATAAACAATATAAAACTCTACCTTGTCAGAGGCAGGAACAGGCACAACAGGCACCAGATCATGCAGGAATCTTTAAGAACAAGAACACAAAGGTCCACGGGGCAGAAGATAAAACAATCTTCCATGAGAAAAAGCTGATTCTTGGGAAAGCAAGGAAATTATGGAGAAGATGGGTTTCACCTGCTAGCACAGCCCAATGGTCTGCAGGTGACACTGCTCAGTGAATATTCTCCAGGTACCTTGCAGCAGCTGTTGGACATGTTGTTTTACAATCCCAGCTGCAGCCAGATATTAAAATCCACATTTGCCAGACTACAAGGACAAAGCAAAGCCTTGCAGAAAAATCTCATTTTGCCAGGTAACCTTCCTTAGGCCCCTTAGGAGATGGGCTGGCCTGGCCCAGCTGGACCCCACTGCAGGGCTAAGCACAGGAAGCTTCCCCCTTGGGAAGGGGAGGAGGTGCACCTGGAGTGACCTCTGAGAGGGATTGGAGTGACTTGGGGTTCTCTGTTCCCAACTGGGGCCAGCACAACCTGCTCAGGTTGGCAGCTCTTCTGGAAGACAGAGCTTGGCTGAAGCTTATTGCTGTTACTGATGTGATGGTTTCTGAAGAATGTCTAATCAATGCCAGCATTTCAAGAAAGGATCAACAGCAGGCTGCTGATATGGTGACACTCCGACAACTACACATAGGAATTGTGGAAAACCCAGAGGTCACCGGTAGCAATCTGATTAGTTTCAGCTAAGTGTGTGATGGTTTGGTCACAAAGTGACAGACTCTGCCAGCCTTCAGCCTGCAAACACAGCTGGCTGTGAGGTGTCTCCTCTCCCAAAAAGAATGGGCTCATCAGTTCTGTTTCTGACCAATGGAAGTATCCCAAATCTGCATGAGCCTTTGAATGAGCCATCAAAGTAAGTTTTTCCTTATCTCATGGTAATAATGAATCAACATAGTTGTCGTCTCCTGGCAGTATTTTACCACCTGACCTGCTGCCTTAGGAGCAAAGGAAGGCTCACAAGGCTGTAGGAATTTCAGTGTGAGGGATTCAAAACTATACTTCTTCAAAGTCAGCACCAGCTGCTATGTACCTCTTGCTTAATGACATTGAGCAGGATGTAGAAGATGTATCCCAGACCAATACTGCCTTTCAATCTCAAATGCCACTGATCCAGTTATGCTCTGTTACTCTCCAAACAGTCAATCTCAACTCAAGACATTGCAGTGACCTTTCTTGTTATGCCTTCCTGGTATCACTTATGCCACCTTTCCTTGGTTTCCTCCTGCCTCAAGTGTCAGATCAGGAGCCCACCAGCCAACCACACCTTTCTACAACAGAGATACACTTTCTCCCAGGCCAGGAATTCTCCTGAGCTTCCTTCGTGATTCTGGATACACATCATTGAATCTCTTCCTGCCAGACACAGGTCTCATCCCTGAATGCCTCTGGAAATGTGAGGCAAAGAAAATCCCTAGGGTCAAAGAAGAAAATTAACACAATTAAAAATTAATTTCAGTATAATGATTTAAGCACCTCAGTGAGACAAGCATCAGGTTGTTGTATGTTTGGTGATGTGGGGAAGACCTTTTTGATTTCCTGCTCTGAGGACTCCTGTCAATTTTAATAAGTTTTACCCCACAGCTGTGAGCATGGCAATTTGAACAGCCCAAATAAAGACCAAATACGGAGGGAATCACATTTCTTTCTGCCATCCTGTGTCATGGCAGAAGGGCTGTGGTGCAGGCAGACTGCTCACCTTGCTGTGCCTCAGCTGAGAGGCAGCAGCATTTCTGTCTCTCTGCAGGGGTCAGGTCAAGGGATGTGAACAGATGTTGATGCTACAGGACTCCCTTGAATATTTGTGTGGGCTGTGGGAAACAGGGGAGCCAGGTACAGGGTTGAGTCCAGCACTAAGTACCCCTGCCAGTCTTAGGTCTGAAGGCTACCAGCATTACTCTGTGGCCTTTTGCCTTTGTGCAGCCACTGCTAAGGTCCCTGAACCACAACACAGCACTTCTTCCTCCTCAAGATGTACGCAAAACAAGGGATGGGAAAAGGCACGTGCCAGTGGCTTCTGCAACTTGATGTTGGCAGTGCTAGTCATGGACATACTGCACAGCTCCCACTCCTTTTTTCGCTGGCCTTGCCAAATTCTAATCATTCTGTTTGCCTGTGTTCCTTCCTCCCAGACGCTCCATCTCCTGTTCCTTTTCTTGAAGAGGCTGCATCTCTTTAAAGGCTTCAGCTGCCTGCCAGTCTGTTCTCTCTCATCCCAGTTCCCTCAGCGTTGTCTGAGGAAAGCATCTGGCTTTCCTAAGGGCTGGTTTCTTCAGCTGTTCTTCAGCACATAGTACCACTGAATTTGCCATTACTTTGTAGACGGTTCCATTTTGGTCCAGGAAGGGCAGTATAAAAAGCTCAAGACAGATTTGTAGACTCTGCTGACTTCCTGCAAGATGCTGGCTACATCAATACCTCCCCTGATTACCTCATCAAAAGGCAAACCAGATGTTCTCCTGTGGAAGGAGGGAGCAGCGAGCACAAAGCACTGTTACAAAGCCACCTTCTTGTCATGTTGCAACACATCCACCAACCCAGGAAGGCAGTCAGCTCAAGAGCACAAAGTATCACACACAGGGCACAGGAATGGGTCCTGGAACTCTGGCCGAGGACCTTGAAACAATTCCTTTCCTTGTGAAAGTCTGTGCTGGGCCATTACATATAAGGGCTGCAGCTTTTAGATCTTTTCTTGGTCAGCAACCTGCAAATCAATCGACTCTGCACGTGCAGGCAGTAAGATACACCCTGTCCTGCAGAGCCTCTGGCATGAACCACAGACATTGCCTTTCCCAGTGCATTGGCCACTCCCTTGGGCCAGAAAATGCTTTACATCATAGCAGAAGGATAGGGAAGACAGAAAGCTGGTTAATCCTGAGCTGTCTGGCAGATCCAAATGCCTTTATTTATAATTTCTTTACCTTTCCTCACTACCTAGTCTTCACTAAACAGATGCCTAGATTTTCAGGCTTCAGAAGTTTGAAATAATCCTGGTTAACCAGATAACCCCTACTCATCCAAAACTGCTTCCCAAAGAGCTCTGCAAGATGTTCAGACACATAAATAGCTGTGAACAGAGCAGGCTTTCTCCAAAGATTTTTGTAATGATGGGGAGTAAGCAAGGCCAGGAGCTGGAGGAGCTGTGTCAGAAGCATCACAGAGCATCCCACTGTATTGCACCTTCACCTGACCAATGTAATTAAATCACACAGACGACAGATGTAGACTTAACCAGGCAGTTCATCATCACCTCATTGTGAGGCAGGAAAGGTGTTGCTTTTCCAAGTCAGTATGTCCCCAGGGAGGAGACTGTGTACTCTGACAGACACCGTTCACATTGGCAACACCAACAGGGAAGCAAGAACATTTTGCTGCATCATTTTTGCGCCAGCACCAACTTTGCCAGTCTAGATCCAACTTCCCAAAGGGATATAAATTAATTCTCTTTTTGTTTGAGAAGTCCTGTCATGCCTACAGAATGTGCTTAAGAAAGGATGGTAACATGTGCTTTAACATCTTTAATAGTCTGAAGGAGTGCTGCATTACCAGAAAAAAGATGAGGTCCCTAGTGAATTATGTAGGTCACTCCAGAGTACTACAAATAAAACTATTAAACTGGCCTGCACCATCATCTGTTTCATGTATGCCTTCCACATCACAGAGAAAACATCTCTGAAATTACTGAGAGAAAGGTCTAAGCATTCTATTTGAGCCCTTTGTCTGTCAACTCAGGTTATGAATCAAAAAACAACAGGGTTCAGGATAAAGAAAAAAAAATCTACTCAATGCTTAAAAGCACCTCTGAAAGACACCTGGAACTGATTTTTCTATGCATAAAAATCCCATGATCTGAAAGCCCTCTGGACCTTAGAGATGTAGAAATAAATTGGACGCCCTGCTGGAACACTTCCAGTCTTGGGCAGCTCCCACAATCCTGTGAAGCCACAGAGGAGCAGACCTTGGAACTGTCAGACTAGGCTGGATACATTCTGTGGGTCTTCAACACTCTGTCCTGGTGATTTACAGGATGGGGTGGATAAAAGCAGGAGGGGAGCGGGAAATTACAAACCTGAAGGAAAGGAGAAAACATTTTTGTGATAAACCGATTTTTTTTTCCTTAACACATTTCAAAGCATACCTGTGAAACTGCTGAAGTCTGAAACATTAAAATAGCTGTGAAAGGAGGAAGTTACTGAGCAGAACACTGATGAAGTGGTCAGAAAGGCACAGGATTTAACATGAGGCCCTGCCAGTTATTCTCATCAGCGTGAAAGGTTTTTCTTTATTAAGGGTAAGATTACACTAAAAGTTGCTAAGGGAAAGATATTCAAGAGTCTAATGTTTTTTTAACACACCATCTCTTTTGTATTCTGCTCTGCTCTTTTATATTCTGCCCTTTGGGGATGGATGGCAGCCAAGGATGTTTTTGCAGTCCTCTGTGCTTGGTGAAGTTAATTTAGCACAGATATTTTTCCACTCCTTATTAATTTCAATTTTCACTTCTCCATGGAAAGTTTCGCTTTCTTCATGCAGTTTTGATCCCCATATAAGGGCAAGAATTCTGTTTTTGAAAGAAATTAAATCTCTGCCTGGAAATTAATAAAAACCTTTCTAAGTTAGCATGAAAAATGTTGCTAATTTTTATCAGTGTGAACTACGAGGACCGACATGTTGAGAAGTTGTATAAATACAACACATTAAGATGGTTTCAAGGTTAGTGATGTTTGCAACTGTGTTTGTTAGATAGTGAATGATGTAGCTGGTCAAATTCTGCCCAGTAGAAAATGGTTTATTTTTGCTGCCATGGTACGCACGTACACACACACATAATAAAAGCTAAGCAGAGAAATGTTGCGGGAAAGCCTAATGGGTATGACTGGGAAAAAAAAAACATAACACCGCAGTAAGGAAGGACTGGAAAGCTGAAGAAGACAAAGGTTATTGAGAATAGCATGTTATTGGTACTTAGCTTAGCAGGCCACTAAGATCCTAGTACAGCTAAGCTGATCTCCTCAGGACATCCAGGCTGGGAGATAAAGAAAAATTAATAAATCTGAATGATTCACACAGGTGGGGCAGGATGGGGAGACTGACTGATCACAAGTAGCTCCCAAAAGGTATAAAACTGCACTGCCAAAAGTAGCATAAGGTTAGCAGCCTCTGAAGTATACAGGAAATGTGAGGAGGACACAACCACCAGCACCCCTCATCCTCTGTCTGTGTCACTGAGCATCCCTGAGTGACCTCTTGGACACATCTACCTTTGTGCCAGAGTGCTGGGCTGACTCAGTCATTTCGGTGATGGTGTGGATACAAGAGTGTCAAGTGAATGAGAAGTTTCAAAACCCGTCCCCTCCCAAAAGATCTTGCACAGGCAGTTGCAACATTGCAGAAACAGGCACTGCAGAAACAAGCATTGCAAGGTCCCATGCACTACCACTGCATTCCTCTTGGAAAAAGCATACACCATTTTTGTTTGTTTAGAATTCCTGTCCTTTAAGTTAGGCAGACCTTCTACCTCATGCTGTATACCCAGGACACCATATCCAAGTTTCCCAGTGCTGCATCAATTTTAAGAACCACAAGGTACTACTTGGAGTGAGGACAATAATCCTGCATTTTATGTCGTTTCTGTGGCTGAATCACTCTGTAATCCCTGTTTGAAGACAACAGTAGAGCAGTATTTGCACCATTTCTTTAGGATCCCGTGGAACAGAAATGTAGTTAGTGCAATACAGCCTCACTGACAGTGAATGAGGCTGGAATAGTAAAAAGGACTGTGACAACCTTGTGGAGCCACCCAAAGGGACAAGGAAACTAAAAACCCCTTATACTCTATGGTAAAGTCATTCTGATGGAAGATACTAAAATCTTAAAGCATTGCAGAAACTGTGAAGAGGAAACTATGGATTAATCCTTAATGGCTTTAAGGCCATTAAGTGTAGTACTTTTTCAAAGCTTTATTAAGGTAATAGAGTTCTTATGGGGAGAGGGACAGGCAGCTGTCTTCAACACTTCCAAGTCTATCATAACATTCTTTCGAAGCAAATCACTTGGAACCCTGCTCCATGACAGGATCCTACTCCTAGATAATGTCCTCCATCAGGCTGCTAGGTCAAGTTTTCAGGAGACATCTTCTCGAGTTCAAACTATCTGGTACACCACACATTGAGGAGCCAGTGCAACAAATAATATATTTCTTTTATTGTTGCTTTGTAATATAAAATGATTAAATCCATGATTCCACAGTAAGGGGCAGTAAAAAACCCCAACTGAGTAAGAGGAATGTGACATAACTAAGTCATATTTTAAAACAAGGAGCCACAAGAATGTTTTCTAAAAGCCCTTTCCTATGACACAACCCTTCCACAGCTCCATCTCACAGTGACATTTGTGTAGCCTGCTCTGTGACCAGTGCTAGGGTGGCTGGGAAGAATGGTACAGACAATGTCAGCCATGTGCTAACAAGGGAGTGAATCTGGAAAAAGCCTACAGACTTAAAAAAAAACCTCTACAGCAGGACATAGATTAAACACTTTCTTTTCTCTCTGGCTCAAATGTCACTGAATGGGACTCCTGAGGCATGGGTGTTCAAGGCCAGGCCAAGGTGGAGGGCTTCTTCTAGGCCCAGAGAACATTCTGCACTGCAGATGGCGTGAGAGAAGAGTACACACATAGTCCCTTGTGCCACTGGGCCACACAGCAGCACTTGCAGTCAGTTCTTTCCAAGGACACAGATGCTGGCCATGGCTGCAAGGACAGTGTCTTAGACTGAGGTGGGATTTCTAACCAAGGAGATACATGATGAGACACTAGGACACCACTAGGTTTTTCTAGCAAAATAATTACTGTGGGGTGTGGAACAAGAGTCCCAAGCAGCTGCTGAGCCTCCAGGCAGCTGGATTAATTTTAAGTATATGCCCTGCTTTATCCTCAATCACAAGTTCAATAACTCTGTTCTTGTTGGGAAACCAACAGCAAATATATGAAAACAAAGTTATCCATACTGGTCTTACTGGTGAACTGTCCAGGCTCTTCCATCCACCAAGAATGCACTGAGCCAATTAACCAAAAGAAATGTTTGAACAAGATTGTCCTTCCCTACCAGGAAGTGAGATCTTCTTCAAGCATCTCCTTCAGGTCCCTCCAGGAAGGAAAAAAGGCATTTTACTACTGACAGGTCCAGATGATACAGTTCCACTGGATGAGGATGCAGCCTGCAACCTCCTCTGTCCTCTCTGAACTCACTGGCTCAGTGTCACACTTGTCGGGCCTTGCAGCGCCTGCCTGAAGACGAGCTTCTTGAGTTGGTCCAGTTTACTGTCCCTTAAGGCATCCCTGATGGCACTGAAAAAACCAAAGTAATGCTGGAAGTTGTGCATCATGAGCAGAACACCGGCCAGCAGCTCGTTGGTCACCAGGAGGTGATGGACGTAAGCACGAGTGTGCCTCTGACAGCAGTAGCAGCTGCATCCTTCCAGCAAAGGACCAAAATCGTCATGGTATCTAAGGAAGAAGCAATGTTAGGTAACATCAGAGGTAAGACACATTCAAGCAATAAAGAGTACCCAGTTACCACCTGGCCTTTGCAGGGACCTGAGCATTGAAGTCCTGAGGTCCTTAACCCAGCTGACAACTTAGACCAGCACCACTGGCACAAAGGACTTCAAATATCAGAGATGGTTTGGGTTGGAAGCGACCGTAAAGATCATGTAGCTCCCACACCCTGCCATGGTATGGGACCATGGCTGCTGAAAGCCCCAGGCTCCTGAAAGCCCCAGGCCTCCTCATGCCAGAACTCACTTCAGAGCCAAAAGGCCAACACATTTAAGTCAGAATAACTCTTGACTATATCCCAGCTAACAGCAGAGAGAGGCCTTATCTGTTCCTTCCCTGGCAGAAAAGCTGCAGTGCAAGACAGCTATCACACAGTTTATGAAGGAGAAAGCTACCAAAACCACAGATTTACTAATGCCACAATTCACAAAACAGTATTCCCCTCTTCTGTGAGATGCACCATTTCACGAAGTGGAGAGAGCAAACAACACAACTGTCTACTCAGACAGCCTGGAAGTACCTGTGGCAAAGACAAGGAAGGACAAGTGGTAACAATGGCCAAAGTTTTTGTGAAGTATCCAGAAACGGCAGAACTGCTCTGCAGCTGCCCAAACTGAGTCAGAGAGTAGAAGGTCTCCATAGTTTAAATAAAATATAGTATCTCAAGATGATCCAAGTTAGATGTGGAATTCCCAGACCACCTTTGTGAACCTATGGTCTTTCAGCTGAGACAACTACGACCACAGAATGTTTGCTGGATAAATGATCAGAAAACCCCTGGCTCTAAGTCAGGCAAAAGACAGCGCTTTCAGAGATAGGCTGTTGCCTGCTAACAAGCTAGAATGCTTGTCCAATACTCTCCACTCAATGTCCAGAAGTATTCTCTTCAACAAATTCATGTTTTATGAAGGCTCTCATCCAGCTGCTGACCAGCTGCAAATAAATACAGAGGACAAAAGCATCATATTTAGTAATACAGCTCCAGGTACCCTCCTCACAAACTCACATACTTTTTGTCTTTCAGAAATATCTCAAATGGTGTCATTTCTGGGTCAGCTTTGGAGACTTCGTCCTGGTCCTCTTGAGCACCGTTCTTCTCCAGGTCCTGGGCCCCATTTTGCGTTAAAGCTGCTTAAATTATAAAGACAAGAGCCTTAGAACAGAGAGCAAGAGCAGAGCAAGGGTAGCAACCTTAGAATAGATATTTCTGTTGCTCTCTTACCAACTGAAAACTACTGCCACAAGTTTCCACCTCTTTCTTCTAGAAAGCAGATATTTTACTTTCATTGCCATAGGATAGTTAACACAAATACACTTTTAGATGATTAAAACAGCAAGAGACAAGTGAAAACTAATCAACTAAAACTAATCAAAAGTTAGAGCTGAAACAACAGTATAACTTTTTGCTGCTCTATTGAGCTGGATTCTTTATAAAACATCAAAAGTATTTTGTCTGAACTGCATGCTGAATAGAATGCAATCACCTGAACAAATGGATTTTATTGAGATTTTGTTAGAGTCGACAGGCAACTCATCTGCATTCAATTATTCTACTTTCCATGCTGTGATCAGACTCAGGGATTTAGATGCCTCTTGGTTTTTTTTTAAAAAAACCCCTGGAATCAAAAGAGGCTGGTAGCTCTAATTCAGAAGAGGTAGGCTCCACATCTACCTTTTCAGCAGCTATCTGAAAAATAAAGAACCATCCCATAATTTTGTAGGTTTGTGTTATTAAGTTTTTTCTTAAGGAGAAGGAGATGTATCTGGAAATACCAATATTACTGTCTGCATAATCCATGCCTACTGTGTTTAAAACAGGCACAGGACAAAACCACTGCCATTACCCAGAGCCTTATAATTTAAGAGTAAAGTGAGACAAGATAAAGAACAACAAAGAGAAGGGTTAAAAAAAAAAGCAGGAAGCACAAAGAAACAAGATGTTCTGTTCTCTTCAGCTCTGAATTATTCAGGCATGAAAAGCCACTAGGTTCTACCCAAGAGAAAAAATGTAAAATGTTTCCCTGTATTAAAAACGTTTAACAGGCCACAGCAAAACAGCTGCTTGAAACATATTTGATAGGTGCTTCAATGGGTGATACACATTCCCATCTCACAGTGTAATCAGTTATGAACAAAGCATTTTGGTTTTGATACAAACTTATGAATGCAAGGACAGAGAGAAAAACTGCCCAAATAAATGGGAAACTTCTGACAGCTAAAAAAAAGAACTTCAAAAATACATTATTACAACAGACACATATTCAGTTAATTCTTGTGATGACTTAATAGGTCCAGCCTTCACAGCTAACAGTAACAGAAAATTTGCCAATGGTGTCAAACTAAAATCTCTCTATTCAGGAGGTGTTTAAAAAATATTTTATCATCATATTTTGGCTAATGAGACATTCAGAGGCCTCAAGTTTTACTCAACAGATTTCACACCAAAGTACCCCACCTTCCCAAGCAACACTTGGTAGTGGAATCCCAATTTTTCCAGTGGTCACTGCACTTATTTCAGGAACAAAGCCCTCAAATACAGATTCCTCCCAAGTATGAAATACGCTTGCCACAATGAAAAATGTAAAAACTATAATGACCATCAAGAAGCCTACCTGTTGCTTCAGGGTCTGGATGGCAGTCATAACTAAAAACCAAGGCACAGCCTCGCTCCGTCACTTGGAAGGGAAAGAAGCTCTCAAAAATATCCACTCCCCTTTCAATGCACTCAAGGACCTCATCTGGTCTGCCTACACCATGAATGATTCTGTAGGAGACACACAGGAAGACAAATCTACAATAATCTGAGTACAAGCAAGCAGGTACCTGAAGGAAAAGACCTCCAGGTCATGTGCAGCACATGTAGCTTATCTCTGGAACTGCTAACCAGAAGGTCAGGGGGCACAGCAGTCATCATTCAGAATTCCATCTCTTCCACTTCCCCACCTCCAACCCATCCAGTACATAGCAGGATTTAATTTTTTTGCCATTTGGAAGACAGCAATAATCCCTCATTTACTGCAGAAAAAACCCATTCTGTTCATTGTGTTTGAAGTGATTTGTATGTAATTTCTTTCACATACACATAAATACAACTAGATTCAAAACATCTGTGCCACAGAACAGTTATTTTCCTTAATCATGTTTGTGCCCCAGTGAACTACCAATTCCCAGACACAAGGACCCTTTTGCTTGTTAGCTGTTTAGAAGACAGTCTAAAAAGAGTCTCAACAGAGACCGCAGTAGATGGCTGGTCAAAGATACAAGTCCTTCAGGTGACAGACACATCATATTGCACTTGGAAAACTGCATGTGGGAGAATGCACTAATGAGAAACATCATTAGAAAGAGAAAACTTCCCTTCTCTTTACACTCTACTTGCTCAAATGATTAACCCAAAAACGTGGGCTGTAACATCTCCTGAGACACGGCATTAAGAGCCAGGAAGAGCCTGGCTGGATTGCCATCAGTGGTAATAGAGATCCTGCTGGCAGCCAAATTTAGTTGGCAGCTTCACCGAGGGTGGGTGAAGTGTAAGAGAGTAGAGTAGTGCCTGCTCTCCTGCAGGTGCATGGCTGAGCTGAAAGCAGTAGAAGTTAATGTAGGGCAATGAACTAAACAGATAATTAGGAAAATACACAGTGGCTGATAAATGAAGTCACAAGGTGCCATTTTTAGTCACTTTTCTAAGTACTCCAATTAAATTGATGAGCACAGAATAAGGATAGGAGAAGGTTACAGCATGAGTGTTTTATGTTTCAGGTTCCCATGACAGGGAGAAAATGATATGCATACGTCAAAACAGTAGCTCTGCATATATGAACAAAGCCTTGCTGAAACTCATCTCTGCACAGGTACGGATGAACATTTGTTCTTAAAAGGATTTCTGTGCTATTGGAAAGGAAAACAAATTTTATCAAGAGACTTCAGCACCTTTAGGTACATGAAAGGACTCTTTTTATAAAGAGTACATTCATAAGATCATTTTACCATCACATAAAAAGCAGCCACTTATTGAGTGAAGCACAGAAAGTGTTTGTCTTCTAGAGAATTTCATATTCGGGAAGAACAGGGCTGAAAAACAACTTCTCCAGCCAGAATGGCAAAGGTGATTAAGGAGCATGGACTGCCTGAAATTCACTTGAGGTACTTCCAAGACCCCCTGGGGCTAACCAGCTCTCTTCCTATCAAGAGGTCAGAAACACTTGTCTTAACAAGACAAGCAAACTATTTGATAGATGAGCTGATGCACTGGTAGCCACTGAGGTTAGCTGAGCAGATTGGACTCTAATGCTCCCAGGGGATCTTTTAAGTAGCTCAACCAGACAGGATGGCAACAATGCAGCAAACCTTCTAATTGTAAGGAAAATTCAAACCCCAGGCACCACTAAGCAAGAACAAGCTGCAACACCAGGCACAGTGCTTTTGCGTTTAATTTCCTTTTAAACACCATTAGGTCAGAGCAATGCTCTGCTAGCAGAGGGAAGCAGGAACACAGTGGTGCCTCAGCCATTCTCTTCAGGAAATCATGAAAAAAGCAACCATATTATTTCTGTAGCAATTGCTCTGGTAAGAGCAATCCAGCAAGCTCAACCCAATTAAGAAACCCCTACACTTCTGAACTACTAGCAAATATTAGCACACGTTTTCAAGTTATAAGTATCAAGAAAGCTGCAACTCCTGTCCAGTCCCTGGCATGGGTCTGATGGGCACACTAACAACTCAGACATGCACTAAGCCCCACACTATCCAAGAAGAGAATACCACTGTTCTGGGCCAGGCTGCACCACCCCAGGCAGTGCACAGGCTCAGTGCCTCAGGTATGAGGACAGAGCTGGCTACCAAGATCGTGTAGCAAGCACCAGCTGGTTCTGCCAGCACCCCTCTCTGCCATCCTCCAGTTCAGACCAGAGAGAACTGGAAACATGACAGTTTTACTGATAAGTCCCTGCAAAATATCTAGATAATAACATTCTTGTTCGAGCTGAACTGCAAGTAAACCATGGCCTCCAAGACCAAATGCAAGTAACTCTGACATATCCTACTTGTAGCTCTTCCTAAAAATGTAAAGAAGACTAATGTGGAGAATACTCAAACCCACAGCATGAGCAAAGCCTGGTGCCAGTTGCAGCTAAAAACTGAAACAAGTGATGAAGTCTGCAGCCTGACAGTGGTAAAATTTATGCAGCCTGGCACACACAGAGCTGTGCAATACAGCCATTATTTCCTACCAGGAAACTGCACAGCAGCCTGTAGATGTTCCTCTCAATAGGACAGATGGATTTCTTGGGATGTTGCCCACACAACTTACCTTGGTTTATCCTCTGGCAGCTCTGCTGTGACAGAAGCTATCAGTTTCAACTTGGTCTCCTTGGCCATGGCATTTCTCTGGAAGCCATCTAGCAGAAAGCCACCCACAGGCCGCTTGGCAGTCTCCCTGGCTGATCTGAGCCTCTCTTCCAAGATATCTCCACCTTCAATTGCCCCAAACATTACACTTCCTTGTAGTTCCTGACCCAGGAGAAAGCTACAAGTGTTAGAGCATGCTCTGCCAAAGACATGAAAGACATCTCACAGCCCAGACTTCAGATGCCTGCTACTTAAGCCCCACATTCCCAGGAACTTGCCAGAACCATGGATTTAATCTCATGTAAGACTACTCTCCACACAACACTGTGAAGTCCATGTGTAAGAAAGGGGACTAGTATAGACAAGATTCTGCTCCTTGCCTTGACACTGACTCACTGAGAATTTTGATGCCACTCTTCCTACCTCCCTAGAGAAGGCAATAACCATACACCATCTTTGTACATGGCTTTTTATGGATGGGGTCTCAGCAATACCTGTGTAACTGCAAAATACAAAGCAGGTGCTGTTATCCTGGCTGTCAGACACCAGATCTCACAAGGAATTCCCTTTCAGGAGATACAAATATCAACTCCTGTCACCTGTTTTCCCTTGTAATGAAGACTCAGATAGTATGTCTCCTTTCACCAACAGGGAGGGATGTTTCAAAGCTGCTGCAAGAAATAAAGAATAGCACTGACTAATTCTATCAAATCCTCCCTGACATGGAACCAAGGGGACTTCAGAGCAAAAAGACGGGTTTTCTCAATCTGAGTAAGAATATCCCACTTTGCCCATTCATCTAATAACAGGGTAAGTGAAAGAAATGCATCACAGTCCAAAAGCAGGAAGAAAAAAACCTAAAAAGTAGTTCTCCTCAAGTAGTAGAGATGAGGGGTGACCCTGGTGCAGAAGACAATTTACTAAAGGAAGGAAGGAAAACTCACTGTGCTACTGGTCATACTTCGCTCTGGACTGTAAGCTGGGCATTCTCTGATACACACACGTGACACAATTTCCTACTAAATCACATCCTGGGGCTAGTCCAGGATGCAGCACAGACCAAAATGCAGTTGCAATGCTATTGCCTCAGCACTTTTGGGACCTTACCGGTGATTTTTCTTGCAGCTGAAGGCATGTATCCAAGAAGGAAAGTGACCTATCCACAGACTTCTTGGCTCTTTTTCTACCAGCTTCCCCAGAAATGGTGTCTCCATCAGAGATGCACTGGAACCAGTCTGGCTGGATGGCCCGCTGGATGTCCATAAACTTGGAAGCTGTCACTTCCATGCGCCCTGAGCTTCCCCACAGGGAGACCGTCTGTACAGGAAGAATAGGGATGAACATCAGTTGCAAAGGATAGCAGATCTTAAGGGTGAAAAGAGAGAAGGAATTGGTCTGGTGAAACACCAGATACTGGAATGATATCTCATTAGATAAATTGTCCTGGGGCATGGCCCAGCTAATCAGCTACACTTGGCACAATGAATGAAAGGAAAGGAGCTAAATGACTGAACAGGAATTTCTAAGATACTCTGGTGAAACCATCCCACTCAACACTGACTTCTGCACATTAGAAAATGGGAGATAGAGCAGCTGGCCTCTCATCACAGTCAATTTAGGCAGAACTGGGGAAAAAAAAAAAAAAAGCTTGAATTTCCACAAACTTATGTTGTCACAAAAGTAAGCAAAAGCTTATAAAAAGCAGCAAAGGCTGCAATGGCAAATACATCTCGCTAGTTTCCTGTACAAAATGCAAACCCAAGAAACTATTTCCTCTTCTGAGCACTTAACTCATACCACACATGTGAATGTATGTGTATATATAAACCATATAGACTGGGAAGAATACAAAAGCTTGTTTAGCACTCAATCTTAGAACCCCATGTGATTTTAGGTCCCAAATCCAGCAACTCTAGAAGGCACTGAAATACCCAAACTGAGTCAATGTAAGAAATGGCACGCACTCATTAGGATTTCACACACAGTCTTCCCTGTCTCTTCACATGCTTCCCATCCTGCCAGCACACATGGGACCCCATCTTCCATGGTCACTCCGTGATACCCTCAAAAGAACTTAAAGCAAGACAAAAGCACATGGACAGAGAAGTTATTTTACCTAAACACCTCCAGGCAAGCGGATGTCACCATTCAACTTACTAAACATTCAGATTCACAAAATCTTCACATTTTAGCCTATTTTGCAGAATCTGTAATTAAACTGTGAGTGCAGCTTGGCCATTGCTTTTGGTGTATTACTGTTAAGCTTGTGACACTGCTGCTTCAAAACGTTAAAGGGGTATTCAAGTAGGTTAAGTGCAGGGCTCGAACCCTTTGGAAGTCAGCTCTTTTCACCTGCAATTCTGTTCATGCTTTTTTAAATAAGAAAGGGTTTTCAGCCATCAGGAACAGTATATAGCTTGGAGTCTCATGGGCACTTTTTGGGGCCTGAGGGTTTGAACACATTCTCCTAGCCTATGCCAGACAGACAGATTAAGCAGTGCAGTCCTCATGCATACTAATTTGCAAAATGAATTTCATCAGCCGATGCAAAAAATATGAGCAGAACAATTTATTTTTTTGGTCTGGTCCCCCACAAAGACCCAGAAGGATTGCACAAGTAGAACATGTGCCTGTTGTCTGTCCGTCCATCCATCTCTCCTAATTACTTCTGGCTTTATCAGCCAATTTCACCAAATTTGAATAAAAACAGAAGTCTCCAAAGTAATAACATCTTTTGCAGATTTCCAACTAAAAAGAAGAGCAACTCCAAAGAGAGAAGATCCAAAATTTGTAGCTGCAGAATAACAGAAACACAGCAGCTGTAGGTTGTTCTGCAGCAGCACGTTGTTCAGACAGTACCTGCTGCCCCTTATTGTGAGAGCATCAGGGAACAGCTGGTGAAGGCAGGCAGAGGAAAGTTAGAGCTGCCTGAACCAAAGGGCAGAGCGCAATCACATCTAGTTACCTTCATTCTGTTCTCGAGAGGAAAAAAGCTGCTTTAATAAATAAAACAGCCATGCAGCTTAGAGAGCTGAGCATTATCCTCTGCTTATTTAAATCCAGCCCATGCTTGGCTTTCTGGCACAGAGCTTTCTGTCCCATTGCTTTCAGAAAGCTTTCATAAGTATTTGTCAGCACAGATCCAGCTGCAGAAAGCCTTACAACATGGTGACAAATATCTTCACCAGCTTATTTAAAAAAACCAAAAAAGCCTGAATCAAACTTCCAACACCCAGGTTTAGATTGCTGCTATCACCTCAAAGCTGCACAATGGTGGGACAAGCTTCAGGTAATTCCATCTCTGCGGAGAGACAGGACTCAGCCTGGATCCCAGCAGCAAGGAACAGCCACTGATAGCTGTATGGCAGGAGTTATCCTCTGTCACTCAGTGACCTTCCACCAAATGTGGCCATCCCCAAACAGGCCTTGGGGATGACTGTATCTGAGCACGTGCCAGGAGTGGCCGCTCCAGCACAAAGTTGTGTCAGGCAGCAGGCAGTGTGTGCATTGCACAGGGAATGTGTGTGCCTGGGGTGGAACAGGCAAATGTCTGCAACACTATGCACTCCTGAATTGCTGAGCCACCCTCCTGCAAAAAATCTGAAGTCCTTCCCCCTTATGGGCTGTAGCAGGCTGTAAATACACACACAGGGGTTCAGCTGTACTGCTGATCAGTGACATCACCACAAGCTTGTACAGCACATATGCCAAAACACAAGTATTTTCTTTTACTGCCATTTTAACTACTACAGCATGGTAGGCCAGAGCTCTCCTTTCTAACTGAATTGCCCCTTAACTGCTCAGGAACTGTTCAGGGCACATGGTGCCAAGTAAGAACATGTACAGCTTTATTTAGTTGGAGGTATGAGCATGTAAATGATAATCCTCTTTGTGCAAAGATTTATTTTGCTAATCTTGTGGCTGAGCACACCCACATAGATGAAGGGACGACTGGCAGATTTCTTTTGGGAACTTTGGATGGACCCTTTCAAGTCTTTACAGCTGCTGTACCTTGTTAGTGTTGTAGCCAGATGGGCAGGGAGTGACTGGGTCATGAAGGGAGCAGTAGAGCACAGCATCTGGCATACCTGAAAACAGAGAGACAGACACAGAGGAGAGTTTCATGAACCAAAGCAACGCTAAAGCAAAGATGTGGCTCATAGATCTGCATAAGGGAACAGGGTATTGTCCCCCACACAAGTACATCCATTCTGACAAAGAAAATATTGTTCATCTGTCTCTCAGCACCAAAGAAGGCAGACTTCTTTCTCAGTTTTACTAACTGCCTGGAGGAGAGTGCAGCAGCAGGACAAACTAGGAAACAATACACTTTGGTTCTGCAGCCTACATAGCTGTTTTGGCATTTATTTATGTTTCTTCTTGATTAATACTCCACCTATTAAAATTTTCCAGACCCAAGAGTTGACTCACTTGACCATTCAACTGATAACTGATACACTGGAGACACCTGACATTTGACACAATCCAAACTGCGCAACAACCCCAAGCCTAGATCTTTTAAGGAAGCACAAAGTAGAATCATAGAATGGTTTGGGTTGGAAGGGGCATTAGAGATCATGCCCCATGGGCAGGGACACCTTCCACTAGACCACATTGCTCAAAGTCCCATCCAACCTGGCCTTTAACATTTCCAGGGATGGTGCATCCACAACTTCTTTGGGCAACTTGTTTGAGTGCCTCACCACCCTCACAGAAAACAACAGGATAGTGAGAGAACATTATCAACTATACAAATGAGAAATTTATCATGCCTGCCAGACTGGAGGTTTCAAATGTCAGAAAGCTAGACAGTATGTCTCAGTGACATACAGCCTTGTCTTCAGAGTTAGTAACTGAAATTGGTAAAGCCTCCATGAAGTTTCAGACAAAGACATTTTTCAATTTTTCTTGAAGGAGTAAATTGCTCCAAAGCAGTTAAAGTTTATTGAAATTTGGGTGCAAACTTCCTTTGGAAAGCCAAACCATACTTTTTTTTATATAATGAAATGCATATCCCAAATTTTTATGTGCTTTTTAAAAAAAATAAAACAAACAAAACAAGTGTTGGCAACTCCTTTTTTTTTCCTTGCAAAATGTGCTAGATACCATATGCAAAGAACCGTCTGTAAATTGTAGAAATTACAGACACGTCATCACTTTGTAGCCTGATTGAAGGATTTTTGGCCAAACTAGTGACAACATACTAATTCAAGTCTTCCCTAGTGGCCCTTTGAGTGAGAAAATCCCTAAATGTGCAAGCCTACATCTTTCTGCCTACTGTAACACCTGAACATGCTCTAGTGGGATCCACCTGCATTATCGCTCACATATACAAACAAACACTTGTACTTTACCCATAAATTTTGCAGCTCCTTCTTTATACTCTTCCAGAACGTCATGGATTTCTGCCCTGCAATCCAGACATAGAAACACATTAATCAAGCAGACAACTGTCTAAAGAGATTGGTGGTTTTGTAACTAAGGCTTCTGTTTCCATACTTATGCATACTTATACTTGTCTGACACTGAACTGGTATTTGCCATCCAGCTGTCAGGCAGCAAAGCAGGGGCAGATGGACTGAAATGCCAGAGTCACAAAGCTCAGGAATCACAGCTCACAACCCAAGGCACTCATAATTCTGTGGCAAAAATGTAAAGCTTTTACCTGCATTTGACCAGTGACCACTGACTTGGTGGAGAGCACAAAGCTAGACTGTGACTTTTTGGGTAGCATCACTAGTGTGTTCAACATCATTCAACAACTGCTCAAGCTTTATCATGTTAATCTTTCCTCTCAGTTGACACTTACCTGACTAGTTTTGAGAGTTAGCTGCTGCTCCAGTCTTACACGTTTGCAGGTATGGGGTATCTACCACCTCTCTGGGCAACTTGGTACAGTGTTTCACCACCCTCATTAGAAGAGATACCCTCTTGTAGTTCAAACCCATTACCTCTTATTTTATCACAACAGGCTCTGTTAAAAATCTGTCACCGTGTTTCTTATGATTCCTCTTTAGGTACCAGAAGGCTGGTAAAAGGTCTCCCTGGAGCCTTCTCTTCTCCAGGCTAAACACCCCCAAATCTCTCTGCCTGTTGTTATAGGAAAGATGCTGCAGCCCTCTGAGCATCTTTGTGGCGCTCCAAAGGACTTGGTCCAACAGCCCCACATCTTTCTTATATTGGGGGCTCCAGAGCTGGATGCAGCACTCTCGGTGCGGTGACAGCAGAGCAGAGGGGCAGAATCACCTCCCTCGCTCTGCTGCCCACCTCAGGAAGACGACTGTGAAGTCACCACGATGGGTTTGACCCAAACACGCGAAAAATCACGCAGGCCTCNCCAGCCGCCCGCCGCCCGCCCCGAGCAGCTTCAGCCTCATCCTCGCTCCGCGGCGCCGGCGAGGGACGCGGGCAACGAGGGATCCAAGGAACAGGGGACGCGGCGAACACAGGCCACCCCTTCCCTCCCCGGCCCCGCGCCGGGCGTCATCTCCGGGCGCCGGCGGGCCGGCACCGCCCTTCCGTTACCATGGCCGAGAGGGGCGGGCTGGGCGCGGCCAAGGCCCTCGT
>VZRO01000431.1:63393-118857 GCA_013397915.1 Daphoenositta chrysoptera | reverse complement strand
GGGGGGAACGCTTCCCTGGGATCCCGCTTCCCTGGCATCGCGGCCACTTAGCACGGCAGGGTCAGGATCAGGGATGAGGTTTCCCAGGGCTGGGTGGCTTGCCGGCGGGTGGGAAGTCCGCGCTGGACTCGAGCGAACGGCGCCAAAGTTGGCACCGTGAAACTCGGGTTCAGAAAGAGACACGGGAGGTTGGAACGCTGTGGTTTTTTTCAGTCCCTGCCGAGGTTTGAATCGGGTGGCTTGGAACAGTGGGCCAAGGCGGGATAACTCGCGCAGTGACATTCAGGGTCAGGTTGTGTCAACAGACGGGGCTCTGAGTAACCTGAGATGGTTGGAAATCACAGAATTACTAAGGTTGGAAAAGACCTCTAAGATCATGGAGTCCAACCATTAACCTAGCACTACCATGTTCACCACTAAACCATGTTCACAAGTGCCACATTCACAGGTTGAACACTTCCAGGGATGGTGACTCAGCCCCTTTCCTGGGCAACCTGTTCAAATGCCTGGCCTCCCTTTCAGTGAAGCGATTTTTCGTCATATCCAATCTAAATATTCCATGACAAAACTTGAAGCTATTCCGTTACCCTGTCAATTGTTACCTGGGAGGAGAGACTGATCCCCGCCTGGCTACATCCTCCTTTCAGGTGCTTGTAGAGAGTGATAAGTTCACCCCTGGGCCTCCATTTCTCCACGCTAAACAATCCCAGTTCCCTCACCTGCTCCTCTAGATCCTTCAGCAGCTTTTCCCTTCTCTGGATACACACCTCAATGTCTTTCCTGAACTTAGGGACCTAGAAGTGGACACAGGACTCAAGGCACTCACCAGTGCCCAGTACAGGAGTACAATCACTGCCCTGGCCCTGCTGGCCACACTATTGCTGATACAGGCCAGGACGTCATTGCCCTTCTTGGCTACCTGGGCACACTCTGGCTCATGTTCAGCTGCTGTCAGCCAGCACCCCCAGGTCCTTTTCTGCCAGGCAGCTTTCCAGCACTCTTCCCCCAGCCTGTAGCGCTGCCTGGAGTTGTTGTGACGCAAATGCAGAGCCTGGCACTTGACCTTGTTGAAGTTCATGCAGTTGGCCTCAGCCCATCAATCCAGCCTGTCCAGACCCCTGTGCAGTCTTCCTGCCCTCAAGCAGAGTGACACTCACGTCCAACTTGGTGTTATCAAAGATGTCCCTGCTCGTGGCAGGGAGGTTGGACTAGATGACCTGTAAAGGTCCCTTCCAATCCGAACTCGATGAAGAGTAAAGTGTCTTGTTGCTATGCATAAAACTCAACACACAAAACTGTCTGTTGAGCAGTGCTGCAGGTTTTTTGGGCAAGTAATACAGGAGATTCACCACAAAGCATCGTGTTCTGCACCTACCACCACCTGACATAAAAGAAAATGAATTCTAGGGTGAGGTTCCCTTTGTTTTGCTTCCTTGGGCACACCCATGCTCTCACCTTCAGCCTGCTTCTTGTTGCAGGTAGAAGTGTGCACCTGCTTCCTCAGGCAGTTTCCTGGACCTCTGGCAGCAGCACAGACAGAAGGAGTTCAGAAATATGGACTGTCTGGGGCACAGGTGTTACTCATGAAAACACAGTGACATGTCAGGACCATTAACATTTCAGAGAGATGAATATGGGATAGGAAGTCTCAGCCTGGCTATGTCAAAAAGCTGATAGCAAATTTCATAGTTGCTGGTTGCTGGGCACTAGCTCAGCAAGTCTCTGTCCAGCCCTCCGGGGCTGGGTGTTTCCTTTCTCACTGTGTTCTCCAGTCTCTGTGTTTGGCACTAATTGCCAAATGAGTGTTTATTGCTTAATGACTTCTAAGTCCAGTTTATGCAATCAAGCAGTCCTAGAAATGCATTTCAAAAGAAATCTATTCGTTATAACAGCCATGCTGTTTTGTGTTATATTCCCACTGATGTTTGCTCTCTGGAGGAGAAATGTGGATATAGGAAGTGTAGGAAGTGTAAAAATTAATATCCTTAGACATGTTTTTCTTTCTTAATTTAAAGAGAGTGGACCGAGCCTCTGGGTATGCTCTCTCTGAAGCTTTTTCCCTTCAAAAGTCAAGTTATCCACAGAGGCCTTTGGGTCCTGTGACAAGTTTGGAAACTGCAGAACAGCTGCAAGAGCATCGTGAGGCCCGTGAGGAAGGTGAGCTAAAATTCTGCTTGTCACAAGCTGCCTGAAATGAACTGTTCCTGATCCAGCTTTGTGGTTCTGATCTGAACAGGCTCTTGCAAAGCTTGAGTTCACAAGAAACAGTTCATAGTAAGATGTCTTTCGTCTAATGGAGAAAGGCATAAGAAGGATCAATTGTTGGAGTTCAAGGTCGATCAAAAATGGCATAGCTAAGAGAAGGATAAACTCTGTCTCCTGGAGATACCAGGTCAACACAAGGATAAGAACTGTCCTCGAAGACACACTGTATGATCAAAGCCAAGGTAGTGGGCTGTAGGAAACCAGGTGAAATTACCTGACGTATTTCTGATAGCAGAGTAGATGTGAAAATGGAGTTGCTCTATGTAAATTTCACATCTACAAATAATGATGTGTTTCTGTTTTGATTCCCATGCAATATTTTCCTCACTAATTAGCTAACTAAATATTTCTTTGTAAAGCCTGTAGCCAAAAGTGCTTGCTGAAGTTTGAAATTAAAGCTGTGGTAGGTTTAAAACACAAAATGGAGGGAAATTATCACCCATCAATGCTAGAAATATGTCTGCAGTGTAAAAAGCTGATAGGAGATGAGATTTTAAAAACTGAGTTAACCGCTCTTTTTAGAGTCAGAATTACAGAACAGGACGATGACACATCTTAAGAGCATCCACTTCAATACAGGAAGTCAGCTTTTTCACTTGTCAGCATCAAGAGTTCAACTGACAACATGGAATACACTTACCTGCTTACAGTGCACTGTCTGAATGCATTATACAGCACAGCTGGCTTTGGTGAAAAGCTTTGTCTTTCCCTTTGGTGAAAAGATTGTTTGTTTTTCTCATGTTTCTTTATTATTGTCATTTGCCCTTCTCTGCTAGGGTTTTCCTTTTTATAGCTACCAATCCCTCAGAATTGTTCCTACCTCAACTGAATTTCTTTTGCCTGGAATCCATTATTACAATATTTAATGGTATTAACTACACATAGCCCACTTTCAAAGGAAGGTATTGATAAGAGAAGTGCCAGAACACTTTTACTCCAGTTATGAGAAGATCAGAAATCCCAGTCAAAAAAGTAACCCTTCCCCAAGTGACAAGTTGTTTTCTGCTCTTCTTTCTGCTTCTTTCTTTCTTTCTGTTATCAGATATATTTCCCTGTTCCTGAGCTGGCCTGAGAGATTATGAAAGAGAATAAAAGTGATTTGAAGGACAACAAACATTAGATTTATGCTTTCTTCAAAAAACACACCTTCTTAAAGCAAAGTTTGAAAACGGCTTTATTGCCTTAGAAATACCAGGGAGCATATACACTTTGTGTTAGGAGTAGATATTTGGAGCAGCTGCTTGCTCCTGTCCGTTGACTGTGTGCCTTACACTGTGTAATGCCTCCCAGTAGAGTGGCTGCTGAGACCCTGGCTCTTTGTCCATCCTCACCGCACGGATGGCTGAGGATGGCTCTGCTTCTCGTGGGGCTGCTCCTTGTGTCCTGCTTCGGGAACAGCTTGGCCACCCATGCAGCAAGGCCAGCTGGTTTGTTGAGGCAGCAGACACATGAGTTGACCTTGCTTTTGAGAAGGAACTCTGAAAAAGGAATTTTTTTGTTTTTCCACAGAAGAATTGGGATGGAAACAGTCCATTGAAGGACTTCATACCCAGTTGTTCATTAGGCATTTGAATTCACTGAGGAGTACCACAACCATCATGGATGCATTTCTGTAGCTGCAGTCTTAACCCTGAGTCCCAGGTGAAGTTTGCCACCTGTCAGATTCGTAATTAGACTCACGAGTTGCTCACGTGGTACTTGCAAAGGGTTAACCTGTACACATGAAGCCAAAGTTTGTCCAAACAGCAGTTCTTTGAATTTAGCGTATGACAACCTTGGCTGTAGATGTAGAAACCATCTAAGTGTCTGCAAGTGCAGTGGTAAAACATATGAAAGGTATCTGAGTTATGAATTACCTCATGTGAATTCCACTCTTCAATAAATGCTGTAAAATAATCACAGGTGATCTAAATGCCCACAGAATCGTAGTAGGAAAAATGAGGTGGAGAAGAATTAATTTGTGACACATGTGGCAAAGGACAAAATTTGCCACCTTCTCTTCCTGTTCTTTTACAGATCAAGAAGATGAGAACAGAACTATTAGCTTTATTCCATTTTCTGTTGCAGATCAGCTTTCAGTCATTCCCAGCATATAACTATCCCAGACTATTCCTAGTTTACACTTAGCCATGTATTTTTTTTAAGCAAGCGAAGTCATCAGTCTTTTTCTTCATGATAGCCCAGAAGCTGCTCAGTAAGTGGATGAAATCCAGATTGCAGCTGGAGCTGAGTGATGGAGAAGAGGAAGTTGACTCTGTCTTTCAGGAAGAGCCTCCTGCAGCCGCTCCGAAGTATGAGCACTTTGATGGTGAGAGCACTGCAAAGAGCACTGCAAAGCAAGTCCTGTTCTCCTCTCTGAGGCTGTGCTGGGGAAGGAGGACAGGCCTTACAGTTTGTCAGACTGAGAGGTACCAGTTGTTTTGAGGCCAGGACAGTGGACTCAGTAGAAACAAGATTAAATGTGATGATTTTTGTTCCCCAGCTCTTACAGCATGCTGCTGTATGACTGCATAAATGCACCTCATAAACATTCAGTGTCTCCCTTTGTAAAAGAGAATTTTTTTTTCTTTTGTGAACAGGTATTTTTGAGGCCTGTCAAGTTGATACATCCGTTTTAGATGCCCCGCAGAGGGGGGGCAGTAAAAAATGGATGAAACATTGGTACTGCTCTAGTGTGTTCAATGGGAGACTAAGACTCTGGGGATAAATGGAGTGCAGTCAGTGTGTCCATATTCATAAGAAATGCATTCACAGTCTGGGGAAGTGATTCCTTTAATTACATTAGGCTTTGTGATCTGAGACAGAAGGGTTTATTCATTTCAGACTAGCCTGAGATAATCTGAATTTCTCATTTCAGACTTGTGCAGCTATCTGGAATGTGAAATGGAAAGTTCCTCTGTCCAGAAATACCTTCAGCATCTTTTGCAGAGTAAAGTTGTGAACTGTGGGATAGCAAAACACCTTAGACTTGAAGAGATCAAGGAAAAAAAAAACCTTACAGATCCACAAATAATCATGGAGCTCAGACACAAGCAGGTGAGCAGGCAAGGCAGCTCAGTTAAAAGGAATAAGGTGGAGGATTATAGGATTAGAGTAATGGCTCAGTGATACCTCCCCAGTATTCTCTCAGAGCCTGCAATAATCTCTGACTTGGAAGCAACTACCCAAAGATACTCTTCCACAGTTCAGCTGAAACTTTACTGCATTTCCATGTGCACATTAGCCATTCAGCAGTAGCTTACAAAGCTAGCTTTCACTAAAACTGTTCAGGTTTTCCCCCTTTTTCTGAAGGCTGCCAGGAGGAGCTCCCACGGCAGTCAGTTCCAAATTTGCTCCCATTAAGGAATATTGATTTAATTTCACTCTCTCACATGGAGTGTTTTGCTGGTCAAGAGCAGAATCTCTCCAGTCAGTGCCAGCTACGGATAGGGTTTCTTGCTTAATGTGAAAGGTTGATTGTGACCCACCCTGGCAGTATACAGTGAATTTCAAATTTTTCAGCCTTCGGTGCTTGCTTTGAGTTTTGCCGATTTCCTCCTTCCCAGGTGAAAGAAAACCGAATGAGACATCAGAAGGCTTTAGAGCTTCAGAGACAAAAAGAGTCTCTTAAGAAAGCAATTCTGTCTGAGGCCAGGCTCCAAGCACAGGAGGAAGAGAGAAGGAAGGCCCTGCAGGCTAAGAAAGAGGAGGAGGAGATCCAGAGGGAAATGGTGAAGCTGCGAAAGGAAATGGCTGAGAAGAAGCACACCATGGCAAAAGTTTGGAGAATGTAAGGAAGAGGGTGTGTGGGTGTAGACATACGAAAACCACTTACCAGCTCCTTTTGTTAAGTGCAAGAGCATTGGTGATCCCAAGCAAAACAGCTGTTATTGTCTCTGAACTCTCCCAAAACCTTTTAATCCTTTGTTACTAACATCAGTGGCAGAGTTTTTCAGGAGTGGGAAGATGGGCTAAGAATGGTGTTATCCTCCCCTCAGCCATTATGGTATGTGCACTGAAACACAAAGCAGGAGCGTGTTTGCACTACTGTGCATTCTCTCCATCAACTCTGTGGCTACATCCAGCCTTGTTAGCACCTAATGCCACAGGAAAGCCAGTACACAGAAAAAAATAAAAAAACAGTCTGTGTTGAAAGTCTAGCACTTGCAATACTTTCCCTACTAAGAAAGATAAAGAGCATTCTTGGCTGAGGATTCTGCAGAGACGTGGTTTTTTTTCTTTTACTGAGCTTGGATTGTCACAGAGATGTCACTTTTAGGGATGCCATTTATTTACTCAGGCAGCCCTGAGATCCTAAGTCTTCTCATACAAGTGCTTTAATGGAATATTTACTGAAATTATTTACTATTTTCTTCTGCCTTCTATATTTAGAAGGATTTTTTATCTCTGGGACCCAAACCATTACAGATATGATTTTTAAGAAGGCCGAGTTAAAATAATCAGCAGCTTTCTAAGCTGTAGAAGTGGTTCTCTTAGAATTGGCCAAAAAGAGAAGGTATTACATTGTATATCAGATATTACATCTGTATGTTTGTTCACTTTGCAGGGACGGGAAGAGACAAAAAAAACCTCAGAAGCCATCAATACAGGTGCTGTCTGTTACTGTGTCACCACCCCTGGTCCTGAAGAGAGAAGAGCAAGGAGAGGAGAAACAGAGAAAGACACAGGAGCTGCTGCTCAGGATTCACACCAGTAAGCAGAGAGTGAGCATCACCTTTCTTTATCTGAGACTGAGCTACCTGCCCTTGGCTACCATTTGCAAAACTGAAGTTAAAAGTCCTGGTTATGCAGAAGTTTCTACTTTTTCCAAGACCTCCTGATACCAGGGAAGTAGGACAGCAGGGCAAAAAGTATCTTAAAAGACTAGGAGCAAGAAATCCTGAGGTGCCAACCCCAGTGGGCCTGTGCCTCAAGTGTACTCAGTGGGACATGTCACTTAGAATTGTGGAAAAGACACGGCTCTCAGGACAGATGAGACCATAAAGGCTTCTGCAATCAAGGAATAAGGAGATGTACAGGGGAGGAAGTGGAGTGAGATTTGTTTTCCCTCAAGGAAGGAAATAAAAGGGGAAAGTGGCAGAAAAAAGGCCTGAGAAGCCCTTATGGTGTGTGTGAGAATGCATTTTAAAGATTGCTTTGCAGACTCTAGTTCAGGAACAGGGAGAGGAAAGAGAAATGCTGCAGCTTGGGATGAATTTGGAGCTGTGTCTCTGAGAGTTGATGCATGCCAGCACATCCACAGTAACAGGTTCCTCAAGGATCCCCTTCCACTCAGTGCAATAGGATATTTCGTGTTACTGCAACAGCTCTTTCGAGGCAAACAAACTTCAATCATTCCTAGTAGGAACCTCTTTCTTTTACCTTCATTATTTTGGTACCATGGTCAGCTCTGGGTTAAACATGTATCAAATACTTGCAACTAAAGAGTGATCTTTTAGTACTGAATAATTTTGTATGGGCAGTCTCAGCAAAGGGAATAACTTTCCTGAGTACAAGTATCAATGCCATCCATCACATAATGTTTTTAATTAATAGAGCAGTCATCATCACTGATGTCCATATATCTACATCTAGGGTTTTTTTTCAGTACAAGAATCCCATAGTTTTTATGGTGATTGTCCTCACAGCTCAATCCATCTGCCCATCTGCTGGATTTGAGCTTGGCTGCTGTTTAGGAGTACACAGCCTCTCTCCAGCACAGCCTAAGCAGTGAAGATAAGCCTGAATGAAACCACAGAACAATTCAGGACTGGCGTAATATGAGAAGCCACAGCTTGGCTGAGCTAAGCAATAGTGACATTTTGATTACTTTCCTAAAGCAGAAAGAAACAGCTAATGCACTGACTTTTTGTAAGTCTCCATTTGAAGATTTCAAGTGAGAGAGGAATGCAATTAACACAAGGGACTGTGACAAAAGGGTAACAGCAGAGTCCTATGAGTTGACCCACTTGGAGGATCAAAATGAACAGTATCTGCAGTCACAGGGCTAGAATTATGGGGTAGATTAGACAGCAAATTGCTGCTCTGTACAATGTAAATTACTCCCAAAGGCAGCAAGTCTAATTACACAATAGGGGAAAGGTTTGGTTTCCTACTGGAACACGGATAAGCTAAGGCCGTGTCATAAATTCACTCTAGGAAGTGTCTTGATTTTTTTCTAAGTTTAAAAAAATTTTTTTAGAAAGCAGCACGTCTTCACAGATGTGTTCTTACCTGTAGCATCTTAGACATTTTCTAGATTTAAAAATATTTTCCCTGTTTTTAGAAACTCTGTGTTCCTCACCCATTTCATTCCTTTACACTTGGTGAACTATGTGCATTTCACTCCAAAGCATGGATCCCCGTGATATGTCTCTTTCTAGACCCTTTCTGCTTTTTGTAGAAGACCTGCACATGCTCTGCAATACTTTTTTATCCTCAAGGAAATTGTTGAAAATGAGGATTCTAAAAAGTATCTCAGAAAGGAAAGTTAGAATAGGCGAAGGGCAGAGAGGATCAGTATTTGTGTGGCAGGCTGTATCTTGCTCATTGGTTTTCTGAAACTCTCCCATGCAGTGCTTGCAACGGCATTTCTCTGCTTGGCTGAAAGTCATTCTGGAGCGCAGAATTAAAATGGGAAAAGCCAAAGCCCTTGCTGACTGGAGATGCCAGCTGAAGGCCCTGCGAGCTTGGAGAAACTATACTTGGGCCCAGAAAGTAGAGCAGGAGACACAGCAAATGGAACTTCATCTCCAAGATCAAAACAGGTAGTGACCCTTTACTGTGGAATTCCTCCTACTGCAGCTGTACTTGGGCAGAGCAGTGATCAGGGACTGTAAAAGGAGCCTGTCAGTTATCCAGCAGGAGGGAAACAGCAGCTTTTTGAGAAAATTGCTACACTGCCTGCAGTCTGCCAGAGGTGTTGTGGCACAGATGAAAAGGAAGACAGATAAAAACAAGAGCTCTAGCACTTTCCAACAAGCCTGTGTCTCAGTCTCTCTGTAGGTATCTTTCGTAGAAATCTCACCCTGGCTTGCTCTGGACTCCAGAGAATATGAGTTGCCAAATTTATTCCTGATTAATATATTTGCTGTTTCAATAGTAGTATTGCAGAGATCATTTTGGCCGGTGCCTTTCATTAAGGAGGCTGTTGGATGAATTCCCTATCATCCAGAGAAAATACTTCCCTTTGCAGGTGTCTGGCAGGCTGCAGTGGTGAGACACAGTCACTACCCCATATGCAGCTGGCCAGGGAACACGATACCTCTTTTGCAGCTATCCTGCATCCCAGAGATGACACAGGAAATTGCAAAGTGTGAACTAGTGAAACTTAATTCAGAATAGCAGGCATCCTTTCTGCCCTCCCACTCCTCCTTGGACAAGCTCTGTACAACTTCAGAGGGCCTTCAGAGTTAAGCAACAAAAGGACTCAGGAAATGATGTGGCTTCATGCCTTGGCAGAAGCCTCACTCCTGCCGTAACACAAACGTTTTCTCATTCAGGAAAACCCAGCTGGCTGTGGAGCACAACCAGCAACAGCTCCTGCGCTGCTGCTTTCTGGCCTGGCAGCGCTGGAGCCGAGCGGAGACGGAAAAGCGAGAGCTACACATCAAGAGGGTGCAGACAAAGAGAAAGATGGAACAGCTGCTGAAGGCTGTGTCACTGGGGAAGGGTGGGAACAGGCCACTGGAGGTTAACAAGCCTGGGACAGCAGAAGTAAACAGTCATCAAGATGTACAGCAAGACAAGGTAAATCCTTCCCATAGCTTTGCCTATTGGCATAGCTGTACTCTTAGGAAGTACTTACTGTATGCAGTCTGAAATAAAGAATACATTGTTCCAGAAGAAAGCTTCTTTCCCAGGGTGACCCCCAAATACCTGCCTGCAGCTGTTCAGGAGAGAAGTCTAAAAATCAGAGGTAAATGTGGACGATAGATGAGTTTTAAAAATAACCTCTAGTGCTGCCGAAGAAGAACCCTTCATGTACTCTGAGTCGCAATGAGCATCCCACCCCCAGATCACTTTTGCTGAGAGATTAGTTACATCTTTGATGCCAGCTTAGACTTAAAAAGAATAACTTGACTGCATGACAAGAGATATTTTTCATGCCAGTGCAGCTCTCCAGCTTTTAAGTATGGGGAAAAAAAGAGGTTGTCACTGGCTGTTTCAGGATAATGTGTATCACAGGGAGGTAAGAGAGGAGAATTAGAGGTTGCTTCCTTAAATTGTCATTTGTCAGGTTGGATCCCCACCTTCCCTTCTGTCTATAAAACCTGTACCACGGCAGTATCCTGATGTCAGTATTAGAGATCACACGCACGTATTACAGGTCAAGCTTTCTGTTTGCTTAAGTGTAAAGAGAAGTTGGTTTCTTTCAGTGCTTATACTATCCTAGTAGGCCCCTATTTTTCTTCTGCTGCACTGATAAAATTTGTGCTGAAGGAATGGGACTGAATTTAGGGTTTGACCTAGGAATCAGAAAGCAGACCTTAGAGCTGATACCTCTTCAGAGAATGACCATGTGTCAGAAAGGTGCAGCCTCATTCCCCACTGTGCACCTGTTTCGTAGTAACATTTATCAAAGCTGGAAAAGAGGCATGAGGAAGCAGCACCTTGTAGACTTCTCTTCCATCTAAAAAAGGACTGTTCAGTAGATCAGCTGTGTAGATCACTTCAACAACTGTTTTTAATTTTATTCTCCATCTGAGTGCTGAGCAGGGACAACGCAGTCTAAAATGGAGTGTGCTAATCCCTGAGAATTGAGCTGTCCTAAACTGTGCTCCCTAACAAAATAGTCAGGATGTATTCCTGCCAAAGCTCTTGCCGGATCAGGATTTCTTCCTCCTAGTGAAATGGCACTCAGCTCCTTAAGATTTCTTTCCAACAGCCTCCATTTTGTGTATAATGGGGCCCCTCTGGCCTGACTGGATAAAGATTGCATAGCTGAGATTACCCTACTTCTCAGGCATCTCACTAGATTTGCAGTAGAAAAACCACTATGCAGGAAGGGCAGAGGAGTGCTTAGTTTTAATCAATGCCAAATTTTGCTAATTTATTTTTTTTTCCCCTAGCCAACTGAAACTTGCCTCTTGCAGGAGCAACCTGATCAGACCAGAGACCAGTCTAGCTGGGATGTTGTTCACACATCTCATTTCTGCAGAAACCCCAAATTTGCCTGGGAGATTACCATAAGACATGCAGCCACGAGTGCCCAGGACCAGGCTATGTACAAGAATCAAATAGCCACTGTCCTCCAGCAGTTCCAGGCACTCAGTCCAAAGACATCTGCTTATAGTAGCCGTTTTGAGCACCGTCACGCCTTCCAGCAACGTGTGATTGAAGAGCAGAGGCAGCAGCTTCAGAAACAGCAAGAGCTGATCCTTAAACTGCAGGAAAATCAGAAGCTGAGCAGAGATAAAGAAGAGGCAGCACAAGCTACAGCTGTAACCCAGATGTTTAACAATTCTGTTTCTCAAACCAGGGAGAAAAAACAATCCAGATGCAAGAATACAACCCCTCTGAGGTATATGCCCTCAATAAAACAGGGTCAGTTAGTCATCCTGTCTCATACCCACTCAAGTTGAGCCAGAATTTGCCAGGCACATTTCAGTCATGCTAGTGCTATCTGCTGTTCCTCTCAGCTGTGACTTAGCCTCAAGGGAAGTATCAGACTGGCCACAGTTCTCTTTCCTTCTCCCTTTCTGCACTGGATCAACACCAGGTGATCCATACAGGATCCACTTAGAAACAGCAACACCAGTGTCACCCGTAGTAGCAGCAGGGATCTACTTAGTTATGAAAAAAGGAGTATCATCCTCCATGTTTCAGACCATGCAGCAGCCCTGGAACTCGGTTCCTTTGCAAGGATGCATCAACAATCCCATTTCAAGCAGAAGAAAGGTGTATCAGGGATAATGCAGCACAGTGGAGAACAGAAACTACAAGGCCATAGGTGGTAGGTGTGAGACATAGTTTGACCACATTCACTGAAGAATATCCTTACTCTTTTCTTTCATAGCCCATCTGATTCTCATGGGCCAGAAAACACAAGGGCAGCAATGCGAGGCAGGAGGCCCTCCAGCTGGCTGACCTCACCTCATCCCATACTGAAAGGTATTGTTCTAGATAGCAAAGACCATTGCAGACCACTTTTCTCAACAGCTTATCTGGAAATCTCTCTCTTTGCCTCGGTTTTGCTGGTTGATGTTATGCAAGTAAAATTCTGCTTTCTCTTTCCCAGTCTGACAAGTGCTGTGAGAGAAGGTCAGCTGTTTTCCAATCCAAGACAGGCATCTGTAAAACTTGGATTACTGCAAACCCCTCATGTCCACATGCAGTACACTGTTGTGGCAGTTACTCCTAACACCTGTGGTTGTCTCTGCTGTGACAAGACTCGGAGAGAGAAGCTGTATAGGGTTTTTTGCCATCAGTCTCATTCCCTTCATCATGCATCCAAGCAACACTTAAACTGGCCAGTCATTTTCATCCAACTTTGACAGGTGTTGAGATTTCAAAGGGAATTAAGTGTCTAGCCAAGGTTTTGTGAGACAACAGTAGCCAGGCTGGGGAAGGAACTCCAGATCCCTGCCTTTTGTGAGATATCTCCCCTTCTCTGGCCACACTGGGACAGTATATACACAATAAAGATGCAACACAGCCTTTTCATCAGTAAATTAGGATCGGGTTCTGTTATATCCCATGGTCAATTTCTTCTGTATTGATGCAGGGTAATGACAGTCTGCATGGAAGGTTGTCTGGAATATAATCATTGTGATGTTTCAGTAGTTTTGGGGTCACCAGACCTTTTTGGCCATGATAGTTGGGCATTAACAGTTGCCTTTCACTACATGTGTTCAGCTCCAATGCTACCTAGTCCAAGCCATCATTCACCCTGATTTGCCTGAACTCTGTACACCTTAGAGACAGCAAGCATATTTTTCAGAGCATTCAAGTGCTTGTGTTTAAAGATCCCCAAAAAATTCAGTCACCAAGTTATCACTGAATGGTTTTCCCTTTTCAGAGAACCCTGGGACAGCTGAGAGGAAAAAAGAATCTGAGGAAACCTACTGTGTTCAAAACACTTCAATGCCTCCCAGTTATTAATTGCTCCAGCCTGTGCTTTGCCTGCTACTGCAGAGGAAGCAAGCACAGGTTCCCAACTCTTCTGCGTGTTCTGTGTGTAACACCTTTGCTGATGGCCAGCAAGATCACTGCATTGCAATTTATCTTCCAAAAGAAGCATTATGCAGTAGTTTCTTACTAGTGGGACCAAGTACCTGTATGTCAGTGTGACAGTGATGCTTTCTGTCATGAAATTGCTTTTAAATATGCAGTTAGAGCTTACTGGAGACCTTATAGCAATTGCTGCTAAATGATGTGCCCTGAGCCTCAGCCCTCAATCAGGAGAGGCAGGGACAAACCCTCTAAACATAGCTTCTTTCATAACTGAGCCACATGGCTGTGACTGTCAACCTAGGAGAGTGGAGAATGTCATTGCTGTGGTCCTGAGTCATCTCAAAAACATTTGTAGGTTCCTTGTTCATGACACTGCCGGCTGTAAGAGGCAGCAGAAAGCAAGTCCCTTTGTGCTGGCATTGCCAGGGCAGGGGGGGCATGGCATAGAGTGATGCATCCTGGTTTACCAAATTTCTGCCATAACACCATAGCTCATTTCCACTAAGCCTTATGTCTTCTGTTTCAGTAGGGATGGAGGAGAGAGCGATTCAGCGGGCAGAACAGAAGAGGAAACTAGAAGAAGCCAAACAACGAAAAGCAGAGGAAAAATTGGTGAGGAAAGTAGAATATGAAATAAAGTGTCTTTCACATCATTCCAGTTACAAGAAATGCTGATTTAACCCCAGAGTCCAGGACCAAGAAAAGGCCCTTTATCCAAAGGAGCAGTGTTACAACTTGTGAGAAAGCAAATGTCCATCAGACATCAAAAGAAGTAGTTACTGCTGCTTTTGCAGCACCAGCCCTGCTATGTCATAGGCAGACACTTCATCTTGAAGTTGCAGTTCTAAAAGCAGCCTCCCTTACCACCCCCTAAACGTTTTTCACACCTACCCCATGACAGTAGCTTGTCTTTGCTTGTGCACACAGAGATCTACTAGATGGGACCTGGCAGTGGTGGGGTTCCCCTCCCTGCCTTTCCTCTCTGGTCACAGGCAGCTTAAGGACATGCAGTCTTGCTTAGTAAAAACCTCCATCTGTCTAGCAAATCTCTGCTGAAGAGAGAAGATACTGACAATGTTTGTATAGTTAATACACAAATTCTGTGATACACATCCGACAGAGGAGCCTTTCTCAAGTTAGGGTATTAAACTGTTACTGAGAACATTGCTAGTAAGTTGCATTAGGATTATAGAGTGATCTTCAGTGTTTGGGGAAATAAATGTTTGGGTACCCACAATGCTGCTTTGCTTGTGGAAATTAAACTTGAGAGCAAGACCCAGGGATTCAGAACTGACTTCAGTAATCAAATTCTCAATAAATGACTTGGTGTCTGGTTTGCATTTTTTTAGAGGAAGAGTGGCCAAATACTATAACTTAGGGCAAAGAAAGATAAACATGTACATACACAGAAAAATAAATAAATAGATAGACAAAGATATGTATATAGATAGTAAAAAGGACAGTCCCTCCTTCCTGTCCCTTCCCCAGTTCACTGTTGAGCATAGATCATGTCTAGTATGTGAAAAAGTCTGCTTCCCTCTGAAGCTTCAGGTGCTGGTCAATACCAGAGGAAAACTAGGAATGTTTAAAGATCTGTGTTCATGGAAAAAGTCACATGAAACAAATTGAATTTCACCTTTCTCCATTTCAAGGCCCAGCTGAAGGCTGAACAGGAAGCACGACAGAGGAAGGAAGCTGAGGAAAAGGAAGCACAGTGGGAAAAACGCCGGGAGGAGAGAAGGCAGCAGAAGCTGGTGACCAAATGCTTCACCTATTTCTTCCCCTGTGGCAGGAATAGGGAAGAAGATCTATTACCCACTGGTCCTCAGTCAGCAGCCAGGGTCATGTGAACTGAAGGTTTTCACTGGTAGAGCAGAGTTCCACAGCACAGCACCCACAGTACAGACTCACAATCTTCCCCCTTTCTGGCAGTGTTAGGGGAAGGGCTGTATCCCAAACGTGCTATGAAGTATATGCTGTCTGTCTCCTCAGCAGGACTAGAGGTCCCAGCTGCTGGGCATTCTCTGCTGAGATACAGCCACATAAGCCCCCCACAGTGGCAGCATGTTCAGTCTACTCTCAGACTCCTTCCACTCTTGTCACCCCTCCAATGTACACAGTTATACCAGTCACAAACACATTCAAAAGTAAACAAGCCTGATAGTTATATCAAGGGCAGCTTTGCACCTGAAGAATAGGAGCATCCTCTCCTTGGACCTAACCTAGGAATATCTGCACTTCATTATTGCTACTTGGAAATGAGTTGTCCTAATAACCCAAATAGCACATTTGAAATCCTACAGGAATTCGACCTACAACTCCTGTTCTACTTGAGTGTTTTAGAATGTTTGACCTTCATCCCTGAGTATCAGTCAAAAGTAGTATTATACAGTTATGAAATGCCCACATTCCTCCCTGTCTATTTAGTCTAGATTAAGTGGTAGGGTCCATGCATAAACTCAGAATCATCTTTGGACATGTTTTGGACCTCAGAGGAGGTTCCTGCTACATCAGCACTTGTGGTAGCCACAGTTGACATATCTGCTACAATAACTCCAAACTGCAGTGCTGATACACAGTCCAACGGAGTGTCCAGGAATACCATAATCTCCCAGGAGAAGACAGGTTGCTTTAGGACACAGGTTCTACTACATGGGGTCATGTCTAGTGTGCAGTGCTAAAGATGATGCAGATCCCTATTTCCTGTCAGGTCAGAACCTCCAGCTACAATATGATAATCTATTGTCATTGCTTAGTATCCTCTTCATCCTGAGGGAATTAAAACTACTGCTTTTTGTATTGCAGAAAGAATTGGAGAAGCAGAGGAGGCTGGAGAAAGAGCAGCAGCTCCAGAAAAAGGCTAGAGATCACTATGAGAAGATCCTTCTCAGAAGGCTGGGAATAGTGCCATGGAAAAGGCTGAGGGAGCAAGCCAAGGAAAACCTAGTGGTAAGTGCTGAGAGTAAAGGAAATGACTGGTGACATAGGAGGAAGGGAAAAAGAGTAGATGCAGCACTTAGCAGAAGCCTTAAATAGGCTTTTGGGCTAGGTAGAGATGGAAAAAGCAAAAATTCTCCCTGCATACCTTGCTCTATATTAGTTCTTTAAATCAGCCCATCTGACAATAATCATGAAAAGCCACTAAAAACCCTGTGGATGGCATCCTCGTTTATAGCTGATTAAACAGGATTAAACAGGAAAATATAAAGTTATATGACATTATATGACATTTCTGCACGTGACTGAATCAGCATCCCTTATTCAGGGGGAGACTAATAACACTCAGCCGTATCCTGACGATCCAGCCAGAGCCCAGGGCTAAGTTGGAAAGCTTCCATTTAAGTCACCGGAACTGGAGCTACTCACAGTACTTCACCAAATGCACAGAGGCCTCCAGCTGGGAAGAAGTAGATGGATACAAGCTGTTCCATATGTCCACCCTGCTGGTCAGCATTATGGACAGGGTTGGACTAAGCTGTTAGAGGCCATGCCTCTGCCCCATTCACAATCAGTTAAATTGAGCATCTCATTCAAAAGGGTATTCTCTAGAAGTGATGCAGCAGTAGCCTGGTAGAGAGACTGGTTTTGTTCCTTATGCTTACCCTTCTTTGTGGGATCCTGTAAGTTACTCAAGCTGTCAGAAATCTGGATTTGGGGGAGCCCCAAAAAGCTGAGATGATTTTCTAGTGCACCCAGTTTTCTGTGGCTGTATACTTCGGTAGTCACCAGTTCAGGTAATGAACTGCTGTCTGCTGTCTTCACTCAGGTGGCAGAAAGGCACCACAGCTTGGGCCTGCAGAGGAAATGCCTGATGACTTGGCTGCAGGACACCCAGCAGAGTATCAGGGAGAAGATGTCTCGGGCTGAGGACTTCCATTCCCATATGTTACTGAGATGGGGCTTCAGGAACTGGCTAAAGGTTGGCCTGCCTCACAGTGGAGAAATGATACCAAGGGAGCTGGCTGCTGCCACGCTTTCCCCTCACAACAGTGCAAATTCACTCACCTGTAGCACAACCTTTGCAGTGTTATGCTATCCCCATTCCAGCTAATTATTCCCTTCTTCAGAGACCTCTCAGCTCCTCACTCTGCATCACTCTCTTCCACCCAGAATTTTCTCCTACACACTGCTCCTCCACCATCCACTCTCTTGCCCTGCACCCTGCTGATTTTCCTCTACTCCTGTGCCCACTACCCTTCACTGCCACAATCTCAGCACTGCTCTATTTATTGGGCCAGAGGTTGGGAGAGAAAAGAAGAAAAAAAGCCATTCTCACCTGTTTCTTTGTCCTCCTCCCCAGTACAAGGATTATCTCTCCACTCAGGAGGAGAGAGCAGATACCTTCCACACAGTCTGCCTTATGAGGAAGTACTTCTGGGCATGGTTTGATCATATCATGGAGGAAAAAAGGGCCTTGCAGGAGAGGCTGAAGATTGCTACTGAACACAGGAACAAGTAAGTGTATGCCCTGACCAGCAGTTCTTTTTACTTCAGTTTAATATACCCTGTAGATTATTTTAGGGACTGCTTTTGACAGATCAGCTGCTCCCCAGGAACACATGAAAAACAGGTTCTATACTGCTGGTGTTTTGCTTCTGTGATATGCACAGACAACATCAGCAGAGGCTTATGCTAAGTTTCCATGCAGCCTAGAAAAGAAAGTGTAATGGCACCCTTCACAGGAGTCCTAAATCTAAAAAAAAAAGAGAATACAGTGAAAGCCGAAGTAAGGATAAGTAGATGAAACTTTCTAAGCTGATTAGCAGATCTGGCCATGCAGCTTCTGCTAAAAGCTGCCTTAGGAAAATCTTTAAGTACAATTATAGCAAGCAAAATGATTGTGTAGGAATTACATAGTACTTTTTTGTCCACAGCAGATGATTTATTCCATAAATCCAAAGTTGATCAACTATAAATCCTACTTAAGGAGTCTTTACATTTATGCCATCACCAGCCTGACTTGGCAGCAAAAACTAGAGCAGTCAGTTGTACCAATCATGACTGGAGCTGGACACACCCAGTCCATTCCTTGTCCCATAAAAAGCATTCTAGCAGGAAGAAAAAGCTATTGTCAAAGTTCAGTAGGAAACAGAATTCTGTTCACCTGCCTCACCATGAAACAGCATAGTAGCTGCATGCAGTCATTAATAGGTGTTGCCTGTGCACAGCCCCAATGTGATCTGCAGCACCTTGGAGGAAGAACTAAATTAAATTCACCTCTTATGTGGCAGAGCAAACCTGTTCTAGCTTGCTGCGTCAGTAAGGTCTGAATAGTGCACAGTTTAACAAGCCAGCAAACTGGAGGAACCAGGGGAAAGTCAGACCCAGGAAGATACTGGATTCATTTTACATATGATATCCTTTTAGGAGCATAATCACCTATCATTCCTCATTATCTCTTCCCCCACCGGCAAAAGGCAGTTCAGACCTTGCTGTAACAAACTCTTCTTTAGACAGGACTGTTGTTCCCTATTGCCCATATGGGAACCCAGGGCAGGGCACTTGTGATGGGCTAATTAAAATAAGGTAAGAATTGGGAGTGCAGCTGCCTGCACTCCCAAGGGGTTGGTCTGGACCAAACAAGCCTGCATTTTTCCTAAAGAAACTTCTTTCAAAGGCCCTGTTTATTCTTCAGAAAACCTCTTTCATCTGTAGAGTGCTAAGCAAACACCAGATAATGAATCCTGTCAGAGAGAAGAGCAAAATTCTTGATGGAGAAGAATAGAAAAGGGCAATATGTTATTTTTCCCCAGCATGATTGACCTATCAATGAAATGGTCTGCACATAGATGCTTAATATGTGACAGCCCTGACTAACAGCAGAAAGGACAAATCTTCGAGATTTGAATTCCCCTCTCAAATAGAAATTCTCTTTTGATTGCCTGTTATGTTATGTACACATCTGCACATTGTCACTTTGTTCCTTGTGTCCCTAATTTCTTTAAGGAGACTTACTCTGAACGCATTCAAGGCATGGAGGCACTACCCATTACTGATGGAAAAGGAAAGGGAAAGAGAAGAAAGAAGAAACCAACTACGCAGGAGAGTAGCTGAAATTCTCCCCAATTTCCAAACATGACAGAAGAGAGTCAGATGAGATGGGAAGGAGACAACAAGACCAGTTCTGTTCAGTGCTATCTCCCTGCTTACTTAAACAAGTCCAAGGGGAAGGCTGACCAAGTGCAGAGGGTCTTACAGCCAACAGGAGCTCCCTGTGGTCACTGTCGTTGTGAACAAAGCATAGATGGAAGAGTATCTGACAGTTTCACTTTGCACTTCATGGAGTCATTCCCCTCAAGCTCCTCCTTGGGGAGGACCCCACAAGCCTCTGTAGGGGTGTCTTGGCTGGTGGCTATGAAGCCTAGATAACCAAAGCCTAGCACAGGGTGTGTTTGAGGCTAAGGCCATTTCCATATGCAGAGCTGCAGCACTGACATGAATCCTCCTCCATCCAAGGAGGTACAGAACTGAACTGCACCTCTTTTTACCTAAGCAGTAAAAATAATTTCGTGCTTTTCTGTTGGCAGTACTCCGTAGGGTGACAGCTTGTCCAGAGGGCAGACAGACCTGACTGTCAGCTGACCCCTAACCACTGCTGTGAACTTGGCCACCCAGAGCACAGTTTCTAGCTAACTGTGCCAGAAAAGTTTGGATGGGAGGAGGTGAGTGAAGAGCTGTTTATGCAAACCGTATTTGCTAATGATCCAGATCACAGCACTGCATATGGACAATGTAAAACCTGGGTTCTTTTGCAAGGGACTGCCTTGTTTGCAGCACTGGCCAGCTCACAAGCACAGTGCTTTGATTTTCAAGCAGTGATCCCAAGTTTATGAGCCTCAATTGTCTTGTCATTTAAACTCTTCCCAAGTTGTTTAATATTTTAGGGTGTATTGTGCAAGTCTGTCTGCGCTGTTTCATTTGATCCAGTACTTCAAAGAAAAAAAGACAAAACTCCAAGGAAAAGGCAGATTGTAGCTTTTACATAAGCTAGAGCTGACATGATTAAAATGAAAGTTTCATACCACTGTTTAACCTTAACCTGCAGCATAATGCAGACAGGGTAATGCCATTCAGGTACAGTATGTCTCAGCAACAACATAAGGCAGGAAGCTAGAATCACTTCCCTTTCACAGCCAGATAGGCAAGGCTCTCCAAAAGAATTTGGCAATATAGGAAGTACTTGAGTAACACCAGGAAGAAAACAGTTTACTGTTATCTTGTAACAGATCATTTGTAAAACCCATATATGCATGAAAGTTTCCAATAAACCCAGATCTGAAACGAATACAACTGAGCTGTTGGTGCAGATTGTGTCAGAAGCCAACTGAATGGCACTGGACAAAAGGCCAGAGCCAGGGACCAGCACTAGACCAGCACTAAATTCTGCAGACAAAGTGGCATAGGACAGAGTGGGTGCCCAAGCACAGCAGCACATTCCAGAGCTTTAGCATTGAGAATTTGTCCATGTGGACACAGGGATGTGGTCAGAGACTCTCCCTGCCCACAAAGCCAGGCTGTCAAGGAGGCTGTTGGTGCAGATCTGAAGACAGCTGTCACTCTCAGGTACCTCCCACAGCCATCCCTGCAACACCCAAACATTCCCCCTCTCCCAAAGGCGCGGTGCAGACCTGACGAGCAGCAGGTCAGACAAGCCTGTTCTCCGAGTGCAGGGAGCTGAAGGTGCCTGCATGGAGTGTGGGCGAGCTCAGACCACCTGGCTGCATTAAGAGGCAGATTGTGAGAGGAAGCACAAGCTGGGAGAGGCTGGATAACTCATGTTGCAGGGAAGAGCGGGCACTGCAGAAGGGGAGCTTTTCTTGCAGAGGACTGAGCCAAACAGGCAGGGAGGAGCAGAGCTGGGCTGAGCTCCCAAAGTAATGCATCAAGTGCAGCCAGCAGCCACATCTGGTGCTAATAGCAATCCGCTTGCTCTTAGTACATTATTCCCCATTGGAAGTGAGCTCCTGGAACTCCTGAACCAGCCCTTACCCTCCCATGCTTCTGCTGGACTTTTCCTCCCTCCTGGGGCTCAACACTGAACACAGCAAGGAAGGTCTCCAGCCCCACCTGCACCTGGATTCACAGTGTAAGGAGAATAGTGACCCAGAGGACAAAACACTAGGACACATCCTTCCTCATCTAGAGAGAAGGCAGCATTCCAGCCAGCCAGACACAGGACATGCTGCAGCTCTAAGGGGGAACAGGAGTTTGGAGCAATAGTGGATGTGCCCACATGCAGCCTGGAACTGACCCTAGTAACAGGCAGAGTATGTGATGAATTTACATCTTGTATAGCTAAAAAAGGTGCCCCAAACCACTGGCTACTCAAGGTTCCATCCAGTTTACTAAACTGCAGATTCTTTCCCCAGCAGTGCACATTTTGTCCTCAAAGCCCACAGCTCCCACTCATCTCAGTGCCCACTCACCATCCATGAAAATAATGCTGTTTATGTGGAGCATAGTTCCCTCCAAAGAACTTGAAGTACAGTTAACACTTTGGAAACTGTCCTTTGCCTCCAATACTCTCACCTGCCAGGGTTTCCTTCTATTCCTAGTAGCTTTGAAAGATTCTCCTGACAAGATGCTCTTTGGCTGGACAGTTCCAGCAGCAAGAAGCCAAAAGATCTAGGAGCTGTGCTTTGAGAGCCCTTGCCTATTGCCAGTGCAAGCATGGAGCTGAAACCTCAGCTAGATCCAGCTGAGAGATAGGGAGGATGTTCAGGGATCAGGCACATTCATACTGAATGTGGTCTGAATCAAAAGGGAGATGAGAAGCCCCTTGACTTCCCTATTGATCCAGACTTAGCTGAAACCACTCACCTCCTTGGGCAGAAGCAAGGCTCTGCCAGATGATGCACAGGATACCCCTAAGATCCCTGGCATAATGTTGGTGTTTTGCAAATTGAGGCTCCCACAGAAGGGTGACATGAGAGAGCTTGTCAGACTAAGGAAACTGCTTCAGCCTGCAGCTGTGCCAGAGCATTCCTCCTGCTCCAACACTTGGTTAAGATGCAGATGTCGATGCCTTAATGCTGGTCATCAGCCCACACTCTCACAGCTCAGGCACACTCCTGCCTGTCAGCTCCTTGCTTTTCTTAGCAAGAGAGGGAGGTGGCTGCACAGCCAGGCTTTCATTCTCCTGCACAGGGATGGGGGGACGACTTTCACTGCGGTACAACAGCAAATACAAGACCTCGAAGTGATTGCAAACTCTCCATCCTCTACTGATACCTGCCCTCCAGAGTGCTCACACAATTTCCCAAAAACCTTAACCAAAGAAATACCATCTTCTCATTAAATCTGTACATCAGTCACTTCCAAGTCCCCCAGGCCGTGCACAAACTGGATCTGAAAGAGTGCCTGAAGTATTAAACAATTTCCTCTGCTTCCCCGAGGCAAGGAGGGACACTAGTTAGCCTGGGAGGGGTCCATGGACCACTCCAGTGTGATCCACAGTTCACATCTTTGCAGACCTGTTATCCATTATGGGCAACTGCCCCAGCAGTGCCCCTTGGCCTCCCCAGCACAGGAGCTGCCACTCCAGACATGGCCCTGCTCTGCAGGGGCAACACAGCAAGCCACAACAGGGGAAAAAATAAAAGCTGGGGAGAGACAGAAGTGTCTTGTGTCCCCATCAACAGCACTGGAGTTCACAAAGCTAGTCATGCTTGAGTGTGTCAAAGTCTGACACCCTTCTGCTAACACCAGTCTCATCCAACTAAAACCCTAGTGGGAAGGTCCTTGTTGTCAGCTGTGCAATGTTATCTTCAAACAGAAACAGCAGACAGAAGTACCACCCAGGCAAAGCAGAGATCTGGAACAACCTGTGTTTCTACTCATCAAAAGTCATCTTGCCTTTCAATGGCTGCCCCAAGATACCAACAGAATTAAAGGCTACATCTCTTCCCACTATCTACAAGGAAAATATCCATGTCATTTCCAAATATGACTTAGAAAAGGGTTTAAAGTAAGAGATTGTTCCTTTTTTGGGTTCTGGGTGTATTATGTGGGCAGGTGTCAGTGGGAAAGCAAGACACATGACAAACAGGCTAGGAACCTGCTCAGATACTGATAATGGATTGATAGGATGAAAGATCCCAATTCAAATTCCTACCATGAGGGAATATTCCTAGTTTCTAGGATGTTTAGAACTGCAGTTCTCTGTTTCATCTCAATACCAACAAAGTCAACTTTTGCAGAACTGGAAGAACGTTGGTTTCCCAAGTTTTCCTTAGCCTGTTGCTCCCTTATTCCCAAGTCCAGCTGACAGCTGAACAGCCATGAGATGGTGGCAACTTTTGGTCATTTGGCTTGCCTCCGTGTGTTGGCATAAATCAACAGGCCACTCCACAGATCATTTCCATTAATTTATTTTGATTCAGTTGATACCCATTTGGAAACACTGAATATGATGCTAAATGGACACAAACATACACACACCAGTCTCTTCAAAAAGGCTCACAAATGTTTCACAAAGTTTCTTCCCAAAGCTCAGGTTAAAAAAACAAACAAACAAACAAAATCTTTCCAAGGTAGACAGTTCTTCCAGGGCCCATCACTCTTCACATTATCATTAGAAGAATTCCCTAAAGACAAGATCTCAGAAAGAACTTGACCTGTCTGCAGAAAGATTTTTGCTGCACAAACATCCTGGCAAAACAAAATCCTATGTAACTGTAGAATTTTTCACTGAAAGGAATACAGGAAAACACATCCATAATCACACACGCTTCCTGCCCTAATGAGGCAATATACATTCATATAGGAGGAAAAAACCAAGCACATTATTAAGACATTGGGCAGTGAGGCAGTATCCATTTTATCTTCAGAAGAAATTTTACAGCAAATGGTTTCATTAAGACACTTGAAAGCAACCTACTTTGAAGGGAAAAAAAAAGCACCATCATAGCATGAAGGCTGAAATGTGATTAGGAGTCACAAGCAGCACCAGCTCAGGCTCACCAGTGACTTTTGTTATTTGAGGACAAGTTAAATGGAGGAACAGTTGATGTGGGGACCTGTGACTCGCCTACAAAAAAGCGCAATGCAGGAAGACACAGTTAAAGAGTGCCAAGCCACCACTTACAGGGTGTATCTAATGGTGCACTGTTCATACTACAGACACCAAACACAGTGGGGTGTTGGCATTTGGACACAGAGGGTGTAACACTACAACACCAGAAGCCTGGCCCTCTAAGAGCTGCCTGGTCTGCAGAAGTCCACACTATTTGTAATACAACAAATGCCTCTCAAAAGGTCGTGGGTAAAGCAAGATAAACTAAATTCCAAGTCTGGGTGGAAAAACATCAGGGCTGGCTATTACCAAAATCCTTCCCTGCTCTTGATTAGCTTTAAGTCCTCTCTTTATATACAGGGAAAACTTTTCAGGAGCCAGCAGGGTACTGTTTACTGCACTGCCAGGTATGCAGTTTTACAGGTGGGACACTGGTACTTGCCTAAAGGCCACACACAACCCACAAATCACCTGTCACATGCCAGGTGCTCCCACTGCTCCAACCCCCAGGCAGCATGGATCTAGGCAGCTACTAACATAGTGGGTCCGAGGACTAACTCTTTATGCCTAGATTTTAACATTTTTCTACCAGCATGGTCAGTACCAAGCTCAGCAGGAAATTACTCAGAAAAGAAACTGTTCCTGAGCACACCAGATCTCAACAGTTTGCCCTTGCAATAACTGCAAAGGGAGCATTACCCTCGAAGGGTTTCCTGCGTATTCTCAGGGATGGTAAAAGGAGAGTTCCCAAGTATGCATCTGAAGGGATTGAAACTCTTCCGCCCATTTTGATGCCTTTTAAATATCCTATTACTTTATGCTTCTCATCTCCCAAGGCATTCACAAAACAAATCCTCTCAGGAAAAAGAGGTAAACAAATGCCATTAAAGAAACAGTTACCATTGCTATGCAGATTACAGCCACCCGAACTTCCTATTCACTGAGGAATCAGCACATTTTCCTCCTAGAAAAACCCCATCCTTGCAACCCTTTAGTGCCCTGAATGGTTTCAGTTACCCCTGGAGCCAGTGCAAAAAATGAAATTTACTTATGCACTTTGCCCCCACTATACTGGAGCATGTTTGACCAAGGTATGGAATGGTTACATTAATCTCAGGTCCTTTGTTCCTAATCTGCACTCCAGATTCCACACCGCCTGGGAGAACAGCCCTGAGAGTCTCGGTGTGAGCAGTTCAGATGAAACCTCCCAATCACTAAGAGCTCACTGAGAGACAAGGGACAAGGCTACACTGACAGGCTGCAGAGTAGAAACCAATCTCTGCCTGTGTGTGCAAGTGAGTACCATAGGGTCAGCACTGCCAGGGAAATGCCCTGCGATCTGCTCTGCTTTCTGCCAGCCAGGAGTAGAAGGACTCTGAGAAATCACTTATCTCCAACCTCCAAAAGCTCCCAGAGCTCGTTCAACCCTTGGGTGCATGATTGATTCCTGTGCGTGCAGCGCACAGGGACAGGCAAATTGGCTCCACTGCAGGGGTTAGTTTAGCCCAGGAGGTCCTTCTGCCTTAATCCTCCTCAGTGCCAGCGGGGTAAGATATAAGAAGATCGTGCTAGCTCACAGCATCCTTATCTCCAGGCATGCCAAGCTCCAGTTCATCTCAGCATCATCACGAAATACATATGTGCTTTGGAAACACTTACAGACAAATCAAGGGGAAGCAACTTTGTCTCAATTTGAACGCCTAGGATCAGGCTTCAAGCTCCAAACAGAAGGTCATAAAGGAACACTTTGCACAGTCCAGCGAGGTGCTTTTTCATTCTCATTAGGGTCAAGGAAGTGGTCAGAACCTCTTAGTGTGCTTGGTTAGAGGTAAGAAGCAAGAGAGCTGTTCCTTTACCTCCTTTATAGAGAACTGCTCACAGGAAGAAAAGGGGCAAGAGGAAATACAGGAAATTCAGTAACTCTGTACAGCCACATTCCAGATGCAGCTGCTCCTCAGTTATCAGCTGGTTATAAAAAGTGCCACTTGAGGAAACCAAACAGTACAAAGAGGGACACAGTCTTTACCTTAAACTAGGACATGTAATGAGGAGCACTCACAACAACTCTGGCAGGGATCTCAAGGGACACCCCCGACCCTGCTTTCTTTTGGCACCATGCACCATCCATCCATCCCTCAAAGCTACTGCACAGCAGCACAGTGAATGTGCATCACTTGCCATACATCCCCCAGCTGCCTGCCATGCCCATGCAGTCACGGGCAGGCCTGACCCGTGCATGCTACACATGTCTGAAATCACCATAGCTAGGACAACATTCTGATCTCTGCTTTTGCACCTTAGGCCCAACCTGTAATTCTTGTGCCATGGTCCCCAGCTCTTCCAGCCAGACCCTTCCTATTACTGCCGGGCCAACAGCACACCTAAAGGGTTTAAAATAAAAAGCAACAAAAAATCCCACCCACGAAATCCAGAAACCACTGCCACCAAAACCTTGTTATTTTGGCTGAAGGTCAAGTCCAGGCCATAATACAGTTGCAGGCGATGAGGAACAAATGGCATTCTTGCAGAGCACATTTAACAGGTTCATTCACCTGCCAGTACAGGTCATCTATCCCAAAAACAGATACCTCCAACACATCCTCTACCTCTCCCTATGTAACCTAAGGCTGATGTGTTTGTTCCTTAGCTTCTTGGCTTGAGAAAAGAGATCTACAGTCAGGCAGCTCCACAGTAACTGGGTTGAGACGAGACAAGATCACTGTGTTAACAGCAACACAACCAACCAAGATGCTACCTACCAAACATGCAGTTAGCAGAATTGCCTACTCTCCCACAGACTCCCTTCTCCCACAGACAGAAGGAGAAGGTCATTTCCATAAAGCTACAGTAATACCAGATGGACAGCACTCTTGTTTTGCCCTCAGAGCTCACTGTTACCTGTTGCTTCAAAACATTTCCTTACTTGGCGTATTTACCTGCTGTCACAACATGTCACAACCCATAACCAGAGCAGAAACACCTTGAGGCAGATGAGCAAAGCCTTCAAACCAATACATATCCAGCTTACAGAAAGAACAATGGGATCTCTTTTCACTAATTTAGACAGACAGGGACACAATAACAACTTTAGGGATCAAGAGGTGAAGGGATCTTACGAAGTCCTACAGGAATGTAGCTCACAAAGGCACTTAATAGAAGCATGTACACAGCTGGATGGAATAAGGATAGTAAAAATAATTAAATAAATGCACCAGAGAGGAGAGTACTGCTCAGTGACTGCCTAGACAGCCTCTTTTAGCCAAAGAGCCTGGTTTCTGCAGGGGTCCATCTGTTATCTGTATCCAAAGTTCATTCTTCTGACATCTCCAAAATGCCACACATAGGTATGAGCCAGGAATTCCTTAACCTTTGCAGGAACCAGTGCCCTCTCTGAATACCAGCAGCAGGTTCCTCCTGGTGGCAGTGTTCACATCTAATGACAACTGAAGTTCTCAAAATCTTGTGCTCTTCTTGCCCCTTCCCACAGTGGAAAAAGGCAGCAGGCTCCTCCTCTCCCCATCTGCACATATGGCTTACTGCTTTCTGCATCCTCTTGCTGGCTGACAGCATGTGAAGAACCACTCCACCTGGGAAAATCTCTGGTGTTGTCGATGAGGGGATAGGCAGCCCACACACCGACCGCAAGGGAAGGTTGTACGAGGAAGGAGTCCTGGCAGGAGGGGCTGCTCCCCTGCTAAACAAAGTCAGTGAACCATGACACAACACCAGAAAAGAGGGGTGTCACACGATGTCCTCGGCAGAGCGCTGTGGAGGAGAAGACCCCAGGCTCAGGAAGTGGCCCCAGTTGCACAGGAGGCCCCGGTTATATTGGCCAGTGTCTATCACTAACCCCCCCAGCAGTCTTTGCCCAGTGTTGTCCCGCAGAGCCAGCCGAGCTTCCCTCTCAGTCACGTTGTAGCTGATGTTCAACAGCTGGATAAGGAGGATGTATCCCATGCCAGCTGTTACAATGGCACAGTACCATACACAGGTGAATGACAGAGCAGAGCTGGCAGCAGAGAAAAAGATGGGAAGGAAGCCATTTAGTACTGGAGCAGCTGCTTTAAAGTGACTTTCCCTGGTAATCACTATCCTTTCAAATCCCTGTCTACATCTGCCACAGTCATCTCACTTTGCTGCTTTCACCAGATAATCCTTAAAGGCTTTCTCAAAATTAAAGCTTCAGGGCTTACTTAATGAGAGCTTTTACTGATACCAGAGCTACTCTTGCACATTGTTGTCACACAACCTAGCTCTTTACTCTTCCTTTTGTAAAGGTTCTCAGGCCTTATTTAAGGGCCCCAGGATGCTCACACTCCACAGTTCATGAGATGGAGTAGAGGAAGGAAGAGTCACTTGTGTACTAGCAGTACTCTGTCCATCTGTGGTAGTGCTGGTCTCTGAACTCATGTCCAACAGCTCCCACCAGCCTCCCTGCCAGACAGGGCATGTTCTAGGCAGATAACTTGGAAGACAATCACTAGATAAATAGTGAGGAATGAGAGGGAGAGAGCATATGTGGATTCCAGGCTGCAGACTGTTCCCTGCATCTGGAGGCAAACATATTTAAAAGTACACCTATATATAACATAATAAATAGTTCAAACCCCATCTCCTTCAAGTTTTTCCAAATAAATGGTGAGCTTTCTCCAAGTCTCAGGCTACCTACCTCGGCAAAAGCAGAGACACGCCTTTGCTTTCCGGGGCTTTTTAGGGAGCACTTTGTGTTCAGGTTTGACAGCCAGCAGAACAAGGAGCAGGAGCTAAGCTGCCTGAGCAAGCCTGCTCCCACCCCAGCTCTCTCCCAGACAGACATCTCACCTGTAGTCAGTATAGGCCCCGGGGCAGTAGAACAATGCCACAAACGGAGTTCGGCCCCTACAGATGGTGTGCAGGGTCAAGGTAATCCCATACACAGAGGTGAGCATGAAGAAGGAGAGTGCAAGGATGAAAGCTTGATGGTTGTGCTCCCCTACACAGCTGTTAATCCTCCAAAAGGAAAGAAGAGATTACTTGCTTAAAGAAAGAAAAGAAACTGTCTTCTATTTCTTCTCCCTCCCCCAACTGTCAGAGAACCTGATTTCCAAGGTGCTTCCACTCAATACAGGCTAAGAACTTTGAAACGTATTCAAAGAAGCTTTATAGCTTTATATAAAAAAGTTTCAAACACAAGACAACAGACCTGTAGGGTAACAGCAGCAGACTGTTTGCCTCAAATTTTTAGCAAGGGTAGTATCCTTTGCTGCGACACATTATACCCAAAAGGCAGCTTTGGGTTCCCTTGCCCCAGGAGAGTGCTAAAGCAACTTAACTGTAGGACTGCTAGTGCTCCACAGACCAAGTCTAAAGGAGAAAAAAAAAAAAACAAAACCAAAAAAACCCCACAAATCCAAAACCCACACCAAAAAAACCCCAAAAAAAAAAAAAAAAAAAAAATCAAAAAAAACCCAAACCCAAACTGATTGAAAACCAGGAGAGAAGTAAAGGCAATTTTGAATTATGCTATAGAAGCTTTCAGCTCTCAGGTCAACCCACTTAGAGTAGACTGTTGTTCTAACTGTTCTTTCAAAGTGTAAATACAAAGCTTTTTGTATTTAAAGAATGTCATAAGGTTTTGCACATAGCAAAAACAACTCTATTTGCCAGAGACTGTAAAAAAAGAACCTAGCTTAAAAAAGGAGGGAACTCAGAGAGAGAGAGAGAGAGAACACAGGGAGCCTCAGCAGTGCAAAACCTACCAGACACAGTGATGGTCCAGCCTCCTCACACACCTGCCACAAAGCCGGCAGTGCCCTGCTCGGGCTGGCCTGACCAGCTGGCATTTAGTGCACCAGTCCTTTTTCACACCTTCTGGCTGCTCAGCTGACATGCTGCAATAACCTTTAGCCTCCCCATTCACAGCACGACTACTGGCAGCACCCGAGATGCCTTGGAGCCCGCTGGAGCTCGCTCTAACACTCTTGTTGGGCAAACCCTGGTGCGATGGCTTCCCGTTGCCTGCTGGGATGGGAAGGTAGCCAGGGTCCTTCTTGGCTCGAGACAGGGCAGCAAGCATAAGAATTAACCCGCACGTGAGAGCGACCACTTGGGAATACTCCACGTAGCCCCGGGGAACCACCTCCCTGAGAAATACATAGTACATATATCCCAAGGAGAAGAGCCCCAGGCTCAAGAAGAAGAGAGTCCGTTCCTTCCTCCGGTGGGTGAGGTAGTAATACCACAGCACCACGACAGGCAGGGACGTCAGGATGATGAGCCCCAGCAAGAAGTGCAGGGCGGCAACGTGGAGGAAGACGGGCAGCAGGACGAGCGGCGGCACAAGGCTCACGTTGATCTTCACGGCCCCGGAGAACCACGGGACCCGCAGTCGGTCCGCGATGGTGTCGGCGATCCTCTCCAGCGCTCCCGGAGGCAGGGATTTGCACGTCAGCCACCTGTGAACGGGGGGAGCACAGCGCCGGCTGGCACCGGGGCAGCCGCGCTCCCGCCGCTCTGCCCCTGCCCCATCCCGCTCCCGCCGCCTTCCCTTTCCCTCTCCCCCGGCAAGTTTCCCGGGAAGCGGGGCGCGGTTCTCTCGCCCTCAGAGCGGCAGCCCCACGGGGACGCCGCCGCCGGGAGGATGTCCCGCAGTCGGGCGGCCCCCGGGGCGGCGGGGGTCGCAGCACCGGTACCTGTCGCAGCCGTCATCCAGCTCCTCGCAGTCGCAGCAGCACGCCGCCAGGTGGTTGCGCTGCCCGCGCCGGTCCACGTACTCGCAGCAGCAGAGCGGCTCCTCCATCACTGCCGCCGCCCGACCCTTCCCTCCCGCGGGCTGGGAGCCGCTCCCGCCGGCGGCGCCGCCTCAGGTGCCCGGCGCGCGCNGGCTGCGAGGGGTGGGGCCGCGGGGCCCGCACCCCCGCCCCCGCTCCCCGGGGCTGCACACGCGGCCGGCAGACGCTTCCCACCGCACACCTTTAACCCGACCCTGCACCCCCTCCCTACCCCACACCTTGTGTTTGCACCGCTGCCTGATGGGCTGAGCACCGCCCCAGCCAGCGTTGCCCTCCAACCACGGCCCAGCCTGGAGAGAGGGGGCCCTTCCGTTTTATTGGATTTTTTTTTTTCTATATTCATCTTCTTTCCCTCAACATGCTTAGAAAACGCTTGAAGCACATGAAAAGGTGTTTCATCATCAGTGGGCACACCACGCTGAAGGACTGAAGCACAGCCCTTGATGGAGGGAAAACACCGAGGGCTGAAATTTCTCTGGGAGAGCTAGAAACATATGGCAGAAGGCAGCCTGCCAAAGCTTGCAGTATGCAAGAGATATCAAACCTTTTCCTTTTAATTAATCTTAAGATGAAGATGCCTAAGATGGTGACTTGTTTCACGAGGTCCCCATTGCTAAAAAAAGCCTATGAAGATCCTGTGGCTGTGAATCCACTAACGTTGGGTTTTTTTCAAAAACGCTCTTCACTGATGGTCATTTTGTACATTGACATAAAAAGCTGTGATTTCATAGAGACAAGCCCAGTTCTTTGCTGAGGGTGTTTTTCACCCTCCAAAATGTTCAGATCCCTTCACCAGCAGTACAACTGCCCTCGCTCACTCACCATGGGATGGATCCAAGAGCTCTGCACTGTTTGGAAGTGAGACTCCCCAGGGTAGAGGGCTGACAGGAGAGACAAGACTGCCAAGCTATGGCAATGCAGAACTCGACTTACTTCTTCCACAAACCTTTATTCTGTGCAGCTTTTGAGCTAAACAGTAAAGAGCCCAGAGGAGACAGTTAAAATCCCTACCCCACAAGTCCTCACAATCAAGTGTGTTCTTCAGATGTCTTGAATGAAAAGCTGATGTGGCATTAACTCTCAGTCTTGCTGCTCTGTGTCCTGTTCAAGTGGTCAAAGCTTCTTTGGAGCATGGAAAGGGAAATCTTCAGCTGTGAAGATACAATCATCCCCCCCCCACCAATTACTTAAGTCAGTCTCTTGCATGGGTGAGTGATATCAGGAAAATAAAGTTTCCCTCCTCCTTTTCTTTAAAGATTTCATGTGATTTCCTCCTCCCTGTTTCCATAAACAGTGGCTTACTGTGCTCTCCTGACAGCTGTAGAGTTTATAAATACTAACAGTCCGGGATGATAGTGTCTTAACACCTCACCAGACAACAGCACAGAAGATAAACCACCCCACTCATTTTTAGTCACAGATAATGTTCAGTGCAAATACTCCAAGGAACATGGCAGCACAACATGGATTTCCTTTTAATACCTGGCCCTCCTAGTGCATTTTGGTGCACAAAATATGTTTAGATTATTGACAACCCTAAGAAAAGACTAGGTAGCAAGCACTAAGATGTGTCAGGACTTCCTAACAAAAAGTGTTAATCTGGATGAAAAAGGTGGCTAAATTCTCACTTTTCTTTTTTTATGCTGTGTGTTCAAAAAGCACTTAACACTTCAGAATTCAGAATTGTTTGGATAGTAAGCAGAGAAAATAAAAAGGGCATGGAAACCAGAAAACTTTGTCTCTGAAGTGAAGCTTCCAGCACTCAGGCTTTTTCAAGTTGTGATCAAAGTGGTTAATTAATAGATTAATAGCAGTTGTGTGTGCAGAGACACCTCTAAACAAGGAGTATAAAAAATTGCTTCTTTTTCTAACCTCCTTTAGTGCATGGAAGAACAAAGAACAAACAATGGAGAAAGGTACATGTGAACTCCCCCTACAGCCTTCCTAAATGAATAATTTATTCCATCACATTTTAAGATTTAATAAAAGAAATTAAAATCAGAACATTAACCAGTGGTAAGTAAAAACTGAAGCTTCAATTTACTGTCCTTCAGTTACTGAGCTGAAATCTCAGCCTCGGGATTTTAGGGATTTAACAGTCATGGACTTCAGGATCAGAGACACAACAGTATTCAACAACTTTTTTTTTTTGTGTCTGTAGTATACAAGAGCCTGAAATTTTAAGTTACTGTGAAGGAGGATTAACTTCTATGGAGCCTCTCAGAAACATATGAGTCTGCAGAATTTATTTCTTTTTCACTGGAGATTAGGTGGCCCCTTGATACCAATGCTAAGTGAAGCTCTTGCCAATATCTAGAAGAGTAGAAGGGAACAAAAGCCAAGATAAACCTGAATGAAGAAACCCCATAATAAGATGGGAAAACACTTAATACATCTTAATATGAGTCTTCTTAGAAAAGGGAATCTGTTTGGAAATACTCCAGTCTTTGCTTCGTCATGACTCAGAACTGCATCAACACATCTCTTAAGCACTTGACAAGTTTAAGAAAATTGACATGGATACTAACATCTTAGTCAAATAACCAAACCAAACGAAATCTCATCAAACAAAAACAACCCCCCCAACCAAACAAAAAACAAACAACCCCCTCCCCAAAAAAACCCAAACCAAAAAACCCCAAAACCAAAAAAACCCAACAACACCCAAAAAAAATCCCAAAAACCCCAAAAAACCCTCCAAGAAACAAATTCAAAACCAAACCAACCCAAAACATAAGAAACATAAGCACTTCCTAGGGCAAAACAGATCAAGAAAACTTTATGTAGCACCAGACCACATCAAACAAAAGCTATGATAACACAAGGGAGAAAACTTGAGTTGATGAGAAACAAAAACACCAGGAAAGAGTCAAACCTACCTGTTCAAGCATTTCAATTGAGTCTCTTAAAACTCCCTTCACATGTTTAACCTGTTCCTTGTCATATTGAGGGATCTCCTCTTTTGATACCATTTCTGGGGATATGCTGAAAAAGATTGAGATTACATCAGAAACATGAAACAAATGCCTCGATGCCTTTTTAAAAGCAACTGTTCTCTGCCACCATTGCTCTGCCATTGCTAAAAGCATCCTCTTTAAAAAGCCACATTAAAAGCTACCTGCAGTTGAATTTCAATCCCTGTTTTCTTGAAGCTCTAGTACCTCAGACCTTTGTAGACAACAGCCACCAAGAAAAAAATGTGCTGACATTACATTTATGATGTAAGGTCCACACTTCAGGGATCAAGATCCTTCTTATGAAGAAAGTTGCTCTAACCAGTTCTGAGATGGTCACTATGGGAGGTCCCAACACCCCTTCCAGTCTCAGCATCAGGATATGGTTTTTAACTTATTTGTTGATACTGTATTTAAGAGGAAGTACCATCTTTCTGTGTCTGAGTACAAAAGGCACATGGAAGTTTTTGAAGGAGAAGAGATTTAGCAGAAGACTCACAGAAAGAAGCTAAAAAGCTAAATGAATCTTTAACATTCCATTTGAGAACATGCTGGTTCACACAGGATGAACACTTTGGTTCTGTGATCAGCACTATGATATTCACAGAAGATGAGTCACAGCAGGCTGATAAATGCAAACTAAGGTTAACATTTCTCCCAAAACAGCTTGTCAAAAGAGATATTTATTACTGCAAGATGCAGTCAGACATGTCACTGGATTTCAGCATAGACCACAGAAGTACAGCAATCCCCAGCCACCTCTGAAAACTTGCCACTGAATTTTATTATTTATAATTTATTTCTTTAGATCAGATTTTCACATAAGCTGAAGAAGAAAGCAAGCAAAGATTGCGAATTCAACTTACTTCAAAGAGCTTTCCTCCTGAAGCTGGACATGATAGAGGGACTGAGCTGCATGCTCTATCTTTGACAGTTTGAGGAACAGTGTTATATTCAGCAAGACCAAGAGCAGCAAACTAGAAAGAAGAGAACAAAAATCAGGTTTTGTAACAATTTCAGTTGCAATGCTACAAACACAAGATCATGGCTAAAGACAGCTAAGGAAACAGAAGCCTCCCAGAATCCTGGGAGAAAAAAGGTGTGGGGCAGCACTATACTGGAAATTAATATCTACCTGAACAATTCTTAGCAGTTACCATTAAGCTGGGTAATAGCAAATGGAAATAACAACAGTTTCTGTTCTCTGAACTTTTAAAATTAAGAATTAGTAAATTCTAGACTTTGTTCTTTTAATAGGATCAGACCTTAGAAAACCTATAAGGTAGACTAGTTTGGCAAGTCAGCATTTTCATTCTGCATGTCATTTCCAAGTCAATTCATTCCCCTTTTATATCCACATGTTCCACTCTAATCAGGTTAAGATTTATCATGCTACATCCAATGTTAACATGCAAATGAAGAACAAATACAGATCAAGATGAGTTTGAGTCAAGCAACATTTTAATGCGAGTACTTACAAGACACTCATTACTACAATGATGGTGGTGGTCCTACTTACTGCATCTCTTTTCCTTCCTATAGGGCATGGAAGAGAAGTAGGTTAAAAAGTACTGAAGAACATTCCCAAAGAATGTCTGCAGATAGATTTATGTCAGTGCCCAGCACTTCACACAGAATAGCTCAACAACTTGTGATGGAAAAAAATAACAGGTCACATAGGTGCACAAGATCACCTCCACCATTCACCAAGGCATTTTTGCAGTCATCTCTGAGAAGCTGGCTGACAAGTCATGCTCTTCCACCCGAATTCCCCCTACCCCACTGTGTGCTGGGAAGAACAGAGTGCTGGGGCATGGTCACATTAAACCTGAATAGCCTGAGAAGGCTGCAGTCCATCCATTCCTAACATGCACTCAGCACGTGCTGCTAGTCACACACAGCAGAGATAGGCTGCAAAGTGGCTCTCTCCTGTGTGTTTTCCTGCTCACATTCATCTTTCTGACAACCAGTGTCAGTCACATTTTCCTGTACCCTGTCCCCTCCTTATGGGCTTGGTTTATCTATTGTCCTGAAAAGAGCCTTTCCAGAGGCCATCTGCTATTTATCAGGCAAGAGGGATCAGACACTACTGAGGGATAGAGTGTGCATCTTCTCGCCAAACTGAGCACCTATCACTGTGGGCAGGCTGATCTTTAAATATAATTCCAGTTTTGCACATCCTGCCCTGGACAAAGGACATACATAAAAGTTGTAGTATCCACCGAGAGACACACTCATCTGAAAAGGTGGAGCAGCAGTAGCAAAATTAATTAATTAGGAAACAATTTCAGACAGGTAAAGAGTCCTTCACACATGCTGCTGATCCAAATATTCTCTCAGGGCTATACTCTGTGTTGTCTCCCCCTTTAGGGAAATGCACTTGCTCCTACTTCACTGTTTACAATTCAACTTCTCTCATGGAATCCACCACTCCCTAGTGCAAACTAGTGCACAGATGTTCCTCATCTCCCTAGGTGGAGCTAATATTGTATATGCTGGTGGCCAAGTCTGTCACGCCTAAGGGCAGCAGAACTGCAAGAAATGCTTCAGTGACCCAGAAATTACAGAAGCATATGGGAAACAGACTTCTTCACATTAAAAATAAATAACCAAAACTGAGATGACAGCAAGTGGCAAAGTTTAATCAACTCATGACCTGTGTGTACAGTTATTTAAAGAAAAAAATCAACTTTTCAGAAACTTTACAAGAATCAGGTAATTTTCTTTTTCCTGATCCAATCTCATTTTCAATCCTTTGCAGATACAGAACAACATTTTAGATTTTGGTTGATTTTTGTTTGTTTTAAAACTGGTATTAGGCTTGATTTCATGAGATACTCATGATAAAAGTGACCATGCATGCTCCAAATCTATTTTATGCAAGCTTGAAGAAGCTTCAACTTATTAAAGCATTTGCTATCACACCAATTACATCAAGACGAGAGTTAATATACACACAACTGCTACTCTTGCACTATTTTAAGAGTTATGCTTTCTTGAACACACTTTTTGGAGAACACTCAATATAAAAACTCCTACCTATTAAACTGCCCTGGGACTCTACTCCCATGTCACCAGAGCAATGTTGGGAAGAGCGTTTGGGAAGTGATTCTGCCAAACCCCGGTGTAAAGTGCGTCGCCTTCGTCTCAGAGCCAGTAGTTTCCCAGAGTCTTCTATGGACTGATTAATTGCATATTCCTCCATTAGGAGATCTGATTCTGCAGTAGAAAAAATAAGGTTACTGAATTGTCAAAAAGAAAGCTGGAAAGCTGAAAAGCTTGGCACTGCAGGCAAATTGTGAGATATGCAGGATGGCAGCGAGAGGAACAAGCACATCTTCCAGTACATGAACTTAAAGGAGGTAATTGGCAAAGTACACCCTGACGTCCAGCCCTGTTCTGTTTGCTAGAGGGCACTTGGAACACTCTGCAGAGGTGGTGCACACTCAGCCCAGGCAAGATTATTCAATGCTATGTCAGACAGCAGTTGGAAGAGCACTGCAAGACCCTGTTAGACTGAGACTAGGAATTGTGTTAGACTGTAAGCCTGCAGCCATGTCTGGCCAGGCTGTGAACAGACACTCATGGAGGCTGCCAAGTGCCACTGCTTCTCTTCTCAAATGCACAGTCAAGGAAATTCTTAGAGATAAGCACATGCAGTTGAGAGTAACAGCTTTCCTGCTGCTCCTCATATTTCCTTCTAAAAGCAATTATGACGAGGTATACAAGAGCCCCTTGTTAGCCACAAGGCTTCTTTCACACCCTGGAACCAGCAGATACACTGATGACAGAAGTTCTGTCTTCAAGACTGATTAGGTGTTGCCTTTTTTTCAAGCCATTCCTCAAGGAGCCAGGTTTGACAGACACAAAAACATACACAGCAAAAGTAGCCTCCTTACTCCAGCACAAAGAGGAAAATGTCTCACCAAGTTGTTTGAAGTTTTCCTGTATTCCTCCCCAGGTGTTCTTCTCGATTACAGACTTGACAAGGCCCCAAGGCTGTTTTTTGTACTTCACTTCTGCAGAAACCCTAGCAAACAGAATGCAATAATGAAAGAGTGCTCTTCTAGGCAGCACCGTGATAGCAGAAATCTCTTATCAGAAGCAGGCCGCCAGCTTATGTCTAAAATCTGAAATACCAACTGGAACTGCTGTCGCTCTCCAGCTGGGCAGCACTTTCACTGAGGAAAGGCAAGAGACAGACAGGAGCAAAGACAACATCTCTAGCTAAAGCCTAAAAATCTGAATGTACAAATTTTTTCCTTCAGACTCATACTAGAAGACGATTTCTACCCTCTGAAGCATTCTCATTTTAATGCACATTTAAATAGGATTCAGGCTTCCAGATAATAAAGCTGTGATTTTTACTTTGTATGTGTACACATGATGTATTACATGGGCACTACAACAGCAGAAGGTGAAATCCTTTATCACTACTCATACATCAAGTGCTCACATCCTACCCTCAGTAGACAGAAATTAAAATCTGTTTTTCTATGAGCATGACAGAGGGGAAAATGACATTCCTACCTTGCATTCCTCAGGTCAAGCTAATCAATAATGCTTCCAAAATAAAAATGAATTGGACTAGCATCCTTCAGAGGAATGCTTCTAACAGCTAAATGAATCCCAAAGCTCTTTATAAAGGACAAAAGGATAGCCTGCGATTTCAGTCAAGAACTCTGACCATCCTAAAATACACATTTTTCAACTTTTAAAGTAATCTTCCAAATCAATGTAAGCCCGTTGTATTTCTAGTCTAACAAAATAACTCCTTTCAAGTAAGAGTTTCTAAGCCATATTAAGCACAGTTTAGTAAGGCCAGCTGTAACATCACCATGTGCCTTCTGTACTTATACTTGCATGCTCTGTGCACCATGTTAATACCCAGGTGTTATGTTTTTACTCTTACCCTAGGGTTGTCATGTGTCTCAGAAAAAACAAGTCTAGGTCGCAAAGAAGAACAGTGATTCACTCAAAAAAAAATCCAAAGCAGTCTTCCAAGGACCTTTCTTCCCTTCTCCTCCCCGTAGAGAGGGAGTTTGCAGTAGTTTTATAGCCTGAGATAAGCCAGAACAGAATCCAGGCTTGTTAACCTTTCCTGAGTACTGATTAAGTTTGAGATAAGAGCTCTTACTAAAGACAGCACCACTTCCAATGTTTTCAACAAATGGGAGAGGAACTCCCATATCTAGGCAGAGCGCACTTGAGTACCCTCCTTGCAAAATTAAGTACTTTCTATCTTTCCTGCACATTCCTGTGAAACCATTCTCCTCTGCAAGCCCTTAGCAAGGACATCTGGAAAACCTTGTAATAAAACATCTCAGTTTTTTCCAATTTATCCCACTCACACAGCTGCATTTGAAAACACGAGGCCGGTCAGGACCCAAATCAGTATTGGAGATGAGTTCTGCACCTCAGAGTCAACATCTCAGTTAATTTCTCACTGCATTAATGAGATCCAAGCACAGCATACATGTGACAAGAAATAAACCAAGCTTATTTCCCAGAAGAGAACCCAACATTTTCTATGCTGCTTTTTTTTCTATGCTGCTGCTAGATCTTTTACTAATCATTGACTCAGAACATCCCTGCCTTGGCTTCTCCCCTCCCCTCGTGCACCACCCAGACTCACCGTAACCGGCACTTGTGACTGGATGTGCGGCTGATGCAGTATCTGTTCACAGTGTAGAAATAATCATGGTAGGGGACATCATGGGTCAGGACCTCAGCATCCACCTGATAAGACTGACCTTTCTGGCTCTGCTTATGCAGGATCTATCATAAAACAAAATAAAAATAAGAATGTATATTCACGGTACACAAATTCCCTCCACCCCCTTTCAGCCTGAGTTCCTTAGGCTGGATCAACCAACTCAAAGTGAACTCAAGGAGAGAGAAAGCCTGAAGAACCACTATAAAAACCGGTTAAGAATGTCAAGCATAGGTGGCGTGGGAAAAGAGAAGATGCCTCCCACTAGAGCCAACATTGGCAGCAGCAGGACTTCTCCACTACCACTTCAAGTACCAGACACAAGGCTGGTCACTGCGTCATGACCACAGCTCTTCTTTGAGACCTTTCCCAAAGCGGAACTACAAAAGGGTTGAGATTGGAAGGCACCTCTGGTGCTCATCTTGTCCAAGAACTCTACTCAGGCAGGACTATCTAGAGCTGGTTGCCCAGGACCATGCGCGTAGCTTTCCAATACCTCCAAGGAAGGAGGTGCCAGAATCTCTACAGACAACCTGTTCCACTGCTCAGTCACCCTCACAGTGAAAAAGTGTTTCCTGATGTTCAGAAGGAATCATCTGTGTTTCAGTTTGTGCCCATCACCTCTGGTCCTGTCACTNCTCTACTCAGGCAGGACTATCTAGAGCTGGTTGCCCAGGACCATGCCTGTAGCTTTCCAATACCTCCAAGGAAGGAGGTGCCAGAATCTCTACAGACAACCTGTTCCACTGCTCAGTCACCCTCACAGTGAAAAAGTGTTTCCTGATGTTCAGAAGGAATCATCTGTGTTTCAGTTTGTGCCCATCACCTCTGGTCCTGTCACTGGGCACCACTGAAGTCTTTGGCCTTTGATGGTGAAGGCCTGACTCAGAATTTTTTGCACCCTCCCTTCAGATACTTCTATAAATTTTAAGATGCTCCTCAGCCTTCTCTTCTCTGGGCTGAACATTCCCAGCTCTCAGCCATTCCTCACATGAGATGCTCCAGTCCCTTCATCATCTTAGTGGCCCTTTGTTAGGCTCTTCACATCTTGTACTGGGGAGCCCAGAAGTGAGCACTGAAAGCCTTTAATTACACCTTTTCACCCTCCAATTCCTAAGAGATATCAATACTTTTCCCCACAAGTTTCGTGGGAGTTTACAGCCATCTGCAAAGGTAGAAAGCCTCTCTCATTTAATAAGCATTGGCTCAGTAATGGTGAGAGACAGCAAGCCACCCTTCGAGGTGGTCTGTTTAAACTGCAGACCCACATTCAGTTCACTGAACTTTAATCCCCAGTCAGAACTCTGACAGACCATAGAGCTGACCTCTCCCTTGCTTTAAAGGGCACCAGACAGACACACACATGCACATAGTACCTGCTTTTCAGTTGCAGTTGTGAACTTCCCACAGAGTGGATTGTTAATCGTTACAGTGTACGTCAAAGTCCTCAACTGATTGCCATTGGAGTCTCTATTCCAAGGGGTTGATACAGCATCTAGATGAGGAGCAAAGCAAAATCTCACATAAAAATTACCTGAAGGGCATGATTTCTGCCCTATCGTGTCTTAACAGTTTGAGAACAGCAATAGAGGGGGAGACAGAAAACTGGTTTTAAATAGTTGTGGGGTTTTTCCAGGAAAGGGAAATCTGTAGTGTGCTAATGAACAAAGGTGAGGCTCTGAATAGCTGAACCTGAATCTACTGAAAGATATTTGAGGGTGGAGAAAAGAATAAGCAATTAAATGAAAATGTCATTTCCCATTTCCTTAAAAGTTGAATAGATTCACTTAGCATTATCAAAAGCTTTTGCCACTTTGCCTTCCAAGATGCCACTGAATAAATATTACCCTTTTTGACTTAATTTTCTGTTCTTACAGTCTTAGTGAATAAAATTTACTCATCCAGAAAATTAAAGCCTTTGAGTATCGTTTAGGAGGATGCAATGATTTTTGCCTGTGTGCCAGCCGTACAAATTTCACTATTTCTGGGACACAATGTTATCAGAAATACCCCACAGAATGCATCAACTTAATAACCTACTCAAAATTCAGGCATTAAGGTGCAGGTTTGTGGTGCACTGAAATGAGGCTTTTATTCCAGAATGTACGTATCTAGGGAAACAGAAGTCTAGATTTAAATATCCTCTCTCATAGTGAAACTTTAAAGCTTAAAAATTCTTTTAAAGTAAGGAGAAACTTAAAATTCAACTTAGCCCTATTTAGCAATTCTCAGAGGTAAAATTTTTCAGGGTAGCTTGTAACAATAGACAGAAGGAAGAAGAGTTTATTTACCTACTATACTCCTGGAATTAAGAAACCTCTGCATGAAGTGAGAATTGGTGAAAAGGATTTCAAACATCTTGTCTGCAGTGATGTGGAAAACTCTGTTTATAAAAAGTCTCCCATAGAGATCATTGTCAGAGACAGTCTCCTTCACTGCTAAGAAAGACAGAGAGATCAGGTTAAGAACAGTATTATGAAGAACTTTTACAGTACTCTAAGCTTTATTACAGCTTAAATCCTTCTCAGGCTTGCATCAGCATTTGTTTCTAGCTCTCAGAAACCCAGTAATGATAGCAGCAAATGATCTGGTAGGTAGGTTGCCTTCAGGAACAAAGTCCAGAGTTGATTTTCAAATATACACAACTACCACCATTTCCCTGTGCAAATTGATAAACTAACATCAAAAGGTCCCATCCCTTTAGTTTTGCCTACAAGATATATTAGGGAAAGACAAAGTTAGCATAATTTTCTTCCATATGTGTCTCTATGATACAAAAGACAAGCAAGAAGCACAGTAAAACCATAACAGTTTTCTTCTTAATTGTGGCTAGTTTCAGAATTCTGCTTTTAACATTTATAACACTGGTAGTGTCCACAGTCTAAGGGACCAGGTAGATTCCCAAACAGTTCTTCCCTCCATACCTACTGAACAGGAAGACTAGAAATACCCTGCTCCATTCTGCAGTCCCCAAAAACACACTAAGGAGGCTCAAATGCCATCACCTATTTCAAAGCCACCGAGCACCCTAGTGGCATTCTGTGGCTGCAGTGCCGATCTTTGCTATTTCTGCTTCTTGGTGGTTGCTGGCATGACTCAGCTTTGTGGTTGTCTCAGCCACACTTGCAAGAGATAAGAGACAGAACTATAATCCTGGCGGGCAAGCAGTTTCCTGTGCCAACCCCGACTCAATCTGCTTATGCTTTAGAAACAAGTCAATCCTAAACTATAATTACCAACAAGGCAAACAAGCCCCGCCATCCCCACACATCACTAAAACGAAATAAGAAGCCCAAAAGCAAATCTTGCAGCAGACAGACACAAGTCAGGATGGCCAACCTTTCAACTGATACAGATGAATGCTCAGGGCTAGGAGAGGTCAGTGCCAGCCACTAATGCAAAGGTAGCCTGAATATCACGCTGTAGTTCATGAGCTGCCTACAAGCTAAAGTTTGGTATCAGTCAGTATTGATAAAGGCAAATGAAGCAGCTAAACAACCACAGCAGTCCCCAGTGAAACCCAACTCTGACTGAGCAGACTTCCTCTCTAGTGCTGCTCCTAGCCTGCTAGAAGCCTGTTAGAACATCTACCTCCAAAAAAGCTCTCTTTGATCTCATCAGGCTTCAATGTAGGACTCCAAAAGTGATGCATGAGTGCCATATTTTTGTGCAAGCACAAGAGATTTACTTCCTTCCCATGCCGTGTTCTGCTTATGCAATTGTAATTCCACACAATTATGAGATGGGACAGAAAGCAAACACACATTTCAAGAGGCCTATTTAACCAGTCAATATGCAGTCATTACAAGTAGAACACAAATTCTGCTGTGCTGAAACATTCTGCAGGAAGCCAGAAATTCAGCCTGAGCTTTCAGCTTATGCTCACTGTATTTCCTCTCCCAGCTGAGCCTAACTCTAACAAAAGGCAGGCCAAGTGAACTGTAAGTTTGACCTCATTTAATAAGACCTCAACACTACAGATCTCTCCTTTCAGAGTGCACTCCCCACATCCTCTCTTTTGCTAAGAGACAGAAAATTTCAGATACTGATGCTGACATACCCTCTGCCTACTGCGCATCAGCTGGTATGGAATCAGACAGCTGGCAATTCAAACCTAGGTACTGTGGTTGAGCTGGACGTTGACATGCCCAAGGAATCTGCTACCACTTAAAAAAAGTAAAGACCCAGACACATGATCAAGCCACCAGATAAGCCTCAGATCAGCTTTGTCAGCTCTTTGTATATGTCTTAGCAAATACAAGATAACACAAGCTACCTCTGCCCCAGTGAGCCTGAGCTAAACAACACAACTTCATGCTCACCTGAAATGCCTGAGGACAGCTACTATTTTTCTGCTGATGGAAGGTAATTTGATAAGCCAGGGCAACTTGTGGTATGCACAAAGCCCATGCATTATTACCTTAAGGTGCAGATCTTGCTACCAAGTTATTTACTCTGAGTCTATCCTCTTTCTAGTGAGTCTGAATAAAGAGCACCCACAGGTGTATATAAAACTTCCTGTAAGTTAATTTACCTACACTATCTCTATATAGTCATGTCTCTAATAAGGAACAGTCAATGAAGTGCTAAGTGCATGAGAATCTATTGAGAAATATGTTAAAATCCTTCTCAGCTCTTGAAAGAAACAAAGTTGGGTTTTTTTAAATGTTGTTAGCACATAAAGCAATAATTTTCAGGAAATCCAAGCTAAAACTGGGTTTATGTATCAGGCCCATCAGCTACTTTAGATGCTAGGATTGAAACAGAAATCTCCAGTTCTCCAGAAAAACTGGAAACCTTTTGGACAATGAGTCTGGAAGGTGCATGTATGCATAAATTGTGCTAGGAGTTCCATATCTGTGGAAGCAAGTAGCTGGATACACCAAGAGCTTGACAAGCTTCAAGTCACTTCCATCTGGGCTTCTCAAAATTTATCTGTGGAAATCCTAGATGAAGCAGCGAGCATAAACAGCAGCATAGCAATAAGTACATGTACACTTTGTACACTTGCAGTTTGAACAGAACAGGCAGCTTTAACCACTTATCTCTGCTACAAATGAAGATGCATGTTTGTCTGCTGTTTTGTTTAACTCACACAGGTAAACTTGTATCTGCCTTTATTTTTCACAACAGTAGAGAAACATGAAGCATTTTGACTAAAACTGGTTTTGAATGCTCTTTATTAACAAAATGTTTTGTGCAAATACAGAGATATAAGTCTAGCGCCTTCACTTTCAAGTGCTGTTCTAACCCCTTAGCAGCATACTATTATCAACACTAACTCTCTTAACCTGGATCCATTTATAGCTGAATTGGAGCTGTCCGCTAAAAGAACATGAGATTATTCTGACTTGAGGTAAGGATCCCTAGGGACCCAAAACCACAGGAGTAAACGTATTACCCAGAGTGTCCTGGTTCAGCCTAACGACAGCAGGTCTATTCCCTTCCCTACTGTTGCCTTGCACTTCATAGGGTCATTTTCATCACTGCAAGGCAAGCTGTGAAATAATGTTTGAATACAATACCATTATGCAGCACTGATGGCAGAGGTTTAAAGACATCTGCAGTGCAAAAAAAGAGACAGAAAATGGGGGGGAAGGGGCAGTAAGAAAAACACTGTTATTAAAATTCCTATCAACAACCAACAGCAAAAAGCTAAACACACACCACCAGCAAATTAAGAAAGCTGAACCAGTAAGTGCAGAGGCTATCAAACAAATTAAGAAGGCAGCTGATTTTTCCACTCCACAGAGTTGGGGGAGGATCAGGATTTTAAAAAAGTATGTATGCACCGTTGAACATTTCTATACTGCTGGGGATGGGGAAAAAATTACACACTGCATGAAAGATACGTAGGTAGGAGCTTTTAACCAGATACACCTGAAATCAAGTGAATAAAACCAATTCCTAGAAGGGAACATGTTCCAGACATCACCTATTTAAAGACTGTATCAGCAGTATTAACCATTTTCAGAGAACTCTCCTGTACTTTCTACACAGAATTAACTTGGGGAGGTACTGAGTGAGTATTTCACAATGCTAGCTTTCTCCAGTTCACAAGATAAAAAATCCCCACAACCTTTTGCCTTCAGGTGACTCAAACAACTATCCTCCAAAACCCAAAGTAATTTTTTTTTTTTCATCAAAATACATCCTTTTAGTATTTTGATTAAAATGCCAACAAGATAACAGGGCTACTCTTCCTTATATACACCATATATCCAAAATTTTGTATTGGGGTGGGGAGGGGGACAACTAACACAGGGCTGAACCTTATTTCAGCTATCCTGTATTTCAAACACTGTATGCCCTATATACCACTATCTGCAAGCAAAGTCAAGCCTCTGCTGTGCCCATCTTACAGCACCACGGTACAGGCAGTTATGCTCTCCTGCAGATCACACATTCAAGGTGGTTATTAGAACACACAGAAACAACACAGTAAGTCTGTCACGTTACACAAGGACAGCAGAAATGTATGATCTCCCTGTATATGGTAAAGCCTTCTAGCAGAAAAGACTGCTTTTCCAGTATCCTGCTTCCCCTTCTTTATTTGAAGTATTTCATGCTGCTGAAAACAAGCATTGAAAACAAAGAAACAAACTACCCTATATACTAAAGAGTCATTTGAGGAAATGAAAAAGATCTCTTGGCCCTGTGTTGGAAATACATATTCTATGCTTGAACTAAAATCTCTTTTCTGAAATTCAGAATTAAGGCCACAGATACTAATGTTTAGCTTAGCCAAAAGTTTGTCATGGCTCAGGATTTATCCTCTGATTTATGAAACTGGACAAAAACACCAAGATGCAGGTCAATAGGCCAGTGGTGCACAGTAGGATGCAGACCCCCCATCCCCAAGGTGAGAACTGTTTAGGACAAGAGAATTAATGTTGTGAAGAACAACAGTCTTGAGCTTGCCCCTCACCTTATTTGCCAGGACACCTCCATGGGCAGCCTGAGTATGAGCCAGAGGACACAAGAGAAATTAATCGCATGGGTAAACCTTTGCCATGTAGGAAAGCTAGTTTCGTTTGCGTGAAGGAATTCACCTTGTAAAAGTGTGGGGCAACTGCAACAGAAAACAGACAGAGAAACAGAAGAAAAAAATTCTAAGCATGAAGATTCTGAAAGAAAAGATTAATGTTGTGAGTCTAGAAAATCCTGCTCTAAATAAAAGACTAGTCTTGGGGAAGGGAAGAGAAAAGCAGCATGGAGTCAGTTGTCTTTTTATTAAAGAGACATCTCCAGTTTAATATGCTCTATTTATTCAACATCACTAACACAGGCATGACAGGGAATATTTACTGCTATCGTTTAGGCAACTAGCAGCAAGAAAGACAACAGGACTACTTTTTAACCAGTTTCTCTGGAGACCTTTGCCATAAAAATAAAATCCAGAGACAGAAGAGAGATGTGGTTATAGGAAGATAGGAAAGCTGCAAAATATCTAAAATATCCAAAGGCCAAAACTTTCTGCTGCTCTAAAAGATACACCTGTGAAAGAGTAAATTAATTTGTGAAGCTTGTTAGGTGAGTAGGAGTATGGCATAAACAACAGCCTGTTCAAGTAGGTATAGTCACAAAAATGATAATGACTGACATGCATTGAGTTGAATCTTAACTCAAGCCAACACAGAAACACTGTGGGGGAGCAAAAGCAAAGTTAATTGAATATAAAGTATATCCTCGTGCAAAAATCACAACTCGAAGGCAGCCAATTCAACCCATAACTCTGAAAACTTTCCTCGACACCTCAGTGATCCACACATAAAGACACCTGCAAACAACTTTAGTTGTCAACCCTGAAACAACAAGGTACAAAATTTCTCAGTGAGACTAAGAATTGGCCTCAATTAACTGAACTGTTCTATTCCGTGCCAACAAGTAATGGAGTAAGTTCTCTTTGCACATGAAAGAAATACACAGCTGCTACTGAGCACAGTACTACTGCTGGGCTTTTCTGTCTTTCATTTGCTCACCACCATATAACCTTGGAACCAATGCAGGTTGTGCACACTTTGTTTCAAAGGCATTTACAGAATGCAAGATTCGGATATTACAGAATATCCACCAAAGATCATTGAGTTGTCTGAACAACTACAGCCCCCTGGCGCAGAAAACTTCCCCAGGGTAAGTGGAAAGCTCACCATAGAAAGTGAGAACTTGTCAGGGGCTACTGTGGGACCACAGGACAAGCACCCACAGACCTCAGCACAAGTCTGTCATCCAGGTAACTGAGCTTCTTCTATCTTGTATTGGGTAATGAGATATGAGTTATGAGGTTGGTATATTAGGATCCATTAAGATACTGTTTGCACAGAGAGTGTAATCTGCTGCAAGATATCCATTAAGGTTTTTCATCTTCAGATCAGATTCACAATATGCACAATACTCTTCCTGAAAGCTGGGAAGTTGTCTTCCCAGGGGTTTCACTAAGTTCCTCAGCTTACACCATCAATAACAATGAAGACCATAAGCCTTAAGAAAGTAGACATGTAAAAGAAGGGGGAGTTGGGGGCATCTTTCAGAAACTTAAGAACAGTCTGAAATATTTTCCCTCAGTTTCCAAGAAATGCAAAGGACAGAAAGAGACATCTTTGAAATTAACAGCACCCCACTGTCAAGAAACTTTCTTTAGTTTAAGCTGTTAGCAACTCTCTACCCACCAAAAGAGAAAAACCACAATTTGGCTTTTTTCATTCTAAACACCCAACAACTTTTTTTTTCCCCCCAGAAACTAAGATAAAAACCTTTTTGCTGTAATTCTGTTAAACAAATAAGCAAACGACTTTCATAAGATCAGGAAGTTCTCTTTCTCCACAAGTGAGACGGAACACCAAGTCATGTAGTCTTACAGATCCCAGCTGTTTAAGAGATTTACCTTCTTCACTATCTGAGGCACTGCTCTTCTCTGGAAGATTTTCATTCTCATTAAGGTCCAAGGACTTTTCTAAAGACCTGCTCCTAACTAGCTTAGCAGGTTTTCTTTCTGAGGATGGAAGAGGGTTCTTTATTTGCTTCTCACTTGGGGACTCCTCCACCTGAAACAACCAAGAGAAAAAAAAAATAGCAGTAATCAGAGACCATTAAAAAAAAAACACCACCAAAAAAACCAAAAGAGAAAGTTACTCTAAAAAAGACAGCCATACAAAGAAAGCCACAAGTTCTATCTACTCAATTACCACACAGTCAAGCACTAATTTCTCCCTTGTTCCTCTACCTCAGCTTTCTACCTCTTCCCTTTATTCAAATATTTTACTAAACCCCAGTAACAAGGAACAGACTTATTTATATGTACCGTTGGTACCAAGAGCTGCCTTATATGGGACACTCCCCTTGCACCCATCTGCAGTTTCAGTCCCTTCCCTTCTTCAACACTAGCATTTATAAATTCATTAACCTATCACAGATTTACTTGGTATTCATCAGGTTAGTTTTTTCCTATCAGTTTAGCAAGGGTCCAACAACCCAGAGGGGAAGCACAATCAAACAGGCAGGGCCCTCCTCTTTCAGCAACATTAGATTATTCCAACTACATATTTGTAAAGTTCCTATTTTGTAAGACTCAATCACCCTTTGAAAAAAGAAGTTTTAAAATACCGTCTAGAGCCATCCTACCTATAAAATGTTGCTTCTCAGAAACAAAGCAATGGAGTTTCATTTGCCATCTCCAATATATAAGCAGAAAGGAAATCCCCCAGAACATCAGTCACTGAATCAATGACGCAGCTCTTAACCTTAAGCAGGAACTGTCAGCTAAGCATATATGCCATTGCACACTTAAAGAAGTAAATCTCCAGGAAAACTGCATGGTCAAAGTTTGTGTATCTCAAAATGCCACCCAAAAAGCTTTGAATCGGTTTTCATTCTAAACCTCTCCTCAAGGCCCCACTGCTGCCAGTGGAACACGTGGGATCAAGAGCAGTACAAGCCCTGGAAGCCCAAGTGCGTGGACCATAGTCAACATGATCAGGCCTCCTCAACTGAGTTGTTCTGATTCATCTGCAAAACGATTATCCCTAAAGATTATTCAGCACTGACTCAATAAAGCAAGAGCATCTGCTGCCTGAACAGTAATCATGTACTTCCTGTACTTCTTGGTTTTTTCAAAATAAAAACCTGTTACTCTTTTTGTGCAACCAAGGGCCATTAGGAGGAGGTAGGTGGCTGGAAAACAGAGACAGGCATCAATCTGACTGCAGTATAAGCAGACAAAAATACTCCTTCAAGATCAAAAAATTAAAAAGGAAGACTAAATCAGAAAAACAGATCAGTTAACAAATGCTCCTATTGAGAGGAGCTGCCATGTAAGTTATACTCAGTCACACAACAGGATCTAGGACAAAACCAACACTAAATGTCAAAATACTCTACCAATACAGATGGGAGCCAAAAAGGAGCTAGTTGTGATAGAACAGCCTAAAAATTGACACACTGATGCAGCACAAACCCAAGGAACTCTCGTAATATTTTGACAACAATTAGAGATCTAGTGAACAAGTAGAGTTCCCACCAGCAGCATAAGAGCAGCCCACTATGCCATGAGCAGAGCAGGAGAGTCAGGCTCAAGTCAGAAGACAAAAGCAGCAACTCCTAGAAAAAAAGCTTTTTGCGATGTCATGGAAGAAGAGATTCAAGCTGGGGCTTTTGGAATAACTGATCAAGTTTAACACAGATTTCATGGGGTTTTGGGTTGGTTTGTGTTTGTTTGGGTTTCTTTCACACTAAAGGGTAGAGATTTTAAGATCTGTCAGCTGGAATTAAAGACGCAGAATTTCTTCCCTATTGTACATTTATCTCTTGAGCTACTCCAGTATTGCTAAGCTCAGTGCCAAGGCTTTTTTTTGTTTTAGCCTGTGAACAGCAAGCTCTGGGACTGGAAGGCCTCCCTACAAGGGGCAGAGGGAAGATGATCGTTGCAAAAATAGGCAACAAGGTGGTTCCCACATTCACATGTACTGAGAGGCAGATGAGCCATGACTGGTGTTCCACACAGACTTTCTTCAATCAACTACAGACAGCCATTAACAACTTTTTTTTTCAAGATGGGCCAAATTCAAGACCCAACCCTCCACTACTCAGATCTTCCTCTTACGAGTAACAGTAAAGCCTGTTTCCCTCCAGTCTTTGGAAGGTGGTTAAGTGTGCTTTTGTGTCATCACTGTGATGGCTTCTGATAAATACATTCTAAGCACTACTGCCTCCTCCTATTGCCCTTGTGGTTCTACAAAATATGCTGCAATCCTGGGGCTGTGGAGAGAGCATGGACATTCTTGAGTAATGCCAAGTGACACACACAGCTGAACAAAAACATTGTGCATTTTAGCTACCCTGAAACAGTCAACTAGTTTAGTTACACATTTATCAAGACTGCACTTTTACGCTATAATTAAAAGACTTTTCAGAGGCAATTTATTCAAGGGAGAATCCCGGCATTTTTACAGACCAAATCCCCAGGCTTTCCTCCCTACCAAGATGCCAAATTAGATTTAGCACCTGCAAGAGACATCTCTGGGTGTGGCTTCTTTTTCCAGGCATAGCAATTATTTTTAAATGGCTTGTTCCTGTGCAAATAAGACTTACAAGTCCAAACTAAGGCTACCTGTGTAGATTTTCAGTTATCCCAAACAGCCCAAATTTCAGCAGCATCCTCAGTTCTCTCACGCCTCCCTTACAACTCCCCAAAAATCTTGTTTTATACTGCTAGGGTTTCCATGAGGAATACCCATCACTCAAGTAACTAAGCTTTTAACATCTGAGAAATATCAATATTGTTTGATGGATATGAGTGTCTAGCCATTAACTTGGATTTTGGCAAAACTATTTAAACCCTACTTAACCTCCAGATCACTTTTAGCAAGTGACAAAAGTCAGAAGATTTATAGGGTAGTAAAAACTATTAAAATAATCTCCTTTCTTCCTTCCCCAAATTCTCCAAAGCAAAACTGGCAATTAGGTACCCAGCCCTAGTAAAGTTTATAAAATGCATTAGTGGTTTATTTTCCTTTCCAAGCTCTTTGGGATATCTAATAACCCAAAGAGAAAATATCTGCAACTTTTTAGGACTACAGTTGCACACAGGAGTCCCAGAAACAGTGCTAGACACTGTTTCCTTCTCAGGTATCACTACTAATGCACCTGCTGTCCCCACCAGCCAAACACGTTCACAAATTCATACAACATGAATGAACACGAGTGAGGCATTCATCCTTGTTCAGCTGAACTAACCCAGGGCATTAAGGTAAAATTCATCCTTACTATAGCAAGCTTGAGGTTTTCCCCTTCCTTCTGACGCATTTCAACAGATTTCAATAAAAAAAGGTTTCATATATTCACAACAGCAGACTAACTGAGGCCAAGGATGACAAAGCGTAACTATCCTTTTATATACCTTATGTATAAGAGAGACAGTAATATAAGAGGAGATCTTTTCAAATGACAAATAGCACAAGCAAGAAAGCATTGGAAGTGACCAAGGCATTACTTTTAAAAAGCACTTGGATAAAAAACAAATATGCTGTCCTTAGGAACTGGATAAGAAAAACCAGGTAATTTTGTTTTTAAGGGAAAACAAAAACCAGACCAGGGCACAAGCCTCAGCATTCTAGCCAGGTTGTGCTGCAAATTAGTGACAGAGCATTGCTGCAGCTCACACCAACAGTTTCTCTTATACAGAATTTTGCTCATTTTCAAATTTAAGAAACATTCTTGACTTCTCAAAGACTTCTTTAGAAGTTACAATCCCCATTCATCCTATGCTTACAGATACACAAGTTAAGCAGATATGCTTATCAGCTACAAACAGCAAGAAAGGCTGTGTCAGCACTTACTCCTGGCAGCATGTGTCTGTTGAGTGACTCTCCTTCTGTTTGAAGCGTGGGCTCGCGAACTAAACCAATCATTTTCGGTAGTTTTTCATCTCTTTCTCCAGAATCATCACAAATGCTGGATCTGTCCAAAGCAAAAGGGAAGACATCCTTGGAGATATATGCACTGAGAAATCCAAGAAAGCATCTCGCTTGATTTTTGCCTTCAAAACATGGCTGTTCAGATAATATTAAAAACTAATAACTCATTCTTTCCACATCCAGCTCATTAATGTTGAGCCATTTTCCTCATTCCAGCCCTCTCAGAAGATTCAGCTTCTGATCATAAGGCTAATAAAACCAAGCACTGGTGAATCAAAGAGAAAGTGAGTGCTGTGGGAAATGAGGAAACAGATATAGCTTATAACTAATCTGTAAGGAAAATGTTTTAAGAAAGTGTCAGAAATTTTTTTTTCCTACATCCCTTATTCCAAAGTTGCAAAGTTGTGACTTTTTAACAGAAAAACCCAAAACGTAACAAAACCACCAAAAAAACCAAGCAAGCTGGAAACAAAAACCAAATCAATCAAACAAAAAACAAAAAAAAGACAATCAGAACATATTTAATAGGACATCTTTTGAAGCCTGCAATGAACTCAAGACATTTTTCTCACAAACATACTCAGATAACACAGGATTGAGGAGACAAATTACACTGTTCAGTTTTGTAGAGTCATGCTTATTTACACAGAGATATGTAAAGTGATGTTATTAGATTGACACTGACAGGTCATAAATCAGTTCCCATTTGTTAAAAAAAAAAAATCAAGGAAACTCTTTTTAAAAAAACACATCATTATTATGACAATTATTGCAGCTTATTATATTATTATTCCCGTTTCTTAATTCAAGCTCAGGACAACACAAAAATAAGATATCAGATATCAGGAGAACAAGGCAAAACAAGTATGTCTCCACAGAGGACAGGAAGAAAAAAGTGCCTGAACCACCAATATAGCTCCATTCTATCCAAACCTTCCAAACTGTTGAAGGGCATACAGGTGCTGACTAGGGACCAGCATGTGAAAATGCTGCTATTTAAGCTACCCTATGCTGATCCCCAACCAGATCCAGGGAGAACAAGGTCTTCCTCTCTCCTCTTCTAAGAGGTCTCAGCTGCACCGATACTGTTTTAGAAAATTCATTCAGTTAAGTTTTTATGCATGCTCAGTCTATGCAGTTCAAACCTCTGGATCCTTTTACCGCAGGCTTAACCTTTCTGGTAAGGCTACAGCAGCTCTTTAGAAACAGAGTTTCTAAGCAAGAGGACGCTGCCTTCTCCCCAAGTGTTTTAATAGGCTGTACAGCCTCTCCTTACCGAGACTGCCCGTTGTCCTCAGATGATGAGTGGAAGCTCTCCATCTCCTCGCTGTTCAGGCCCAGCTCAGAGCCATAGCTCTGGTGCACCAGCTGCCAGAATTCCTGCTTGGTCAGCTTCTGAAACAAAGCGACCTAGTCAAGAACCACAGTATGGGACAGTAAGGCACTGGAGGAAAAACAGCAACAAGTTTGAATTACGCCACAGCCTTTAACCTCAATTCTGACAAGGACCAGAGGCATTCAGGTATCACATTCCAAGATTGGGTTTCAGCATTTTGGGCAACTGTACTCCTGTCTGCTCTATACTCCCAACCCATTGCTGTTCAACCAATAACACCAGGTGTAAGAAAAATCGTCATTTTAAGAGAAGCCACTACTTGCTTCTTCATGTCACCAACATTTTCACAGATACCCTCAAGTTACCTCCCTCTTGAATTTCACTTGATACGGCACAAGATCAGTAAGTCCCTCTTTGATCCTGAACAAACTGTTGAATAGACACCTGCCTGTTTCCTGAGGATGCTCAGAGTACTTGACAAATTGTGAGAGGCTAGCATTTCAGTCACTACACTGGTGTCTAGGTCAGCCAACCGTCCACTTTGCCAAGGTGGGACAGGAGGTCCTCACTTTGTACCACCAGCACCCTCTTAATGAAAAATAGTTGCTTTTCTTCAGGATTATCTTGACTCACCACTAGCTAAGTCTTCTCCTTCTCTACAATATCTCTATCTTCTTCCACAAATGCCCACAGCTACTGGCACACATTTAAGTTCTCTTAAATCGTCAGGAAAGCTTGGAGGTGAAAGCAGTATGACACACTCATATCTGCAAAGTAAGCAATGAGTTTCAAAGTCCACCTTGGCTGTAAAGGGCTGGGGGGGGGGAACAAAAAAGAAAAAAAAAAGAGAGAGAGAAAGAAAGGAAATAAAAGGCTTTGGTATTTAACCGAGCTCAGAGAGCAATACTAGTGATCTTAAAACAGGAGACACCACACTGGAAAATGTGCCTCAGCCACCATCCATATTGATCAAGGGAACAGGACTGTGCTAATGAGGCAGTAACACAAGTAGTGCTTACTATTTGCATGAAATGATGACATTAAATACCCATGCATTATTTAAAGGGCCTTTAAATTATCCTCTCCACCCGCTTGCTTCACCTGTGGAGTGTTACAGTACCCGCAATTTTAGACAGACTCAGCGGAGCTGACCCGCACGCAGGATGTAAATGCGCGCCCGCAGCAGCCCCGGCGCTCCGCGGGCTGCCGGCACTCACCGCTCCCCGTGCCCCGCTGCGTGACCCACCTGGCGCGTCCCGCCGGGCAGCGCCGCTCCCGGGACAGCCCCGGTCCCACCGGGAGCCGCCGCCGGCGCCGCCGCGCTCCCACTTCCTGCTGGGCGGCGGC
>VZRO01000431.1:52547-63273 GCA_013397915.1 Daphoenositta chrysoptera | reverse complement strand
GGCCCGGGGCGGGACCGGGGCAGTCCCGGCCATCGCCGCCGGACCGGGCCCCAGAAGGGTCCCGCTGAAGAAAACCCGCGCCGCATCGCATCGCATCGCATCGCACCGCACGGGAGCCGCTCCCCCCGAGCACCTGGGCAAATACAGCCCCACTCGGGAGACGAGGAAGGGTTTTTTCCCGCAGGTATTTTCCAGCACAACACAGTTTCGGGCTTTTAGAAAGCAGCTGGCAACAAGCGCCCTATTGACAGAGATCAGTTTCAAGGTATTTAATCCTAGCGAGAGCAAAGTAAACATTAAAACACAAAACACACAGCTATAAAGCAAGGGTCATAGCAGCTAATGCCAGCCTCCCCCTGCACGGGAGCTCGTTCTAAAGAGCAATGCACTGCTGAAACACGTGCATTCACTTACAGCTGGCCTTACTTTCCCCAGGCATGCTGTCCTTTGGAGCAATAAATTCATAACCACAAACAACTACCTACAGCTGTTCTTATTAAATGGCCAAAAAACAGGGGCAGGCATTACATGGTTTCAAAATACGACTGAGGTGTATCTTTACCTAGCACACCTTCCAACCAGGAATCAAAGGACAGAAACAAAGCCATTTTAATTTCTGTTGCCCAATATTGCCAATGCCTTTATTTCCAGTCATAATGGCACAGAGGTGATGTTGCTAATTAAGTTCACTGGTATGTTCTCTTTATGGGCAAACCAGACTGCCCTTGTACAGTCAGCTCAGTAGTTTGAGGAAAGCAGAGAAGCTTTCCAGCATCTATAAAGGAATCTATAAAGCTGTTTCCTGTTGTTTTGTAAAGCCAATGTTACCAACTTCTGCTTCTAAAACAGGATTCTTGCACTCTGCTCAATTACTCCTAGCTCAGCTAGATATAATGAGTTCTTAATGGTCACAAGCCAAGATCAAACAAGCCTTGCTTTATTTTATCAGAAAGAGTCAGTTCTGAAAGCAGAGAAGGGCATGTATTTTCTGGGTCAGACTTCTGCTTCTGAGAGGATGGCTTACAGAAAGAAGCTCTGAAGCTTGAAAGGCTAAATCTGAACATGAATTACTTTGCCCATTCAAGGTGATGGTCTACACTGGGTTTTTCCTCAGTTCTCTTTGTATATAAAAACAAAGGCTACAAGAAGCAGCTGGGATACACTTCTGTCTTTTCAACCAGTGCACAGATCATCAACATTTTGCTTCATGCCAGACAAAGAGGTGTCATGGCATAAGCAACACTACAAAATACCACTGACAGAAGCAAAGCTGCTGATTTTTACCCCCTATGGACAAGTGCAGAAATAAGAACAAGACATGCCATACAGGTCGACTCAAGAGACAACCCCCACCACACGCCACACTCCTGCCAGGCAACTCTGATAACAGAACTCTGATTGTTTGCAGAACAGGGGAGGGAAACAGCAAACTCACCCTCTAATTGCCCAAACATGAAGCTCGGAATCAAACCAAGCCTTCTTTCATCTCTAAAATTAATCTTGTTGTACACAAAGGTGCAAATAAACATCTCTCTTTTCACAACCTTCCCTGAGAAACTGCTGGGGAAGGCAGAACTGCTGTCCTGGTAGATGTTTGCCACAAGAAGCCCAGCTGATCAGAAATTCTGGTCCCTTCTCACACCTCTAGACTTACCTGCTACAATGTCTCCACAGACAGGTGCAAATCTCTACCCAGCAAAGCGTAAGAAGAACAATAGGAAAATAAATCCAGCTCTAAGGAAGAGGACTCACGGGAATTGAGACCAATTAAGTTAAGATCTTGTTCCATTAGAAATAAGGAGTGCTGTGTTTGTTTGGGATTTGAATGACCTGCCTAATTACATTTTAATTTGTTCCTTCTCCCTTAAACTTGAGGGATATTTGACACCCATAAGGTTTAGGAAAATAAAGCAAAACTGTAAATGGCACTGCTCTTATTGTCAATAGCAGCCATGAATAAACTTCTTGTACCAATCTGGAAAGCTCACTGCAAAAGAGAATTTTTGGCTGATTTTATAAACTGATGTATTATTGAAAGCTGCAGTGGATGTGGAAGCAGCTATCTGTTTTATCAAGACCAGCCGGTGTCATGTCTCTTCCAGACCTGCATTAATGATTCCTTATTTTCCATGATGCTGGATCATTTAAAAAACAATGGCAAGGTAAAAGCCTACAAGACTCACTCTGAGCACATTTTGCAACAGGGAAGGGGGGGGGGAAGTGGAATTTTCCTTCAAAGAAAAAAGTCTTTACATGGACATTTAAAGAATAAAAACCCTAAGAAAGGCCCATCGTAAGAGGAAAGTACCCACTGATTCACAGAGGAACTAAAGTTGAAGGGCACCAAAACCACTGTAGTATATTCTCAGCAAGGTCTGAAGAAATTATGAGCTAGAGAATTGTAACTCAGCTAAAGGGGACCAGGAGTCCTGTCACAACAGTGGTGCAAAGCTGGAGGAGAGCATGTCGACAGACAAGTAAGATTGGGCACAGAATAACATGTAACCATTTACCGGTTTCCTTGCACAGTACAAGTCATTTCTGAAAGAAAGGCAGACTTGTCAAAGGACTGCTTGTTCAACCATCTAGGACACACAATACTTGGGAGGGACAAGGCAGAACGGCCACCAGATGGAGATCTGGGAAAGGGGATGAGGCTAACCCCACGGAGAAGTTTTACAGGTGGTGAAAGCTTAAGGTGTATCAGGTAAAGCAGACAGGTCACTCTTCAGAGGTGAGACCTCATAGCACAAAATCTATGCCCATGAAGTCTTGAAGAGGCCAGTTACTGAAAATTACCTCTGCACAGATATGATTTGAAGCAAATGCAATTCCAGTGCCCTGGGTCCAAATCCTGAAAACTGGGGATTATTCACCATCAGGTGGCACAAACCAGCACTGTGACACCTATAGTCAATTATACTTCTGATGACAACAGAATTACTTTAGTTCATGATTTAGTGGTTCAGTGTCATCTCCAGGTGTAGCAGATGTGCTCCAGAATATAACCAAGCTATTCACAGGCTTTAAAACATTTAGCTATTTGCAGAGGAAACATTAAAAAAAACAGCTCCTTTTGGAACTGGTTCCAGGGTAAGATTTTTTTTTTTGTCAAAAGCCTTACGAATTCTAATGGCATCCCTTTGATCAGGAACACCAAGCTTCACATACTCAGGCACTGCATACCACGGCAGGGCCTCGTGTATGAGATCTTTTTCAAATGTATGCTGGTCCTGACATTGGGGTGGTGGGGAGAAAACAGCAAACTGCTTGAAAACACCAAGGGCTCTCTTTTAGTATTAGTTCAGTAGACAGCTGCCACTGTAGTGGAGTCAGTGGATCCAGCTCTAGCAACTTCAATTTCTACTTTCAACTCCATAGTGCCACTCTATTGCTTGATCTAGTAAAGAATATCATAAAGAAGGCTGACAGGTGACTCAAACACATTCTAGCAGAGAATCAGAAGTCATTACTACGTTGCAGAAGAAGGAGCTCAACCTAACAAAAATCCTGTTTTAATAACAGCTCCAAACATACTACGTTAAAAAGCCCTACATACACCTCATGACAGTGTTCCATTTTACAACTGATAACTCCAAGCAGAAATTCTCATAAATAGATTTATCATACTTCAGTGAGGATGCAAGCAAGCTAACAGCATGATTTGATAGAAATAATAAGGATAGTTCCCAAGCTACTCAAATGCACAGGTTCCTAAAACCTGCTGGCTTAATTAATCTCATCTTGCATGCAGTTCATGCCTCCTGCTTTCTTATCTATCCTTTAGCTACTGCTCTACAGTCAAAAATTGATCCTAATGTGACACTCATTTCAGTGTCACAGAGTAAAAACGCACAAGAAAAACTAATACTGATCAGTACAAAGCTTGTTACCTCTGTTTCAGCCCTAGAATAAGTTTGTACACCTGAATGTCCACAGATGGACCCTGCAGGACCACAAACTAATCAACTGAGTAACATAAGTGTCATTTCTGACAAATTTTGCACAATGAAAGAAAGCAAGGCTACTTCCAGTTGCACATTCCAGTCAACAGGTGACATAGTACATTGTGGCTGGATTCAAGACAAGATGGTTACGCAGTTACAATTATAGTATTTGATTTGAGGGACCAGAGACTTGCAAGAAACATTGGTTTTGCCTTTAATAGCACTTCCCTTTATTTTCAGCTCTTGTTTTGACAAAAAGTGCCTCTAGTCTGCCCTAAAATTCATCTAACCAAAAAAAAAAGTGTAACTACTCTGTGTAAGTAGCACAATAGCTTTAAACCTTTGGGGATCATTGCAGCATTATATTTGGATATTTTAGTGTGCAATTGCAACTGTGTTAAAATATTTAAACAATGAGAGCCATAAACAGGAAGGAATTGGTTTACAAAAACTCTTTCTTACAGTGATGTTCTGCAGAAGTGTCGGTCCATTTTTAGTAAGAAGATTAGCTTAAGTATCCACAAACTGCAATATAAATCAAGCTAACTAGCCAAAGTTGCCGAAATACACTTCCATATCATACAGTCTGCCTTTGTTGCATTTATTCAAGGTCAGCAGAGTTGTAATGAGTTGGCTGGCAAAGGTTCAGCTAACTTATCTGAGAAGGAGTTTTGGCCTTTTTCCTTGAAAGTTCACTGAGAAAACCTCTTGCTTTTTTGATCACAAATTAGGCACAGAAAATGAGAAGCGAATGCATATCAATTTAGTAACATATGGTAGAGCTGGTAGTGAAGAGATGCATGCAACCTATATGCAAAGACAAAATGCTTCCTCAATGGCAGACTTGTAGGTGGCAGTCTAAGAAGGAAAGGATGAGAATTTCATCTGTGATCTAAAGTATGAGGAACCAAAGCAGAACATCAGAGTAGAATTCTAAGTCAGAAGGGAAAAGCTAACTTCAAGTCTCTTATTCTCCAGGGGCACATCTGTATACACTATAAAAAGATTATTTGGTTGCTTAACCACAGGTACTAATGCAGACAAGCTTACCTTATCCAGCAACACATTCTGCCACAATCGGAAGATACTGAGGTAGCTTCTGTCTCTTGCACTGAATGACGTGAAGAAAAACTGCAGAAGAAAACAAGGTAAAAAACAAGCTCACATGTAGCTATTTTCAAGAGTCCCAGAATGCTTCCTTGTTATCTTGAATATCCCAAGGTTATCAGTAACAGCCTCCTTTCACATTCAACAAACCTGGGGTCATATTCCTCACATTCCACATTTTGTATCACTTTCAGTGACTATGTTCCCCAACGTCCACACAGTATATAAAGACACTTGCTGTTCTGCCCATGTGACTACCCTTGGCATAAAGGAAGAGCTCTTCCTCAACTAATTACACACTTTAATTTTTCCCCCATTTGCAAATAGGAGGTTAGAAAAATCAGAAATGCATATGCCCGTTTCTTACAGGCTGCAGCTATTTCCATTCTTCTGACACATATGCCTTTTACTAATGTTTTCACACAAGATAATGTGAAATCAAATTAATTAAAATAGGAGATAAAATTATATGCATCATTTGCAGTATTAAAATCTTTCCCATTGGAAAGTTGGGGTTTTTTTAGCAAAGAGGTCTATCTCCTTTGTTGATGAATGTTAATACTGGATAAATTGAGAGGGAACAGCCAAATATGAGGAATCACAGTTCCTTCACAAAGAACAGCTCCAGGCTCACTGTAAAAAGCTATTTTCTGTTCTTTGACAAGAATTACTATTTTCAAGGCATTTATAGAAGAACTCATCACAAAGTGTGTTGCACATAAAAGGACTATGCATCATGCTTTTCAGTTTTTCAAATACACACTCAAAAACTTCATTTCCCAGCACATGTTCTGGGGTAAATTTCTCCATGACTTGACATCCATGACATCACAGTCCTTTTGTTTTCTGTAGTTTTCTTCCAGGAGCACTTGAAATCCAGTGACTTTTATATTTTTCCTGTATGAAGAATACACATTCGGAATTCATGCCTTGAATTTTAGTTTTCAAATAGTTTCCCTTTGAACAGGTGAGAAACTCTTACTTTCTGGTTACTGTATCAACACCTCTAAGGGATTCTGCAATCAAACTGGAGTTGAATTATCAAGCCAATATGCACATGCACGAAGTCTGCCTTCTAATCCCAATCACATGTAAACATTTGACAGGGAAGTTACTTATGCAAATACAGACTGGAACAAGTGCTATGTTCTGGACTCTATCATTTAGCAAGAAGATATTTATAAACAGATTTTCACCTTCTCTCCTTTTGTTGCTATTTGTATGGCATTTGGAATGAGACGAGCAGTCTTCTCCTTTGTCATGAAAGTGATATCCTTCAAAGCAATAGAAATCTAAGCAGAAACACATTTAATAAGACATAATAAAAATAACTTATGACTAAGAAGTTACAGAACATGCAAGAGGAACTCTAACCCCAAACCCTAGGATGAAATTCAGGTGAGATCACAAAGGCAATTACTGTCTCCAGCTTGCTGCTAACATTTCAATAGCAAGCATTTCAAAGTAGAAGCTGAGGTGACTTAAGAGTCATCTCCTCTTCTTTCACAGTAGGACTGGGGAAGTAAGTGATTCTTCCCTCTTTTCTTCCACTCCTCCAGCCACACACCACAATCCCAACCAAATACAAATCACGGATCTGAAAGTCAATCTCAATCAGAATGCTACACATAAAGCAAGACACAGACATCAGATAATAGACTGTGTTATCTCACAGAAGTTTACAATATAGCCCATTTTCAGAGTTGCACTTGCAGTCTAGTCACTGACAGAAATTCTTCCTGCCTAGGCATGTTTGACTTGTACATTAGTAGTTGAAATGTTTCTTTTTATAAGAACATGGTCTGAGACTGGCTGCGACAAGCCATTTCCTTCCAGCCTACCCCCTCTTCTCTTGAATATGAGGCTGTGCTGCCATTCAGCTTAGGGAAAGGAGGAACATGTAGCTCTGTCTTGTTTTTTCCTATGTGAGCAGAAGGTTTTCCACTTACTCCCTCTCTCTTTGCAACAACACAGCCTGCTAATGAGCTCCCAAACTTGGCTCTACCATTGTAGCTAATGAGCTCAGATTGCCTAAAGGTATTGCTGAAGATACTACTATGCTAGACAGGCAGAAACAGGTTACCAGTATGCTGGTTTTGCTAACCACCCCCCCAGTCAGTCTCTGAACAGTTCATATAGTCAAGAGTATAATTCCAAATGGTTTATTTTTTAATTAATTTCACATGTAAAATAAGAAATATTCAACCATCAAATTCATCTGACAAAAGTAAGCTTGGTTTTCAGTTAAGTATTTCTACAGCCCCTTGCTGTCTTAAATACACAAGCTATTTGTTGTTTGTCCTGTGTATTTCAGAAAACTTAAGTCTAAGAGACTAACTTAAGGTATGAGCAGTCTCACAGCTCACAGAACATTTTGACATGTCCATCCCCTATTAGCTAGGTTGTCTTCCCTTTCCCATTCACTGCTTCATGGAAGTTCTACAGCAGGTGCAACAACTGTTTGAATGAAAATTTTTAACTCATTAACCTAATCTAACAGAAATAAAGGGCCAACAGATCACAAATATCTACCTTTGCTCATGCTGTTCAAAAGCCACAGACCACAATATGAGAACTTGAAGAAGTTATTTATGAATTCCCTTCAGCTGTTCTTAGAGGCTGATATTTACATGTGAGGCTAAGTCGAGTAAGATTTAATGCTGGAGAGTTCTTGTATAGGGCAACACCACATACCATGTCATGCCCCAGGTCTTACAGTAGACGATTATGTGTTACATTCCTTTATAGGACAACTCTGTATGGTAAGGAAAGGCAAATTGTCATCCAGTAATGTAAAAAGCCATCTTTAGCATAATTCCTAAACTTCCTATGCTGAATGACTGACTGAGCAGGCTTACTTCTGCATTCAGATGCCTCCATTGTTATTCTAATTTTACAGAGAATGGATCTGCATTTCCGCTCAGGGATGCAGGCTCTTTCTTCACAGCCCAAAGTTACCAGTATGAGATTGACAGGGTAAGATTTGAGAGACTCTAATCCTATGTCCTGATAGGATAGGACAAAGAAAAGGTAGGATTCAAGTGAGCTTGGAGATCTTACTGTGGTCTCCCATCGGAAAATGTTGCTGTGGAAACAGAGCCAGTTTTCAGAAAGATACAAGCGCCCTTGCAGCAGGATATCCTTCTGGAGTGCACAGGCGTAATCTGTGTACAGAGAGCAAGAGTGAGTTACTCACCCACTGACTGCAGCACAGTTGACCCAAACCTGTTAACTAAAATGAGATGGGCTATTACAATACAATAAAAAAACCATTTCTTTCACTCTTAAGAAGTTTACAAAGGCAGACTTGTACTGGCTTGCATCAAGACCACTGTTCTGGGAACAGCCCAAAGCCAGAGCTAATGGTACATCCGTGTGAGGACAGCACTCCATTTATCAACCTCTGTGCATTATCTTAGGTTATCACAGAAGGTGTCAGGCAAGACAAGGAGTACATGGGAGAAGTATTCATTAGTCAAACTTCAAAGCACCTAAACAACAGAATACACAAACATTTTACAGTACAACAGATTATACTGTCAACTCCTACATAACAGTAGCTCATATGTTGTAGTAAGATAATAGTTTTCCACTAAACAGATCCTATCAGTAGCTAAAACTATCTGCAGAGTGAGACACTAACAGGCAGCTTGAAGCTATCCAGTTCTTCAGGCAGGGGATATTTCCAGAAGTTGACTGTCATTTTTATGATACTGTCTCTGACTGAAACATCCCTATTGAGAAACAGATTTCATCTACAATGCAATTACCCATCATCAGATACCTGCTAATTAAGAACAAGAGCAGAGGATTTGGTTGCACTTTTTAGAAATCTCAGAGAGCTTTCCCAATTTCAGAGCCTGAAGATTCAAACAAAAGGAATTTTCACAAGTACTGCTGCTACATAATTAAGACAGACCTCTTTTGGAAGCTTCAACCTAAAGAAGGCTACCTAATGTATAGAAAATACACAGAATGTATGTATTGATGCAATATATTAGTGATTTTACCCTTAGAAGTATCAAATAGCTTTGTATCTGGTATTGTCTGAGCCTGAATTTTGATTTTGTGTACTACAAGAAGATAATACATTTCTTGTTCAAATATCAAGAAGTTCAGAAATCCCCAACAACCTAATTTCAAGCAATGTCTGCATTTACAGAAGCTTTCATTACAATTTTTTAAATTCTCTAGCTCTTTCCCCCTCAAATAATCAAGTGGAAATAAAGTTTCTTGTAACAAGAATGAGGCACATATACAAGCCCTCGGAGTCATAACTACACACAGAACTACATAAACTTAAATCTAAACAAATAAGTTGTAAGTACAGGTTTAAAGAACAGTCAGATACCAAAATGCTGAGAGAGGAAGTGTCAGAGACTGAAAATAGCTCATGCCTCAAAAATTGATATAAAGTTTTAAAGAAGCTACATCCACAGAAACCTCCTTGAAGACCTCTGGACTGTAGACTATAACTGCTGATTAGATAGAGAGAAACCCATTGTTCCATCACCTCGGGCTGAGAGAAAGGCATGCATCCCTAATAGGCTTCCAGCTACCATCCCAGCCAAGTTTGGGGTGGGGGGAAGGAACACAGCTCACCGAAGTCAGGTTACACAAACTGGCCCAGCTGTGGAACCCCAGCCCCATCCAGGGGACTCTCATGTGAGATGCTTTGCACCACAGGACTGCACACGATGCAAGAGACCCAGAGTCTGCTGTAAGGGACTGCCCCCCGCCCCCAGGGGGACATTCCTGGACATGCCCACCCAGCCTGAGCATATATATCCATCGGATTCTGTGCCTTTTGGGGGGACCTTCACCACCAAGAAAACCAACTGGAGATGGAGCATTGTTGGGATCCACGGAGTGGTGATATTTTCCTTACTCTGTCCCTGTCACTCTCTTTCTGTCCCCCGACTTATTCTCTACTTCTTTCTCTCTCTTTTTCTTTCTTTCTCTCTTTCTTATATTTACTATCAAATAAAACCTATAGTATTGTCACTGGCATATGGTCTCGTTTGCACCTTAATTCGGGCAGAGGAATTTCCCAAGAACCTTAATCATAATTGGATCTTAACAGGAAGGCAACAGGAGTTTGAGGCTAAGGACTTGAGGAAAGCATTAGTAAGTTTGCATCTGACTCCCGTGTTTTTAAGAGAGGGATTCAGACCTATAAAGGTCATCACTAGGCAAGTGATGAGCAACCCCACTCTGACCCACCTACACAAAAGCAAGTATCAAAACAAAAGGAAGAGATTAGCATTTCTCCTAAGTTTTCAGAACCAGTAACTTAATATGTTGCTTGAAAACAACACTTTCAGGCAAATTATAGTGGCATTCCTTCAAGCTCCCATTTAGACAATTTAAGTAATTCCTTTCATTTTAAGAAAATGCTATTTCATATAATCTTTACATACAGTGCTCATTACAGTGGAATAGTCCCTTCTTTTTAATAGCTAATTTAGAAACAGAAGCAGTAACAATTCTTTTAATGAACAGCAGCAAGCAATGGCTTCTTCGAGCACTGTAAAGCCTGTACCAAGTTTCTCTGCACCAAGAAAAGTAAGAGCTCCTTGCCTGGAGGATGCAAAAAGTCCCTTAAAGGAAGCACTGCTTTTTATTTATTTATTTAATTTAAAAATTTTAGTTTTAATTTTTAAATTTAATTT